>OX376199.1:6112946-6712946 GCA_947363905.1 Lithophane semibrunnea
GAATCTCGGTATATAAAGATGGTCACCCATCTACGGAACAACCCCGGCAAGCATAGCTTAACCTGATGGATCGACCCGTGCGACTGTTATTACGTAGCCACGAGCTCCTCCCGGTAAGACTAAACATAGCATGAACAATAAGGTCTACACCATATCCTATCGTCTAGGTGCGAACAAGACCTCCTAAGCACAGTCTCTAAATACCGCGTATCTGAGTTTTCACGATTTCACAGGAGAAAAAAAATGAATAAATGTATGTACGTACCTCAATCTGTCCTTGGCGAGCATAGCTGGGGTGGTTCTTGAGGATCTTGATGGCGACTATCTCGTTGGTGCCCTTCTTCCAGCACTTCACCACCTGCCCGAACGTACCTCGCCCGAGGAACTCCAGCACCTCGTACCTATAACACAAATAAACATAACATTATTATTACTTAACTTACAATTTTAACATAACATCCAGTCACAGGCACTGCCTAATAATTAATTTCTCTGACTTTTTCTGGAACGCCTGGGACTCAGACAGTCAGCCCCGCTAACACTTTGCTGACGGGTCAATACGATTTTTATTGCTTTTTAAAGCCTCGTGCAGACTGGCGCGACGTGACGGCGCGACGCGACACCGCTAATTGTTATACCGTGAAGTTTTTCGAAATTGCTTTGTTAGGGTCGTGTCGCGCCAGTCTGCACGAGACTTAAATTGTAAAACGGGACAGTAAAATCGAATAAAAACACTTTTGCACATTGTGCTCCGCTCAAGGTAAATTTTTGACTGTGTATAGCGAAAATGCAGCGCAATTTTCTTAGTGTATTTACCTATCCTGACTGTTGTCAGTGTGGACTGACTGTGACAAATATCGAACTTATTTTCTTCACGAAAAGGTATAATTTTAAGCGAGCATGAACGCTGTGATGCGCGGTGCTGCGCAGCGCGTGAACCTTACTGTGTAGCTGTGTAGTAATTAAATTCGATATTGTATTGGATCTTAAAAAGTACGCTTCGCGTCGCGTCTCGGTGTGAACTGACCCTTATAGTAAATCACAGTGTGGTAAGGAAATGGAGCTTCGTAATTTATAGGTGCAAAATTCCGGACATTTCGGTAAGTACAGTAAAACCCAATTACCGGTCTGAATCAGTGCCAATGAAACGTAGATAAAAAGTGTATTTAAAATAAAAATTTAAAAGCGTGTAGCAGGGAATATGAATAATGTATTTGGAAGACTGTGTAGAAAGAATGCAAGGACTCTTGATAAATGAAACGAGCGCAAGGATTTCTACTCAGTACTGTGCGCGTTACTGCAATGATTGCTGACGCATAAAGGCTCTTACATACTGGGGCGATTCGCCGCGCGACGCGACGCCGCCGATTTGTTCGCCGTGAAGTTTTCTCAGAAATTGTTTTGTTAAAATTCGCGTCGCGCGGCGAATCGCCCCTGTATGTAAGAGCCTTAAAAAAACGTTTTACAAAAAGAAATCGTAAAATGGTAACAGTGTATAGATGTTGAGAATAGCTTGGAATCACTCTATTCAAATGATTTAGACTAGAACTCCACTAATCCTGCCAGGGTTGCGGGAAAGTCCGAAAACCGGGACCTTGGCAACAGGCAACTGAAGGAACACGGGCGGGTTTTAGTCAGTAAAAGTCTGACACGCCCTTCCGCTCCAAGTCATTTGATGATTACCAAGCGTCAAAAAAATAAAACCACTAAAGTTATCCACCATTATCATAATCTACCTGCCTATGTCCAGCAGTGGACTGCCTGAGTTCATTGACCATTGTTCATAAAGAACCCTCGCCAAAGAAAATGTTGCTACTGCAACCACTAGGTTGGTATTCGGAGAAGAATTGGTGATAGTAGAATTAGGGTACTACCAACTTGTATTTAGAGGGGCTTGTGGCTAAGTAATAACAGCCGCGCGGGTCGATCGATCAGGTTAAGCTACGTTTGCCGCGGGTGACCCGTGGATGGGTGACCTTCTTCACATAATAAGATCCTCGGAAAGCACGTTAAACCGTTGGTCCCGGCTGTCATGTATAGATCTTTGACAGTTGTTACGGGTCGTCAGAAGCCCGAAAGCCTGATAACCAGTCATAAACAAGGGGTAACTCCTGTTTAACTCCTTTGTTACCAAGTAACTGGGTTGTTGAGATCAGATAGGCAGTCGCTTCACGTAACATTCTGGTATTCAGCTGCATCTGGTTAGACTGGAAGCCGAACCCAACATAGTTGGGAAAAGGCTAGGCAGGCTTTTGCCATGGGCCATGAGTAATTGCCTATTCTACGGTAGAAAACGGTAAGTATCACGGTGGTAACAGAGAAAGGGACTCGACTGGGAATCCATTGCAAAAGTGATGTTGAAATAAAATAACATTAGTCAATGTTATACAATAACATTTACACAGCAAATGGAAGCCATAATGTAACATATTCATAATATTCCATTGCGAGGAAGGTTGTGTAGTACTTCTGGTTAATCAAGATCAATCTGTATAATAAACAGTCCCGCCTTGTTCTGCGATCTTATCGGTGGAAGAGTACCTACGGCCAATTACAGCAACGATCTCACGACGCCATGTACTTAGCTTGGGTCTCCACACATTAAATACTATATTATATTATGCAGCTTACACAGGGATAGATCTGCACTGTGGGAATCTTACCGTGACGTGAATCCTCACAAGTATGGCGTAAAATAGGCTGCACGGATTGTGGACCCTGAATGGTTAGCGTCGCTACCATTCCCCTGACCGGTTTATATTTTTAATACCTACATCATGAGCTTTTCTCATACAGCTAGTGCAAATACAGGAGAAAATAGTAATGGAATGGTAGGTACAATCCGCCCGGGGAAGACTTATAGCCACAAGGTGTTCGTGGCGAATGATTTACCAGTATAAACATTTAGGAATGTTTGTAACCTAAGCCTGATACAGAGATAGATAGATAAAACGTTTATTTGGTGCACACAAAAGACAGCACAACATACAAAAACACGGTTAAATAATAACTAACTAGGTATTAATACATAGCAATCACAATCATATTGATAATATTGTTTTAACTCACCTATTGGACGAGGAGTAGAGCACCTCATGTTGCACCAGCTGGTAGTCGCCATCGCCACCGCAGCCGGAGCCTGTAGTCGCAGCAGTGTCGTGTCGTGTCGTGTCGCAGTCGCAGCGTTAATCGCACCGCCAGCCGCATCCGCATGTACAGATATTGGATAACGACATATTAGCTTCATGCGCCTAGTTTTCTAAATACACTTTGATGCCAACGCACTATGAAGGTATTTGTCGTAATTGCTCGATTCATTTGAATGGTTATTTTTGCCAGTGAGTATAAAAACGAATCGGAACAGTTTCGGCAAACGCCTCCATAGCGACGTGGCTTAATGATATTGTAATGATACTTATGATCGGTTTGTTTGGACTTCTAAAAGGTTATATTATTATAAAATATGTGTGTCTATATCTCACGTTTTGTTCGAGCTGTAGGTCTTCTAGAATTATCATATTTTTTGTTGCCTTGTTGATCTGGGGAAGAAAGAAAGACAGGGTTTTGTCAATTGAATGTCATTTCCCCCAGTTGTGCATGTCAACTGAGAAAAATGGGGTTATTTTAGAAGTTATTTTTAAAGCGACAAGCTTGTGACTCGACACTACTTACTATGAACGAGTCACTTTAAAAGCATTGCAAAATTGAGAAATTTTCTATTCAAATTCAAAGCAACGGTTTAATAGTCATCTTTGAAAGGCTTTATAATTATGATTTATTCAAAACGGCCTTCGGTGACGGAGTGGCGATAGAAATAGACTCATTAAAATGTATAGGGTCCGGACACTTGCAGACAACTGTGGTTTAATACAAGCAGACTTGGTATTAGAGACATAATGACTATGATTACAACGTCTACCGTCTAATATATTGCGGATCTATTAACACTTGGAAATACATACATTAATTCCAGTGACCATAACATTTTTCTGTTGTGATGTTTTAGTATTCCAACTGATACTTTAGTGTTAATTAAAATTAAAAAACCTTTTAGAAGTCCAAAGAATTGTGGAGAATTCTAAAAGACATGACACGGAATCTAATACAAATAGTAATAAAGAGAAAAAGACAAATGAAGGATACATATTAAATTGGTACACATTAGAATGCGCTCAAGCAATAGTTATTGTGTTAACAAAGATGTTAATCGATCTATGTTAAGATAAGTAAAATTTTGAGAATATAGGATATTCTCAGCTTGAGCCTACTCAATGTGTACAAAGGGTACTGTTTGCTGTGTCAACCTAAACACTTATGCTGAGTGCAGTTGTCAAAGGATAGTGCATGAAAGTTCAAACAAACTACGGATCGGTTCCCACGGGGCCCTTAGTATAGCTACCTCCTGTTAGGTCAGTTGAATATGCAAGAATTTAAAACTATACTTATGTACCTACCTAATCCATAATCTATCTATAGCTATATTACGTTACGTTTTACGTTTACGTTTCATATAATATATATATCAATAATCTTTAAATTCAGTTAAACATAATAAGATAATATTGTATATACATTTCCGTTCCTGATTTATTCATCTAGTAACTCGTGGACAATGGTGTGGGTTATATGTTTACCTATTTGTGTTACGACTCATAATTTTTAACTTTAACATGTAACTGTTTTTTTGTCCCTAATAAATAAAATAAAATAAAATAAAAATATAAATGTTGACGTTCAAAAGTGCTTAGTGCCTATTTGAAATAAATGGTTTGACTTTGTTTTATAAAAATTAAATGCTGTTTGTTGGTAAGCGCACCAAATGACAACGGCTGAACCGATTTGGTTAATTTCCTATTTCAATGTTTGTTATAGGTTTCTAGGGAAAGAAAAATTGGAAAACTGTCCGGAAAACTGGACAAATCTGGAAAAACTCAAATTGTTTTTTTATGGATTTCTATTAATTATTGAAATTTGAACAGGACGTCTCTCGGGTCAGCTAGTATTATTATAAAATTAATATTATGGCTATTGTGATATTGTCAGCTTTGAAGGAAAATATTACCCGGACGGTGTGGTATAGGTACAAAAGTTTTATTAAAATTTATAATGCCAAGGTTGGCCAAAAGTGCAAGTAATAAAATCTTGATAGTTGGATAATCTGATTGTGACATTTAAAATGTCAAGTGCATTCTTACTTGGTGATGTCCAGTCTCAAGTAAAAATAATATTATATTCATTTATTATGTATTTTTATTGAATACATACATACATTAAATCATGCCTTTTTCCCATAGGGTAGGCTTTGAGATGTGTTATTGAAAACATGTATTGTCTCTATATTTTATTTATTTGTTAATAGGTCATAAATTCATAATTACAAATGCGAACTCTATTTTGTTATGCATCACTAAAAAAGTTCATAGTTCGGTTCAGATATAAAACCGTCCGGGCACAGTAACTATTCAGAATACATTAAAAAAAAAAATAGTTTTAATTAATAATTAATTACTTAATTATTCAAACAGCCTGGTAGGTTTTAAATGAATCCCGCTGAATCGTGTTATTGGTACGCCGAATTAAATAAAATCTCTAATATATTTGAAACCCTAGAAATTGCGTTAACGCGTTGTTGAACTTTTTCAGTTCAGCGAATTTGAGTTAACGACAATACAAATTCAAGTGATTATTGGGAAAGTAAGATTCAACTTTTTTTTTGATAATTTATAGTTCCTAGTATCTACATAATTTTAACATGGTTTTATCATGTATAATATAAAAATAAATCCCTATTTCCCTTGGTCACGCCATCACGCGTGAACGGCTAGACCGATTTCGCTAATTCTTTTTCTGTTGTGTTTGTTATTGTAAGGAGAAGGTTCTTATGAAAGAAAAAAATTGCGCGGAAAATTAAGACAGGACAACGTCTGTCGGGTCAGCTAGTCATGTATAATAGACGCTAGGCTACTGTATTGGTTTTGTAGTTAAGTTTGCGTTATCTCATACTGCTTGACCGGTCACTGTCCAAAATAACCTTTTCTCAAACTGTCCAAAATTCTTTGTAAGTTAGTGTGCATGTGTGAGTGCATGTAAGACGCTGAGCAGACGGTGGACAGAAATTCCCGAATTGAAAAAGCAGAAATGTCCGGCTGTCTGTTTGTTCTACGTGTGGGTATTGCATAAAAAAGAAAGAAAGAAAATAATAAGTACATTTATTTGCGGTAAATATGACGCAAAGAAAACAAACAACAATTTGGAGGGAAATATGCGTCGTACCCACGCAAAACGGCCATCGCTCAGCATGATGCTGTGACACTATGCGTGACACGAGCCACAGCGCTGGTTTTCAGCGACAACCGGCATGAACGATTTCTCTACGTTCTATAGTCGCGGACAAATTGTCCATCGTCTGCTCAGCGCTTAAAAGGAGTATAACAACAAAGACATTACGTTTGTGGTTACCTTGCGGCTGGGGCGGGTGGTTGGCCCCGCCCGCCGCCAGCTGCTTGCTGTGAGCCGTCGTCGTTGCGGCCTGTGGAGCCGTCTTGTGCCGCGCGCCGCTCGCGCCCGCGCCTCCCCCGCTGCCGATTTGTTCAACGACGCGACGTTGTTCGATGCTATCTGCGACACTGTTGGTAAAAAAGAAAATGGTTAGATATAATAAGTACATAATAATCCCAATCATCAATCACTGTAGGGATAATCGTTACGGATCTAATAGCGGAGCCTCGACCAACACCTCAGGAGGCTATCATTGCGCGGCAATTTAGGGGCTTGATGCAAAAAGCATTACTACTGGATACGGCAAGCATAGTGTAGAGGATCTTCTTGAGCCCCGACCACCGGCAGCTTGAACCTTGTTCCTGATGCCGACGGGTATGTTTTTAATTAATTTAAGAATGAAAAAAAAATCAAGTAATAAAAACTAAAACCCAACTACGACTTAAAAGGTATAAACAAGACACCACAGACAGACAAATTAAAAATCCGGAGTCACACGTAATCTGTTCGATTTATGCCCTAACACGTGTGACTCTGGATTTTTAATTTGTCTGTCTGTGGTGTCTTGTTTATACCTTTTAAGTCGTAGTTGGGTTTTAGTTTTTATTACTTGATTTTTTTTAAATTCTTTTGGGGTTATAATATATATATTTTTGAAATGTGCTCATTAAGCCCTTTCATTTGATACCCAACATGGTACGATTAAACCATTTTTTTTTTTAAATTCCTCACTTTATGTCCTCTAGAGGGCGCCATTTTTAATTTAATGTGACTTCACATAGCCTATAACCAGCGGACAATCACGACGCTTCTAACGATACCTCATTTGTCAAATTGTGATAAGTGGTTTGGAAGATAGGAGCGAACAGATGAACATACATACATACATACATACCGGTCAAAATCATAACCCTCCTTTTTTCTTCGCCGTAGTCGGGTAAAAATTAATATTAATATGTGTATTCCATAGAACTTGGAAAATAACCCTAAGTTACGGGACGATACATTCCATGGCTTAGTTAAACAGTAGCCTACATAACATCACACTTGCAATCCATGAAGTGTTAGGCAGGGAAATGGGGGTGTACCTAGTACACCCCCATTTTGCCAGTTATGTATAAGTCCCATGTAATAGGAGGCGAGCCTATTGTCCATCAACCGGGCACAAATCTAGACTCCAAGCTGCTACTGATAAATTCCTGATGGGAAAACCCAATAACATTTGGCACGAAATGGGAATCGAACCCAGTCTCTCTCTAATACCCAGGGGTGGAAACTTCCGCCACAAGTGGAACTCAAACATTCCAAATCATTTTTTATCTAAATGCACCTACATTTATTTAACTTTACACGGAGCTCACAGCTTTTTGCTAAACCCAAAAATAATTTAGCCACAAAAAATAAAGGGAGCCCACGCAGAAGTTCCCGTTAGAAAAAATCCCTTCGGCGTACGCGCATGTCTGCAATCGGGCCTAACTTGGGGCTAATTCTGATAAGTCGGATATAAGTTTATGAGATATTGGACTCTATTTGGTGCGAGGTAAAGTATGAAATGGCTTAAAGGACTATAATAACATTGGAAATAACGTCGAAAGTAAGGGACGACTTTTATTATTATTATTTACTGATACAAGTGAAACACTTTTTGCGAGTTAGGAAAGTTACGGTTTACAGATAAGTTGTAAATGGCGAGAGCCTCTTTGGCCTTCGTAAAATCCTAACTAATATTATAAATGCGAAAGTGAGTTTGTTTGTTTGTTTATTTGTTTGTTACGCTTTCACGCTAAAACGGCTGAACGGATTTGGATGAAATTTGGCATATGGGTAGACCATGACCTAGAATAGGACATAGGATACTTTTTATCCCGAAATTCCCACGGGATCGAGACTAAGCGGGTGAAACCGCGGGGCGCACCTAGTAATACGTATATTGCTTTGAAATACAATCTGAGTACATCCAACTACAGTCTATTGGTTCCTCTGCAGGCAATAAAGACAAAAGACGGGATTCATATTTCTGAAACTCAGTAATCCAAAAGGTTGAAAAATTCTTTATAAGAAACCTGCGTGTGCAATATTTGTTTTTGCGTACAGAAAATATCGTAATAATCAAGTAATTTAGTATGCAGCAATTATGTTAAGTGAAACGGAGACGTAATTAACATACTCGACATTTTAATTAACACTAAAAAACTGCATTTTACAAAAGCGCACGCTAGAAGGTCTACTTAATTTATTTTATTCCAACAGTTTACAATCAGATCATGAACTTACGTCAGTCCGAGTTCAAAATCCTCGTATCCATCATCTTCACACTCAAATTTCAGTCTGGGTATCGACAGATCCATTATAACTATATTATCTACACATTCACTATATTACACTGTACAAAACTTCACTAATATCATAACCAGTCCAGTAAAAATGCTAGTTTTAAAAATGGTGTAAAAATTTCGAGTCGTGGAAGTATGCGTGCGCGCATCGTAGGGGTTGAGGGCCCGAATGACGCGAAGGGACGAGGGTAGCTGAGGGTAGCGGGGGGTCCAGGTAGCAAGGGGAATCGACACCCAAATTCCCCGTATTGTGTGTACCATTCAATAATAAGGGTAACCTGCGCCTGAGCAGCGTACGCGCGCGGTGGCATCGGAACAACGATTGTATGAAATGTTTGCTTGTTTTTAAATTAGATGTTGATGCTATGAATTGTTCAGTTGTTTTCTAACTGCGACATATATAGTGTCGTAGTTCCAGTCTATTGAAAGTAAACTATCGTTGTGGGTTAGCCAAAACAGACCTCTACGACCATTCAGAAATGTGAGCTGAAAAATTGCGAGTAAAATTCACTTGACGTAATTCAACTGCCAACTGCAGAGCTGCAGTTCCTCTCAAAATTACGTTAGAGTGCTAGCAATTACTTGCTAGTTTTATTTCGCAAAAAATAAATCCTAGAAAAGTTCTCCTGGTTGGCTTCATGACAAATGATTTGCTAGCGTACCCATTTGGCTATCCCTAGCCAAAGTTAAAAGATTAAAAAATAACGCCCATAGGGGCGCATTCAAAATTACTGACTGTAGAAAGTTCCCCCGATATTCGCATTGTAAAACTAGCCATACCAAGTCCGAATATAGTAAAAGTGGACATCCTTTTCATTCTGTTTTGCGATTAAAATAATTTCACAGGCTTTAACCCTTTGGTCATTCGAAGAATAATATCACATTGGGGTGGCCAGAATTGGTATTTCAAATCCAACATTGTAATTAGTATCCTTTAGTTGTTGTGAGCACATCATTAACATTCTGACCGGTCCCTGTAATCAGCATCGTCTATTGTCTGACGCTAACCGTTATTTGCCAAAATTAAAATGGCGTCGGATGCGATCCTTCACTGACAAGGCACTGAGGATTGTGCTGTTGTTCGCAGGTTGATATAAATAAAACTATCGAGTTCAGATAATCTAGCTCTCAGATCGTAACTGGTATGGAAAATAAATCTAGTACGAATACTCCGGTGGCTTCGAGACAGCAGGGTCTGGCCCAAAGCACAGGCGGAGCGGGAAACGGGTCCTAGGGGTAGCTTAGTATCTGACTGACGTCGTGTCGTGATGGCAAGGAGTACAAAGCAGAGGCGAAGCGGTAGGTAAGCCCCTAAGGAAAACTAGTATACACGGTGATTTTTAATTCACTGTTAACCTTTCAGGGGGTAAAAGTACTCATGATTATAAACAACTTTCTTATAGGAACAAATAAGAAATAGCAACAAAACAATATCCGTTACATACATTTTCATCGGGTATTATTGCATTTTTGTATGAAACAGCTGATATTCTTTTCGATTTTTCAGAGTTGGTCTTATAGTGAAAGTTGCTCTAAATCATGAGTACTTTCACGCCCTGAAAGTGAAACAGTGAAATAAAAATCACCGTGTAGAAAAAAATTGATGACAAAATAAAAGCGCTCTGTTAGATTTGCAATGCTCGTCTCCAGCGCTGAAATTTGGAAATCTAACAGCGCTCTTTTATTTTAAAGAGCGTAAAGCTTTTGAGTTAGTATACTGACGTGGCGTCGCGACAGCAGGGTCTGGCGCAAAGCACAGGTGGAGCGGGAGGAGGCGCGGGCGGCGGGGACCGCTCCGCATCGCACGCGCGACTCGGCACGGCGGGCGCGGTGCAGCAGCCCGGCCCGACGCCTGACCACCACTTGTTCTGCAAGGACAAACAGCTACTTTATTGATTTGACTACAGTAGGGTATTTAAGGAAATTGAGCCTAGTAGATACTTCGCCGAATGGCAGGCTGTCTACCTGATAAGTGAACCGGTGAGCTGGTAAAAAGGCCATTTCTAATTGGTGAGTAGAGTATAATAATTCTGTATCTAGGTTCAGTCTACTCGAACACAAATAATAATGGCAAATGGGTAATTTGCTTACACCAGTCATTAAACTAAAGCAGTTAGTGGTAATTTGTAGTTCGACCTAAACAGTAATTCAATAATTACTGATGTAATTACTACCTCTGTCTATTATAATTAGATGTGTGTAGTTAAATGCACGGATTAGTAATATTACCAGTTTAAACTTCGCAAAACATTGTTTTATAAATGTAATTCGTAGATCGTAGCTACTAATGGAAGGCTTTAAAAAATCAATCAATCTGTCTAGCTTTTTCCCAACTTTGGGGTTGGCTTCCAGTCCAACCGCATACAGCTGAATACCAGTATTTTACATGGAGCGACTGTCTATCTGACCTCCACAACCCAGTTACTGGGTAATACAATATACCCCTTGGTAAGACTGGTTGCCAGACTTTTGGGCTTCTGACTACCGGTAACGATCGAGCGAGATCTACGAGTGACAGCCGGGACCAACGACTTAACGTACTTTCCGAGTCACGGAGGGGTCTAGATACATACCTAATGGGTGGTTACCCATCCACGAACCTACCGCGGCAAGCGTAGCTTAAAACCTTCGATCGACCCGTGCGGCTGATATCATTTAGCCACGAAGCTTAAAAAAATATAAGTCATAATTAACTACTAACTCGATTTAATTATTGTCATTAAGCTCTCAGTATTTCACTAATGGCCTCACTTCTTAATTACTTTAAGTGCAAAGTAGCGAATCGCTTAAGCTTATGTATTAAACGACGCCTATAATTATGTTAGTCGGTGTTAATATTCAAACATGAATGTCAAATTAATGCTTCAATATAAATCTATGTTCAGCAAAGTGTGGAAAACGTGACTTTTAATAAATGTTTCTCCAATGTTGAATAAATTAATGTAAAATTTTTCGCTTTTCAGTTAGGACTATGAACACAGGATTTATTTTAAAGAGGTAAATGTGAAACTATGGTTTTAATTTTAATGCTCCGTTTTCGGTTATTTGCTACATCGTAAAAGTAAAAGTTATCAGAAAATGGCTCCCAGCCAGCTATTAGTTTTGTTTAACTCCGCTCGCGTAAATCACTTTGTATGAAATGTTGTTCACTTTTATATTGTTATCGAAATCCAAGTCTACCAATTTACAAACGTGTCAGTGGTCTCACAATGATTAGTTTTTGACAGATATGCCATACAAAACCTGTCAAAAACTCATCATTGCGAGACCACTGACACGTTTGTAAATTAGTAGACTTGGCCCCTGTTTGTATGTTCCCGTATGAAATAGGAATGAATATTTACTTAGTGCATTATCACCATCACTGATATGACTTTATTTTCTGACAACCATTAATCAGTTTACGATCTAGCCGGTCGGGCAGTTTTATTTGGTTTATCCATCAGGAATTTCTCAGTAGCAGACCGAAATCTGGATTTAAGAAGCTCGGTTGATGGCTATAGGCTCGCCCCCTATTGCATGGGACCTAAACATAACTGGAGAAATGTGGGTGTACTAGGGAACACAGGTTATGTTACTAGTCGACTAGTTTTGAATAAGTTAGATGTATGCATGTATAACTCTTCAAGTTTCAGTGAATCCCTATAAGTACCAAGCTTATGTAAACAGTGGAAAATTTCGCATAATATCATAATGTTCTGCTATAATTCCTGGAATAATTAAGTACAGCATGTGTTTACATACACCTAATCTGGGAATAAAGGGAAAACGTTGCGTAACATCTCTATCGAGTAATGTAAATTCGTGTTACGGAGTTAATTATATGAATTTGTTGGGTATCGTTAATTACCTTCTATTGTTCAGAGCATGAATAATATAAGTATGCGTAGGCTGGAATATGCCTCCGTTCCGTTCTTCATAGTTTTGTTGTATAACAGCAATTTTCTGTTTTACTAATCTAATCTTGATTAAAAAGTTCTAGTTAGGTGGTGTCTATGGTGCAAATCAAAAAGCACTAGTGCCTGTAAATCTTCTACAATGTTTGCCTTTTGAGACAGTCGTTGGTTTGTCTTTGGATTTGTGCTCGGTTGATGGCAATAGGCTCGACCCCTGGGAATTACATGGGAATTAAACATAACTTGTGAAATGTGTGTGAAACTATAGGTACACCTCTGCTAACCCTTCGGGGATGACAAGCGTGATTTTTTTGTTATGATTATTTAAAAAAAGCACAAGACAACTAAAAAGTGAAATATTAAAACTTCGGTGGCAAAAAACGAAAATTGAAAAGCAAAGACACCGACTTACGATATTAAAGTTATTTTTCACTTTTTTAGTGTTTTTTTTTTTGTAGTCTGTTGTTTTTTTTTTGGAAAAAGTTTTAATGTTTCACTTTTTAGTTGTGATACCTACCCTATAGGTACAAATTCGTATACCGTTATCTGCTATGTAAATAACAGTGAAGGAGTGAAATAATTATAGGCAAAGTGGGAAAAATACGTAATTATTGAAGCTAACTATAATAAAATTTATATGGGACCACCTCTGATGCATGACCTACCAAACAAAAAAGAATCATCCAAAAAGAATCATCCAAATCGATTCATAATTGGCGGAGTAATCGCATATATGCAACATGCATACAAAAAAAATCATACAGACGAATTGAGAACCTCCTCCTTTTTGAAGAAGTCGGTTAAAAAAATAACCCCGTAAACATCACGACAACTCACATAGTTTCATGTAAAAAAAAAAATGCGTAGTCCACCTGTCCTTACCTTCTTAAATAAAATATATCAGCAACAATTTACGTGTATCATAGTATCTCTCACATCTAGTGAACCTTGTATTAACAAGCAAGTGTGGTCCGGTTCCGAACCAGTCCGGGCGACATCGAGCTAGTTATCTGACCTTATCTGACTGCCGACCAACATTTTCTACTAGAATTTGTGCTAAACTAGCACCTTAATAGTTATTACTTCTTTTAGTGATCAAATCTAGTGTTAAAACAGGGTTTCCGTTAAATTGAGGAGGCTGGAACGTTCACCCAAAATTTCCTGGTAAATGTTTTACATAGGGTAGAGGCAATTTGAATACATACAGCACTTAAAAGTCAAGTCAGTCAAGCCTGATTTATACGATAGCAGTGGCTGGACATGGTACCGCTTTGTTGATATATACAGTACGTTATCTAAGGAAGGGCATTCCCGTTAATCTGCAATAGTATAGCGCCTGAACAAGCTAAAAAAAAATATTACCCCAAAAAAAAACTAAATTTCATAGTAAAATATTCACAAATAATATTAAATTGATACGGAAACGAAACACTCTGTACATGCACACTTGTTGCATTTGTCTTTCTACGTTGAAATACATTTAAAAAATTATATGTAATTGTTTTTTTGTATTTTTTTTATTTTTTATTAACGTGTATGGACGCTATACTATTGCGGGTTAACGGGTACGCCCGTTGTTAGTGTACATACTGTATATCATTTGATAGAAGTTAACCTAAAGTTAGTTATCATCCAGTTCAAAGATGAGCGCAAACCATTCAAATAACATAATATAACATCACGCCTGTATTCCCCGAAGGGTTAGACAGAGGTGTACCTATAGTACACCCATATTTCGCCAGTTATGTTTTTAAGTCCCATGTAATAGGGGGCGAACCTATAGCCATCAACCGGGTACAAATCCAGACTACGAGTTGTTACTGAGAAACTGCAGATGGAGGAACATAATAGCGTTTGTGACCATTAGACCAATGACGCATCATTAGGCAACTTAAAATAACTTGCATCTAAAGCATCTAAATAAATTCCACAATTCCAGTCACTAATTCAATGAATCCAAACTTTCTTCTATCAACCTGCTAATCAAGCAGTACACAATCCACATACAAATGAACTGGCACATGCAAATATCTGATTAATATGGCAATCGAACATAATTAGCGCATTATCAGGCACTTAGTCAGACTTCTAACGGGCAAAATTACCCATTAGCCTTTACAGGTGAAGCTGATGATTACTCATACTACTAAAATACCTACAATTGTAGATATTTCGAGTAGTTTTCGAAAGCATAGGATTGTTCCAAACGAAACAATGCAGTAATAGTGACAGGTTGATAACCTTCAAGCGACACTACTTACTATTGTTCTTGTGACTGCGTGGAAAGATAAGTTTATGATATCATTTCTATAGCCCCCCTTTAAACCCTCCTGGATTGGTATAGCACTGTTATGTAGACACTCCTGCCTTTATCCCATTTATTCGGGGTCGGCTCAACATGTATTTTTCTTCCATTCTTCTCTTTTAGTTGTCATCTCGGTAGTCATCCCCCTTCTAGCCATATCATCTTTCACACAGTCCATCAATCGTTTATATTGGTCTTTATCTCAACATTTTCCTCATTCCTCCACCGATTTCCACAAGACTTTTCAGTCATGGGTGCCACTCTCAGACTTCCTCTTATACATACTCATGTCTTATTCTACCCATTCGCCTTATGTTACTGTTATGCTGCTATGGCCGCTAAATGGTCAGTCGCTAGTGGCATTCGTACGGGAGTATCGATCATCGGGTGATTTCTGCCGAAGATGAACGACTGCAGCCGAAGATCACCGAGCTTATGCGCACGCGATGTTTCAGACAGTGTTTTAGAAATTTGCGGGAAATTCGTCGGTGTTGTATAAGAGTTAAGGGTTAAGTATTATAATGAAACTACGATCCTTTAAAACAAAACTTTATAGTCGGCAATAAAATATTTATGATCACTTTTATCGTCGGCACATTGGCGTTAATAAATCTGATTTCAATAAAATTACAATCATTACTATTTAAACTGTTCACTCAGAAACTTTAGGCAAGATTCACGCCAAGTAAGCGGCTCATACGAATATAAACTGTATTATTAAAAGTTTAATATGGATATTCGTACGAAACGCTTGCTCACATTCGCTTAGGTGTGGGCCACACAGAAAAGACGCGAGACGAGGACGGGACGCAGAACGCGATGGCCCGCCACATACAAATATGAACATTATGTTTATGTGCATAAGGATAAGGTTCCTTATAACTATTAGTAGCTTATTTAGCAAGCCATTTGTAGCTTATTTACTAGGCAAATTCAAAGATCAATCTGTGAATCTTGTCCGTTGCATCCAGAACAGAGTCTAGACTCTTTATTCTAGTTTAAGAATTATACATAATATAAGCATCTTAATATAACTATGAAACAATGTTCACTAATTAGCATACCATGTAATTCCAACAACTGTCACTATCCTGAATAGCAGTAAATTGTAGCTAGCGATAAATTCTTTAGTAATTGTTGAGACGCACTCGCCATCAATCAATAGTAGTTGGGCGACTCTTGCGCACGCAAACTACTATGTAGTCACGTTTTAATAAATGAGAGGCGGATACAATTACGATTAGCACGCGCGGATATCATCAGTTTGATTTGAAGTTAACAATGTGAGAGGGAAATCTTTCTAGAAGAGTTGGTGAGTCAGAAGGTAGAATAGACAGACGCTGATAAAAAATTCACAACACACTCAATAATTAAATAATTGAAAACTTGCCAAATGCGTGTCGGACCACGCACAGTGAAGAGTTCCGTAGTTAAGATGATTATTTACGCATGGATAGCATCGATTTTATCAACTGCAAAAATTAGTTATTAATAATTAATAATTAGTGTTACATCCGAACGGACGGACACACGGACAAACTGACAGATGAACAACATGACAAAAATTATACCGGTTTCATTATTACCATTTGGTAAAATTAATTTAATTTTCCAATGATGACCAGTCAAGTCGCCATTTCAAATGCACAGCAGGCTAAACATCTACTTACCCATTAATTGTTCGTTTCCTAAGGAAAAGATCCAGCAAGAGACGATGGCTTTTCTAGTGCTTTTAGTTTAAATGAACAACAATCAAAGTAAATATTACTTACTTACTAAATAACCGCGTTTGGTTTGTATGTGTGTGTAGTTGTTATCAAATGCGTCAAGACATGTTCAAATACACATACAAACAGTACAAACAACATTGGGTGTAAACGACCCGTGAAGGACAGCTCACTTCCAAGTATAGTCAATTGTTGGTCGTTTGTTCTATATTTCTATGATCAGGAATCGGATAATACCGTTTTTTTCAGGTCTGTGAGTGAGAAAATACGAGTATCTCTGAGACTCTGTGATAAACGAAGTACTGACAAATGCTTGCACCGACTGGACAGGTCCACTCTAATGTGTGTGGTTCTTTCCTCAAAAGACCATTTCAGACACCAATCTACATGGTCTTCACATGATCTGAACAAGATTACATCTGAACTTTTAATAATAATAGTCCTCCAGACCGTATTTTCGGCCACGGCGGCCAATCTCAACGGAGACTAGCCATCGGCGCGGGAGATATTATAGTGCACAAGTGCACTCTCTCTTCCCTCACTATCATAGTCCGATGGGACGGCAATCCGACACGACCGGAGAGAGATCAGGCGTAGGACCAACGGCTTAACGTGCTTTCCGAGGCACGGGGGTATCACACCGCCAACTTCCAAACTCCGGGCTGTTACTACGAAATTCGTAATGGAAAAATCCAATAACATTTAGCCCGACACGGGAATCGAACCCAGGACCCCACGCTCTGCAGTCGCGCTTGCGACTACGAGCTGATCTGAACTTTTAAAGAGACTGTGAACTCTGAGTTTGTTTCGGTCTTTCTTCTCAGAGTATTCAGATAGGAAACTCCGACCTCTTGTGAAACCCAAACTAATTATGAGCTCCGTAAAAATTTAAAGTTGCGAACGTAACCACAGCAAGCGTCAGATAGGCGAATGACAAGGATGCCTTTGGGATTCAAATTAATTACAACTTTCACTTTATACATAGCGTGAAATGGCAAATACGTATTTTGTTCAGCCATTAGATTAAAAATAAAGAACCATGCCATCTAACAGGCTCCCTGGAGGCTTCAAGGCTCTTACATACTGGCGCGATTCGCCGCGCGACGCGACGCTACCGCATTGTTCGCCGTGAAGTTTTCTCAGAAATTGTTTTGTTAAAATTCGCGTCGCGCGGCGAATCGCGCCAGTATGTAAGAGCCTTCAGTAGTTATAAAAATCTTTTGGGTGGAATTTGGTAAAATAATACCAACTTGTGGAATGTTGCTAATGATCACGTCATTTTCTGCCATACTTCTCTATTAGTAGTCATCTCGGTAGTCACCCCCTTTCTAGCCATTATCATCTTTCACACTATCGATCTATCATTTCTTTGGTCTTCCTCTACTCTTATGGCCATCCACATTCATACTCTCACGAGATTTTCTTTATTCCTCCACATCACATGCCTATACCATAACATATATTATATATATATATATAGTAATACTAATACTATAGATATAGTAATACTACCCACGTTACAGCGAATGGACCGATACGTTTACGTTCAGTGGTCGTTTCATCATAGTTTTACATACTATGATGAAACGACCACTGAACGTAAACGACCGACCGGGACCTATGCTAATGAGGGTTGCGTAGACAAACCAATTAACTTATTACGCACTTTCAATACCACTGTCTTTGTTTATGAGAAACAAACGAGAGAAGTTACTTGTTTCTTCGGTTAAAATTCCTTTGTACAAGGAAGTTGTAACTGTAAGTGTCGTCTTATTTTCCTTGTTATGTAAGTGTCAACTGAATGCTATGATGATTGCAGACGTGCAACCTGTCACCGCTGCTTGCGCAATAGTGTAATCTTAGAAACAAGTCATTTTGTAGGTTCTAAGTTGATCTAACATTCTGTCTCTACAGCTTAGTCCATGTCTAACGTTGTAACTACAATTAGTTGAAATGGTCTTACCTCAATACCAAAACTATGAACACTATTTCATAGTTTCAAGAAAGCAGATTAATTTAAACGGCAAACCATATTCACAAATAGTCAGTTTCAAGTTCCCAAATTAATAAGGGTGTATGAAGATGAGGATCAAGTTTCAATTTCAATATGCATTACAGACTAATTGATACCACTATAATCCAATTTCCAGCCACAGAATAAGTAGACCCAGCCAGCAGTCATCTGTCCATATTCATCATCATCATCATTTCAGCCGAAAGACGTCCACTGCTGGACATAGGCCTCCCCCAAGCACCGCCACTTCGACCGGTTCTGTGCTTCTCGCATCCAGCGGATTCCTGCGGCTTTCACCAGGTCATCAATCCACCTTGTGGGGGGCCTTCCAACGCTACGTCTTCCAGTACGCGGTCGCCACTCCAGAACCTTTCGGTCTCATCGGCCATATGTTCTGCGAGCAATGTGCAATCTGTCCATATTGCATAATGTAAACCCAGACAGACACTATTAACGTCACAGGCGAAACAAACAGTCTTACACGTGGGAACCGAGTTCATGGCAAATGGCGAGACAAGCCACGAATGTACGTACCATATGATTATGATAATTTTATTGTATTGAACGTAGATACGAAATATGTTTGTGAATAATATTGACAACTTAGTTGTCTCTGTATCGAGTTATTTACATATGTATCAGTTTGTTGGTTGTCTGATCGATTTTCCTGTTGGATTGAACTGAATTTCAAGTAGACAAAACAGCTTTTTACAAGCTTTATATTAGCTTGCTCTGTTCGTATGTTTCCGGTTACTCCAATGATAATCCATTTTTCAAGCACTTCCTGGCATCCGATTAAACTGAAAATTGGCATACTTATATAACTACCGAGAAATTTTGAAAAAAATATACCATGTAGCTGGTCTGATAATGGAGCCGGAAGCTGGCTATAGGAACTCCTTAATCAAACAAGATAGCACCATCGTGTTTGGACTCATTTAGCTATGTATTAACAAGTGCTTGGACCCCTTGAAACCCCTTGAAACCCCTTTTTAGTTCCTTTTTAAAAAGTAAAAAAAAAGATTTTTACTTATATTTTATTTAGATTTACCTACATCTTAAACCGTGTTAGCAACATAATAACTTCTTACCTTAGAAGATGATGTGCCTAATAACGATTCTCTTCTTTGTCTTTCTACAATATATGAAAACTTATCAGTGAGCAGCTGTACCATTACTTCGACCTATTTCACCACTCCCACGTAATCTTCCTTCCTTTCTCGTTTTTCCTATATCACTTTTCTTCCACAATAAACAACATGATATCTCTCTAGAGCAAAGCACTTAAACGTAGTCAAGTATAACGCAATCTAGCTACCCAATATCTCAAAAAAGTTTCGCCTACGACGCGAACCAGTATGATGTATGAGGGTTGCCTAGCATCTGGAAGCGAATCAATCATATTTTCACGCTATTGCTCTTCACGTAGCCTCGCTTCGCTATCTATGTGGCACAGGCCTAGTGTGAAATGGGATGGTGTATTAGAAGCTTCTAGAGGATTTATATAAGACATAGTCATTTGTTTTTATTCACGCAGAAAATAAATAAAATCTAGTATTTATTAGCATAGTTTTCTCAAAATACACATAATTAAAGAAAGGTGAAAGAAAATGTTACAGGTTTTGGTACTACACATTATTTGCCACTAGCTGCGCCCCGCGTTTTCACCCGCGTAAGTCTCGATCCCGTGGGTATATCGGGATAAAAAGTTAAAGTGTGTTAGTCCAGGATATAAACTATCTGTAGGTATGCCAAATTTCATCCAAATCCATTCAGTAGTTTTTACGTGAAAGAGTAACAAACATCCATCTATCTATCCATCCATCCATCCATCCATACTTACAAACTTTCTCGTTTATAATATTAGTTAGAAGTTAGGTGCATGAGAAAACATATTCCAGGAAACGGTGAAGAAAATTCAAAGAATTTCCTGTGCAACCGCTCTGCCTAGCAGTTCTCAGCAACGATCGAAAGGATTGCATTTGAATTATAAATCGAGCGACGAAACACGCAAACTAGACTTCGTACAACGAGCACTAGGCAACGGTCGTTTGTACCCAGTCCATTGCTGTTTACCTGAACTATTGGCCTACGCCTGGTAGTTCTGGAAACGTATTGGATTTCCCATTAATTTTACTTCATGTTTCGGTATACGAGTTGTGACCATCTGGCAGTCAATCGATGGTTACAGCTCGACATGGCTCCATAAAAGTTTAATTGGTGGATTGCTAACAATAACTTGTGTAAGGTGTTTCGTTGAGTCAGAATATGGTATTATTTCTTGTCATTCCCGTCATTATTTAGTCATATGATGATGACTGTGTCACTTGTGTTTTCTTATATAGTTACTATAGCTAGCGAGATGCGATGGCTACATAAATGTACATGCAAAGTAGATTTGGTGGTGAAAAAACTTAAAAGAGTGCAAAATCTCCAGCGATGCTAATTACTACCAAAGCATGTACACACAATTGATAAAATCAATACTAATTAATTACACATACATCGCACTTTCTTCGAAACGTGCTCAAAGCAAAAAGTACTGCGGTAATGAGCATGCAACTACATTTGTCCTGAAAATCATAAATGCATACAGTACGCACTGATGCACAACAATGACTTTCAGTTTTACTGTAGCGCCTTTGGAATCTGAACACAGTGATTGACACTGTAACAGCTAGTATTGACGCAAACTGTATACAAAGCCAAGCTATTAATATACAGGGGTCAAAGGCATTCCAAAGAAAAACAAAACTAATTTTAATACAAGGACTTTTCACACAACACTACTTACAGTAAGCGGACGATGAAATGGCATATCGAGTTTTTGAAAAAAGAATCCGACGTACTGAGAACCTCCTTCTTTTTATGAAGTCGGTTAAAAAGAAATTGTCACAAAGTATGAGTGACAGCCGAATTTTTGTTTTAACTCAATATGTCGTTAACGGCCAGGTACTCTTGCATTACTATTAATTAATGGGAAATATTTAACTGATCCTCAAAAAACTTATTGACATTCTAATGATGGACACCTTTTTGTTCTTAAGTTTCTCAAAAAGAGGCGCAATCATTATATTAGAGTGTTCAATAATATTTTAAGAGCGCAAAATGGCAATTATTAGAGGTTCGATTAAATAATATACATGCCTTACTTCATGCAGCTACTCACGCCCGAAAGACAAAAACGTTTCTAAGAAATTAAGGTTACAAAATGAATCTACTAGTACTGATATTCCATCAATATTCTACATTACAACACACAATTAGAGATTATTAGAACACATCAATGCAATAGCAAGCGATATCATCTCAGAAATCTAACTACAGCTGCACATTGCAAGACGAACCCATTTTATCGAGCCAGACAATGAATTGCAATAGCACTGATGTAACTAAGAACTCCTACTAGACATGTAGCGTAAAGTAGCGTTAGATAAGAGAAAACATGGTTCTTAGGACAATACGTGATTTGCAAACTATAGGCGTAACAAAAGAAATACATCATGTGGATTTGAATCTTACTTTTATATTGAAACATAAAGATAATGAAATCGTTAAATATAATGTGGCTGGACGCAGCCACGAATAAAGTTCAATAGCTAAATACTGTGATGGCCGGCGAAATTAATCTGACGATATAAATCAGACTAGACTATCATACTAGGAGGAGCTAAGTAATAACAGACGCACGGGTCGATCCATCAGGTTAAGCTACGCTTGCCGGAGCTGGTCCGTGGATGGGTGACCATCTTTACATATCGAGACTCCTCCGTGCCTCGGAAAGCACGTTAAGCCGTCGGTCCCGGCTGTCATTTGTGGATCTTTGACAGTCGTTACGCTCGTGCCAAGGGGTATTGTATTACCCAGTTACTGGGTTGTGGAGGTCAGATAGGCAGTCGCTCCATGTAAACTACTGGTATCCAGCTGCATCCAGCTTAGACTGGAAGCTGACCCCAACTTGGTTGGGAAAAGCCTAGGCAGATGATGACTATCATACTATCAATTATTAGTTATTTTAAATAAGTCTTTCACTACAATAAAGCCACATCGGGAAAATTGAAAAATATAAAGAATTTGTGCAGAATGTATCACCAAAAGAACGTGAACCTTTCAAAGTTTCATCAATGGCTAAGTCTAGGAGCTTAGAAAATTTTGCACGTCCTTTATCTCTTTCGAAATCTGGGACACATCCGTTGGAAATCCGGACGGATGGGTGCACTAAGTCTAAGTACGTGGGCCAGATCCGTCGGATGGTCTCGAGTGTCGCCCACTCCGGCTCATATTTATGAATAGAGCGAGATGACAATTAGGTACCGGGGTACCACTACTTGGAAACCTGTTCGAGATATATGAAAATTCATTTACTTAGTCATAAAAGAGGCTTGGAGAATTGAGGTTGAGGTGTAGGCGTACCATACGTGATCGATACAAGTGTATGATAAGTATTGTTGATCACGTCTCCTCCCTTATTTGGTGAACAAAACTATTGTGTTTTTAAAGGTAGGATTTAGGTTTCAACATTGGCCGAATGTATTTTGCAAAACGCAGACAAAATAAGAAGAGTAAGCTTAATTGCTGTGTTCAAACTAATTGCTTCGATAGCCTAAAATAGATAACAGTTTAAATATCTAGATAGATTGCTACACTGGAAGTTTGGAACAATTACACTAAAGTGTTAGATAAAACGAATAAAAATCTATTGATTCGCAAATTCGCAATCAGTCAATTCAATCGATATAGAACTTAAATTGTAATTATGACGTAAATTGTGATGCAGTTATATCATTTGCCAAATAAAATGGGGTTTGAAGTGATTCAAAAAAGAGTGACTAACGATCGACAGTGATTCCATAATGATTCGATGCTGAACCTAATGCAATCAATCAAGCTGTTAACAAATTAAAGACTATTTCAATAGAAATCAACTGAAGAGCACTGACAATACGGCTTGGATTTTCAGACATAAATCTAACGGTCTAGAGACATCCTAATTTCACGTTAAATCTTCAGAGTCAATTAATCGGGTAACAAATTAGAACTCAACCTTTTTTCCTACAAGAGCTTTCCAATTTCCTACGCTTGAAAAGATTTCAAAGAGTTATCTTTTTGCTACAAAGATCAAATTGAAACTATTTACTGTTTTTCTCCGTATTTACGTTTTTGCAGTCAGAGAATTCTGCTCTCAAAGTGAAATTATAAAAACAAAATATAAACTAAAATGAGCAAAAACAAGTCAGTAAAAGACTACATAGATAAAGTAAAAACCGTAGCACAAACGCAACTTTTTGTACAATTTTAAATTGTTAGGATATAAAATCTTTGATACTCAAGGTAGGCTGCAGGTTACTGAAGACAAATCCATTGATTTTGCATTTAAAGATTGTCTGTCCCTTCAATAACAAGTTCTACTTCTAAAAACGAATACCAGCGGGTGTTTCCATGTAGTGAGACTAACAGAAGGCTATGGCGAACCGTGTCAAGGATTCACAAGCTGCAGTGCATCCACCTCGACAATCCGTGTTTAGAAAGACTTGACTCCGGCACCTGACCTCATAACTGCTTTAGATGCGACGCGATCTACGTTTTCTCCAACGAAACTGCCATATTTAGCTGCATATATGGAGATACTTTCTTTTGCAATATCACTAAAACCTTTAAGAGTGTTTCTCTACGGTACTACCACGTTAGGGTTTATGTCTAGTACTTTAGCTTGCTTGTAACTGTGAGTATCATGTAAGGCATATGATAAAAATGCGTGTTTAGTAATTTAGTATGTATCATAATAACGTTGCTAAGGCTACGCCTATCACGAACGTAACTCTGAGTAATGCAGCGATAAGCAAGTAACTGTTCCGTATGATAAATACCGGAAAAATAAAAATATTTGGTTATTATCAGAGGTAAATTGTATAACATATGAACCTACTAAGAAGTAATTAGACGTAGAACAATTTTGTAGGGTTCAATAGCTATAGTTTGACCGAAAACGCTGTATTGCGCCTTAGTTATATGCGCAACGAGACGGGGGGCAGTGCAGGCCGCTCATTCGTCAACGCTGCGCCACGCCTCGCCGCGCATTCCTAAGGCGCGGTACAGCGGTCTGGGTAGAACTATAGGCGGCGTATGAAAAAATTTGCTGCTCCAAATCAATTTGAATTACTCAAACTTAAAATAAACCTTTACGCAAGTCATTAATGTCAATCATTGCTAAAATGAGATCAAAATTGATCACAACTGCTATCCTTACTATTGTGCTTTCTTCTATCCCTCATATAGCTTTAAAGTTAAAAACGCAACTATTGTTTCACCAACACAACTCCGACGTGCAAATACTTGAACATTTCAGCAAATATGTCTCCACCACGTTATCTTTTTACTTTATAGGAGTCGAGATCAAGAGGTAGTGATGGGTACTCAGCGTTTTGTTTATTTCGCTCATTTTCTGCGCGCCGACGAGGGCCGGATGCGAAGGCACCGGCGACGACAAATCCTCGCAGATAACGCAATGGCAACCGCCTGACGGAAATAAGAACCCTCACAGTATTGAACAACTGCCTTCGCTACACAATATATTGCCACGCGAGTTTATACCTTACTTGGCTTGGATATAGATTCGGTTTTCTGTGAAATGTGTCTCGTTTCTGTAGCAATTTCCTATGGATTTGAAGGAGAAAATACTGAAATAGTGAGGTAATTCCAACGTGATATTAGTATACCGCCCATAGTAAGGATAATGGATGGAGACTGGATAGGCAGCGCTCTACTGAAATGTAAATAAATCCTAACTAATATTATATTTTGTTCGTGTTAAAACGGGTGAACGGATTTGGATGAAATTTGACACATGGGTAGACCATAACCAGGATTGCGACATAGGATACTTTTAATCCCGGTAGTACATTCCCTTGGGATAATTTCCGATCTACACGCAGGCGATGCCGCGGGCAAAAGCTAGTACCAATATAAATAATGGACAACATTTTGATATCTTGATATATAAATACAGCTCATTGCTTGCCATAAGTAATATGCGAGTACTACGTCAATCCTAAAGGACAATGTGGACATTGAGAGGGAGCGCAGGGCTTTGGCGGTCCGCGGTAATATGTTGGCTCGTAGATTCGCTCGCTGCACGGACCAGGTAAAAATAACGCTTTTCAAAGCGTATTGCCAGGGTCTGTACACGGGTGGTCTGTAGATCAACTACACCAAAAGGTCGCTAGATATCCTGCGCGTCCAGTACAACAATGTTCTTAGAATGCTCTTGAGACTGCCCCGGTTCTGTAGTGCGTCAGAGATGTTTACGCAGAACCGTACTGACGGCTTCCATGCAATTGTGCGGAAGAAAATTGCGTCAGTGGCAGCTAGAACCCGGGCCAGTGGCAACAGCATTCTGGAAACAGTGAGTGAGAATGTGTTTTCCCCTTTTAGGAGGCATTTTGTGGAGAGGATGACCGGCTGAGAAACTGGGTTTGTCTTCTTTACAAAGTGACTCACACCCAAAATGTATTTTTAATTTATGTATATACTAACACTAGGTATAAGGTACTTTACTAACACTACAGATCTCTGTTATCTGATTATTTGAAATAAATTAAATTAAAATGTGCCACTTATACACGAGTTATCATCATTGCTTGTATTGTACGCGTTCATATGAATTTATAATATCCATTCTGTGTGTAAATCGTAAGTAGAGGACACCCAATTGTTCCTCGTGGATGTCGCGAAAGGTGTCAAAGCACGGAGCATTGAACTATGCACTAGCAACAAAATGAGATTTTGACCGTTTCCAGAATGATTTTGTGTTGTAGTTAAGAATGTAATATTCCATTCTCATACTCCCAAAGGGTAGGCGGTGGCTACTGCTAAAGGCGGGCCATTGACACCTACTATGTATGTATGAGCAACGTAATTTAAATTCAAACTCATTCAGTAAGCTCGCCGTCCTACTCAAAGTGACGAAACGAACAAAGTCAGATACTCGAAATAACTGTGAGTAAATATGAGTTTATTGACAGATATTATTCGTTTGAATTCAGTCAATGACTTTGTTTGTTGTTGAATCGATCAAAGTTAAGCCGACTGGAGCCAAACCGATTCGATCGATGAAAATGTAATTATTATGACTATATTTAATTAAATCATTTGTGTACTCTATCATCGCGTGGTCCGTGGGATGTTGTACTTTGTCTAGTGTCAAAGCTGATTGATAATAGAGACACGAGACTACAACGCTACAACCTTCTTTTGGCGCGTGGCCAAAATCGACATCAAACTAACGCCGCCATCTTGTTTTTTTTTGTTTCACAAAACAATTCCGTTTGTTATGTTATCTTTACCATCAGCGACGCTCTGTCCAACGTTATTCGAACGCCAAAAGATCCTGAGGGCCTAGGAAAAGTGACATTCTATCAGCGATAACGATGACGGAAAAGGCAAAAATATATAGAACTGACTTATGCTATCGAAAGGCATATCGTCCGTGAACTTCTGAGATCTTCTATCTACTTTCAAACAAATTTTACAGGAGCAACGTAAAATTGTTTTTTATTTCAATCGTAATTAGGAGTTTTTAGTAAAATAAGGTTTTTCGAAAAAAATATTAGTTAGGAGGTATCAGAAGTTCACAAGGAACGTAAAATTGTTTTTTATTTTAATCGTAATTAGGAGTTTTTATTAAAAATAAAGTTTTTCGAAAATATGTTAGTTGGGAGGTATCAGAAGTTCACGGACGATATGTCAATCCTGCTGAAAGTCGTTGTAGAAATACGAAACGCTTTGGAAGCGATTGTCACTTGTCTAGGTCCTCTCTGGTAGCATTATACTTTGCAGACGCTGTCGAATCTTGTCTAATGTTTACGGCCTGCATCAAGTGATTCTTTCTTTGCCGAAAATATCACAGTACTACTAGTTTTCATTACCTACATCACTTACCGTGGCTACTAAGACCTAAAATGGCGGTGAATACTGAGATGACAGCTTTGAGAAGGAAGACATGCTGGGCAAGAGGATAACATATAAACTAAGTATGAAACCCAACATTTACCAACAGGAAAATACCTTGAAACTTTCTAAAAGCACCATTTGTTATTCAACAAGAACAATAATGGAATAAAACAGGTCCTGTGACACGCTGTCACGGTGCCACAGACACGAACCGGCACACAGTGGGCTGAAAATCGACTTTCATAGACATATAAAACTTTTTCCGAAATGTCCACTTATAAGACTTGAAAATGTTTCAGAAGACTAAATACATGCCTAAAAATATCAACATTATCGAATAGCATTGCAAACAACGCGCACAGAATTTTTTCTTAAAAAAATACTATGGAGCTGACATGAAAAAGTCTTATATCTCCGCTATCATACAATTGGCCCTAATTTCCTTGCTAGAGATTAATCCTTGAATTATTTAGATATTTTTGACATACTCCCGGAAGTGGCGAGAGGTGCGACTTTTTTTGTTTTAATCGTTTAAAATTTAATATTTGTTAATTAATTTTTTCCGTCAAATGTTTAACTTAATTTATGGTTAACATCTACACGGACTACTTAAACGATGAACCTGACCACTATTTTGAATAAACACGCTACAGTCATTAAAAAAAAAGTTTCAAAGATCTAATTATCTAACGACCTTAATTATCGTCCTTATTTTATGAGTTTAAGTAATAATGTTATTAATATCAAGGTATTCTATGAATTAGTTAATGAGGGTAGTGCGTAAATTAGTTGAATGATCACACTAATTAACATCGTTGCAATAAATAGGAGAACTCAAAATAAAATCAATTCATTTCGCTTTAAGCATTGAAAGTACAAACAGTATTCACATCACCGTGAACATGGAAAGCATCGTAACAAATTTGGATTTGTTCATTCGTAAGAAATTGATAAGAAATAGTGGTCAGGTTCATCGTTTAAGTAGTCCGTGTAGATGTTAACCTTAAATTAAGTTAACCATTTGACGAAAAAAATTAATTTAAAAATATTAAATTTAAAGCGATTTAAAAAAAAAAGTCGCACCTCTCGCACTTTCCGGGAGTATATCAAAAATTTCTAAATAATTAAAGGATTAATCACTTGCAAGGAAATTAGGGCCAATTGTATGCTATCGGAGATATAAGACTTTTTCATGTCAGCTCCATAGTAATTTTTAAAGAAAAAATTCTGTGTGCGTTGTTTGCAATGCTATTCCATAATGTTGATATTTTTAGGCATGTATTTAGTCTACTGAAACATTTTCAAGTCATAAAAGTGGAAAATTCGGAAAAAGTTTTATATGTCTATGAAAGTCAATTTTCAGCCCACTGTGCGGCACCACACTGTCCGCGGCACGGCTCCTATGTGCCACTGCCATTGTTGAGACTTGGGACAGTTGGGACACGACCCATTTCTGTGACAGTGATTGAGGTCCAGTACATGTTATTGCTAATATTGCTGGACTAGGTGTTAAAGTTTTCATTTAAATAGAGTTTATCATACCTAGTTACTAAACTAAAACCCAACTACGACTGAAAAGGTATAAACAAGACACCATAGACAGACAAATTAAAAATCCGGAGTCACACGTAATCTGTTCGATTTATGCCGCCCTAACACGTGTGACTCCGGATTTTTAATTTGTCTGTCTGTGGTGTCTTGTTTATACCTTTTCAGTCGTAGTTGGGTTTTAGTTTTTATTACTTAATATATTTTTTTATTTTTTATTTTGGGGTTATAATATGTATATATATTTGAAATGTGCTCATTAAGCCCTTTCATTTGATACCCAACATAGTACGATTAAACAATATTTTTTAGTTTATAGTTCCTGACTTTATTTCCTCTAGAGGGCGCCATTTTTAATTTAATGTGACGTCACATAGCCTATAACCAGCGGACAATCAAGACGCTTCTAACGATACCTTATTTGTCAAATTGTGATGAGTGGTTTAGAAGATACAAGGGAACAGATGAACATACATACATACATACATACCGGTCAAAATCATAACCCTCCTTTTTCTTCGCCGTAGTCGGGTAATTAGCATTTAACTGAAACTAAATTCAAAGCCTCGTTGCGTAACTACCTCGTTGTTCTTGTAGTCGCTAGCGCTACTGCAGAGCATGAGGTCCTGGGTTCGATTCCCGGGTCGGGCAGTGTTATTGGGTTTTTCCTGGAATTTATCAGTAGCAGCCCGGAGCCTAGATTTGTGCCCGGTTGATGGTAATAGGCTCGCCCTCTATGACATGGGACTTAAACATAACTGGCGAAATGTGGGTGTTATACTATACATGGGTAACCCTCTGCCCAACCCTTCAGGGATTACAGGCGTGATTTTTGTCTAAAATCATTTAAATGAAACTAAAATGAAAGAATTGAGGTTCAAACTACCTTTTGATAAATAGGATGTTTTTATCGGCGAAGACTAGTAAACTAGTAAAGATAGTGGTATAGTAGCATTGGTGATGTGTACTGACGGCTGTGACGGTCCATGAGTGCCACACAAAAATTTTATAATTAGGTAATTATTTAATAACTTACTCAGATATAATTCGAGTTCGAAGATCTGCTTACCTAGAAACAAGAATAAATAATTGTTAGAAAAAAGGATAATTAAAAAAAAAAAATTGTGCATATTTATCCTTTTTTTTTTTTTTTTTTTTTTGAGGGTGGGAAATCATCCAATGACTTCTCCCGCTCTGGGTGGAGCGGAAGGGCGTGTCAGACTTTTACTGACTAAAACCCACCCGTGTTCCTTCAGTTGCCTGTTGCCAAGGTCCCGGTATCCCTTTCGGACTAACCCGCAACCCTGGCAGGCATCGGTCCTAGCGGACCCCGCCAATTGTGCTGACATCTCTTTGAGGCGCGCGTGGAACACGACGCGCCATCGACCCGGGCCTGGTCCTGATCGGACGGCGAGCTACCCATTGCTCGCCGTCCGCAAGCCCGCGCCTATGGTGGCCGGGAATCCGCCTGGGATTTCCGACGCCCAGGGCGTCTCCAGGGGCGGCGGCGGTTAGGGGCGTGAGGGCGCAAACTTTGCCTCTAACTTAATATTATTATAAAGTTTATTTGTTCGTTACGCTTTCACGCTAAAACGGCAGAACGGAAATTAGGCACATGGGTAGACCATGACCTGGAGAAGGACATAGGTTACTTTTCATCCTGGAACGCAAAGTCACGGGCAACTGATGGTAAGCTCATAAAACTACATCAAAACAGAAAGCACTCGCCATAACGAAATAGAACATTGAAATAGTACGCCCAGGACGATATTATGATGAATAATATTCAGCATATGTTAGCGTCAATTTTAAGAAGAAGAAAACTTAGTTGATTTCAGAGTAAGAAGAATTAAGGCAAAGGTCATAAAAACCTTGTCAGTAGAAACTGAACTATGTACCAACAGAGTCAAAGCATTAAATATGTGTTTATTAGATTAAATTTTGATGAATAATATTATCATCGGCATCAAAGTTGCACGTCAAGGGCATATTGCAGCATATATGCTATTATATTTTTATATCGTGGACTGTGGCGATACAATACTGTGCTGTGAGAAACGTTGATATCCTTGTGTTCAATTGATTCGTTTCTGAAATTGAATAGCACAAAGAACGGTATTTGGTTTCATTTGTGGTTTCAATTCAGTTTTTATTTGACGATACATTTTCAACTATTTATTTTCTGGACTTAGGTCAACAATAGTTATGCTGTAACACATAAGCATGTAGACTAATAAATCTGTTATCCATTTTAAATGCGAAGATTAAATAAAAGATGCGGTTAAAACGAGACCTGAGTGTAATAAATCTGTCAAAACAAATCCACCTTACGCTTCCACATAAACTGTATTAATACCACATTTCTTTAGTATTTCCCGACGCCTCTCACCTTTCCCAACCCGAGTACTTTAGAATACATTACGTTCTCAATTACCCAACATACTAAATTTAACGTGTTCCTAAAAGGCTACTTCCAAAGTATCGTATACCGTGTCTTAGTCACGCGTATAAGGGCGCCTGCGCCGATCCAAAATGAACAGTTTATATTTAAACCAGGAATCATTTTGTACCATTCGCGGTTGCTCTGACTCACTTCGGAAACTAAAACGATCTTGTCAGTTTATTACGTCAGTATCGAGTGAAACCTGATACAAATGATTGTATGGAGGCAGCCTAGGCTGAAACACTTTAGCAAGACCTGTGGGTAGATAGCACTCATTACTAGACGCCACTGTTTTGCAAGGCCGAAACGATTTGTTACTCATATGTCAACACAATAAAACCTTGATACAATAATTTTCAATATCAATAAGTTTATTGCGCGTTGTTTGCAAATTAAATTATTTCAGAATCATTAGGCAAAGGAGGTTAGGAAATATTCCAGAGCCTTGGGATCAATTTTTCTTGAAATATGTTTAAATGTAATATAATAGCTTCAATTTCAAACATCTAAAACTCGGTCCTTAAACCAATATGGACCTACGGGATCCAATTGTGGGCCGTTGCCAACAAAACCAACATACTCTGCCTGCAAAGAGTCCAAAATGGCATCCTAAGACCAATAGCAAATGCTCCTTGGTTTGCTTGGAACGACGAAATCCACGACTATCTACAAATGCCAAACTCTGAAATCGAGCGGTACAAAAGAAAACACAATGCACGCCTAACCTTGCATCTAAACCTACTACTGTAAAGGTAGGTGGTAAAGAGACTGAAGAGGAACCAACTTCTATAAGAGAAAGGCGCAGCACTGGCTGCTCCACAACAACGCCATTTGACATGGACCGAATACGCATAAGACTAGGATACCTAACGCCTAATATAGTGACAAATACTGTGTCTTTTTTTTTAATAGAACATATTATCATAGTATTGTATCAAGACGGGTGACGTCATAGAAGAGTCGAAGCACCGCGACAGACGCCCCTCTATGAATCACTACGCGAGGAAAGCCCACAGTAGGGTGACGTCATCGCATCTAACAGCCATTTCAGCGCAGTAATAAGCTTTGCAGCTCATTCCTTATGTAAGATAGATTCCTTCAAAGATATCGAATATATTAGTTTGTTTAAAAAAATCACTTGCTTAATTTCGATTTTAGGATTTTTTGTTTATACTAAAATACTCTTATGCATTAGTATTGCCAATGTTTTCATTTATTGTCGTATTGTGACTCCACATTGTATAGCATCTGCTTGAGAACTAAATCGCGTGCGAAAAAGCAACGTGTAATTATTCTATTGACGTCCATTTTCACGTCAGCCATTGATTGGTTTTCCCCCTCCGTTTAATTCTCATATCCGTCTGGACGAAGGAATTTCTCAAGGAGGCCATGTTCATTGGAGCCAATTTCCTTGTTACAAGTTGTTTTTTCGAATCGAAGTGCCGTTTTTATAGGAAATCTAGTTTATTTGTATGATGATTGCTTCCTGTGAGGAAGGCAACTCCATGCCTTCGTTCAACGCTTATAGATGGTCACTAGTCTTTAGTTTTGGAGATTGCTCCGAACACTTGATAAGTGACGAAATCATTGTGAAACATTTATTTCCAGTCAATGTCATAATCACAACACACTATTAGTTGACATGGCGCAACGTAGCTGTTATAATTTTAAGAAGAACCCCAGCTTTCTATCTCATTATATTTATTATCTCTACACGCTGTATACTCCTGACGGGACACCGTCTTTACGTTATCAACTAGACTCTCCTACACGATAAGGTTTTAAATAGGAAGAGTTATGGCATGATAAGCAAGATTCTAATCGTAAATCCAAGCTATCTTCAAGATGGATCACAATCGTTGTGTCAGAATATCAAGCAGATTTCGTAACCGTCGTACACTATTCATAGTATTCAAGTTGTTCATCTATGAATATCAGTATCTCATGAATAGTTATTCAGGAGTTAAACGTCCAGTAACTCAAACAGTATTTGAATTGCAACTTTGCAACACATCTAACTTAGGTAGATTTAATAAGTCTACCAGCTACCACCTACGTAACTCCTACACTTATTACCAAGTTGGTCGCAGGCTTACGTAGGAAGACCTAATTTAATATTTATTTTCCTTATACCTACTTCTTTCTTTCTTTTCAGGCCCACGTGAAATGAGTCTCCGAAACGTTTTTAGAAGTGTTCTTTGTTTTATGTTTCGTTCATTGATTTAAAATGAAATATACATATTATATATCTACCGCTGCAGGCAGCCAAACATCGTAAATACATCAGACGGACGGGTCGCTTGCGAAGCGTCGCGAATTTCCGCAAAGCATTCGCTTCACGCCGAATACCTATCGAATGTACGCTCGCCGCGAGATTAGCTCGATACCGGGTTTAATTACCATGACGCTAATTGAATTTTAGACAGTATTTGTGGGTAGACGACGACGTGACAAAGCCGTTGTTTAGAGTACATTCCTGACTGGCCCCAAATGGGGTGTGTTGTGGCAGATTCACGGGTACCACAGAAATTCGGAATGAAGATTGCATAACACTGATCATGATATCAGATTTTGTCGTTAAGGCACGATTTATTTCTAATAGTGTGTTGGCTAAGCAACTGAAGATAGAAGTCGTAAACACAGACATACTTAGTGCGCAAGAGCAATAAGAATCATAAGTTTTACTATTTCTGGAAATGGGCCAGTGACAACTATAAATCAAAGGCCCAAACTGTGCGATACGAACATACATCCTCAAAGCGGTCTTGCTCGTTATGGCGGTAGGTTTATGGGTCGCCCGAGTCGCTCGTATAATTTGCAGGCGAGATACTTGAATCTCCAAATACAGCTGTCTATATTGCTTTATTTGTCCCCGTCCTTGTTGCTAACACCGTTATGAGAATGTGAGCTGAGCGTCGTCGCAGGCTCGTCTATCGGAGCGTGTGACGCACTCTAAGTGGAGACAATAAGCAATTATTTGAACATCCAATTTATTCACCTCTATGTACCCCTCTTATGCAAGTATGCCCTATATTTCATCGAGATTATCTTCGGAAACGTTTTCTAGACGCCAAAATATGATATCTCTGTGCGAAGGAAAATCTCTTTATAAAGTTAGTGAATTTAGAAATCCAATCTTTGGTACAGAAAGCTGGCTGAAGTTCAAATTAGAGAGCCTCTTTGAGTCACGCATATTCTCTTTTATATGCAAAGTGTCGATGTCGTTCCTAGCAGATGGTGACTGGGTTTAAAAAAAATATTGTTTCTTTCTATGAATCCTAAAGGTATGATTCCGAACAACGCTACACGTGGCAGTGTTGCCGCGTCACTACTTGTCCCCATACATTTTCTATAGGTTTATAATATGAAATTACATTCCGAGCACGGAAGCAATGCTTTGCAGCCTTGTTGCCGTGCTCGGAATGTAATATAAACCTATCGAAAATGTATGGAGACCAGTAGTGACTAGTTGTCCGGGATAATACCTTTAGTAGACTCTGAGCGGTGATGATTTATTAAACGTGCTTGGAAACTTTGTTATAGGAGAGACTAGAGTCGTATATGTAATGGAACAATTATGGAAGTATTGTTGAAGCCAGACAGTTGATTGAAGCCAGGTAGTTGGTTCAAGAGTTGTGTTTACGACGGCGACTGTATGACCTTGCGGTCGTTTAAACAAATTGCTTTGATACAATGCTGAGGGTGGACGACAGTTCAATAATAACCGTGATGTGGTTAGTATTTACACATATAATATACTGTTGATATAAGTTTCGCTTATTAATAATTATTTGTAACGCGTTCGATCGACAGTTGGCGAACGAACATGAATGACTTCAAAAGAGGTAACAAATTGAAACTGGACAAGCAGTTCAGTAAGCAAGCATAATTCGATGCACGACGAACTTTTTACGCCTTAAAAACTCGAGCTAACCAATTGAGTATTTCAAGACCGTTAAAATTCCTTGTAAAGCAAGAGTCACAATTCTTGTGATTGCCGTTATTGTCAGTTTGTTTTCCAATTCCAATAGCGGCTGTTCCCTTGCGACATTCAGTGCAACCACTAACAAGTTTTTTTCTGTGTGAGAAAGGCGTCCATTATCGTCGTTTGCGCTGGCTGGCCCGACCTCGGCAATACTCGGCACCAACTGAGTTTCTACCGTTCCAGTTGTCGGTACTCTCAAATCTATTGTTATAACTAGTTTAATCACCATCTAGATATCAGTTGCGCTATTTTTCTTTTGATGATTTTTCTTTTTACATTGTTCTTTATTTGAGGTTGTGATAATTTCATTGAGACAGGTTACTTTGTCTTGTTTGTTTCGCCATTGTCGATTCTGTTAACGTAGTTTTTTTTTTTTTTTTTTTTGCCTTTATACTCAACGGGATTAGGTATTGAGGTATTTGTAGTTCGATAGGTATCTTACGGTAAGATAACGCTGTAAATAATTATATCACTGTTATCTATATTGATAACTTTAGTAGGTGTACATAACATAACATAACAAAATAATGATGATACTGCGTTGAATGGTAGAAATCGAACGACGCACTTTCATATTTACACGAACATTTAGTTAGATTCATTCTAGGTTTTCGAAGCAAATAAACAGTTCATTATTATGCCTGGTGACATGACAATCAACGATTCGACCCGAAATGGCCATTCTAAACCACAGGCAAGCACTAGTGTCACAATTATTGATAAGTTCGTCCGTCCAACTGGTTTTGTGGTTTGGACTATAATCAAAACAATATTTATCATTGTCTATCAGTCATTCATGCGACTGTGCTTGCGATAAAACGTACTCATTTATGTAATGTTGTCTTATCGTGTGTTTTGAAGACTCCGTCAATCCTAGCAAAAAATGCAAAAGTAGGTAGGCTTTATTTACGAAACATACTGTTAAAATTAGCGTAACGGAATTTTCCGTTCATAAAACCTAGCTGTCCATGAATTGTAGTAATTTCTTTGTACATATCGTGAAGGTTACAATACGGTTGAGTTTCGTCCTTAAAGTTAGAGGGCAGACAAAACATTTGGTATTGTAAGGTAACAGCCAAGCCAACGGTCACACAGTAGCAATATGAATGTCTCAGCAGTATCGTAAAACGTCTTGTTTACCTCCCCGAAATGCGTCACACAGCCTACCCACCACAGTTTTATGTACTTTTTAGTATTCGAGCAATATCACCAATGTTAGTCACCGCCATAGTTTTAAGAATTCGAAAATATTTGTATTATTATCTACGTTTTGTCCTTGATTCGGTAAATTAACTTAGTCAGCGTAAACATTGGCTGGTTAACAAAACATTTCGATATTTCTACAAAGTTACCGATAAGCGATTTTATTGGCATTTTCGATTGGGAAATGTCGTTTAATTTTTACGGAGTTGGTGTTTAGGGATTCGTTAAAGTGAAAGAATGCCATAAAGGCGTCGGATGGTTCGGGAGCGTGTCGGTCGTCGCCGGTTCGGTCGTGATCGTTGCGACAAAGCGAAACGTGACCACATTGACGCGACTGTGACCGCAGCCCTCATAGCTTTTAGCTATCGAACTAGGAAACTGCGGTGTTAATACTTTTTATTACTATATGAACGATATTTTTTATGGTATATTTTGAAGGCAACTGCTGGAATTGAACGGTTCACAAGAGAAGTCACGATGATCCGTATTTATATTTTTGTAGAATTTAATGGAATGACTGAATGAGAGAAACGCACAAGAGACTTCACTGGACAAACTTGACAGTTCGCCTAGAGAAATCAAATGATCGCATTTTGTAATCAAAACTTGGAGAGGTGTGTGAAGTGTGTCGCAGACTCGCATAGCACACTAGTTCAGCAGGCAAAGTTCAAACAGCAAAGTTACCAGCATAATTTGCTTCGCATTTAAACTTCTCGAGACATTTTCTGGCGACTCCTCTCTAACGTAGTAATTAGTTCGTGATTGTTCTACTTCTAGAACTAGCAATGATGAACTAAAACGGAACATGTTGTGAAAGTGGTCGAGCCGTGCGTCTGCATTACGATGTTGGCAACGCATATCAAAGTTTGGCAGGCGCCAGCGACTTTCGAAACGTCCCACATTGCTGGTACAAAGTTAAACCCGTCTAGCGCATGGTTGACTCATGCAGAGTAGCAAGTACAACGTGTTGGATAAATGTTTATTTTTGGATCGGGATATATTTTGGGACAAATTATCTGTTCCATCTATTGAGCTAAATGAAGAAGTCGTCTTTGGAAATAGAGACCAGATGTGAAGCAGAAGACGAGATAGAAATATAATATATACAAACAACTGAAGCGAAATTTCTCAAAAACACGTATCTTGTAGTTACTGAAGATCTCTACATAAGTATTCGAATTGCTATTATAAGCCCAGGAATGCCGTGATCCGACGGTGCGCCACAGATGAGCCTGCACGACGCTCCGTGGGAAGGTGTACGTGCGGGGTATCGCAGACATCGGAAGTTCCTCGGTGCGCGGTGCGTGGCGGTCTGTGGTCGTCTGCCGTGCGTGTCCAACCGCAAAATCGCGGATCGTCGGATCTCGGCAGAAGACTGCAAGGTGACAACAGCTCCAGTCCAGAGCAACTATAGGTAGACAGACGAACGAAATCAATTGGGCGCTTGCATTGGCAATTTTTTACCAGCAGCCCCAGTAATGAGACTCCTTGCTTTTCGTATCCCAGGCGATAAATATTATATCGCTTAAAGGACTGCCCAACCTCAAATTTTATCTCGCTCGCACCATACTACTCGCGGCCTGAGTGAGAGCGGACGCAGTGAGGTGCTGGCGGCTCCAACCCTCGAATAGTTTAGGTGATTGCTTTTTACGGTGTAATTATGATAATTTAAAAATAATAAAAAACATGAGACCTGCTTTATAGTAAGTTCAGTTCAATGCAAAGTTTAATGATATAATTTGAAGTATTTTTTGAATACCAGTGGTTTATAGTTCCGTTTAGAGGTAACTTTGACTTTGGATTTTTTTCTATCGAGAAAGTTTTATGTAATCGTGTTTTTGTCCAACATAGGACCTAGCATCAATCCTCAACTTTAACATATATTTATTTCAAAATTAATGCTGCAGCATTTTCGGCATAACGGAGGATCATGCTAAGCAATTTGAGGTAGGGTAGGCCCTAATGAATCGCAACCCCGGCAACAGCATTACGGGGAAATTTTACATTACAGCGGGATTGCGAGCTAACAACATTTGCTCGGGATGTGTGAACCGTATAATTCCAATTTGATTTGGTACATATTCAATCTGTTTGTATGTATCTGTGTCCACGCAATTATGTAAATCCTGAAGTAAATTCAATACATTAATATTTAGCAGCTCGAAAGATTGGATTTGCATCAGCTGTGTATTCCAGACTTTCCTAAATTCGATGGAAAATTCTTGTCCTTTTTCTTGGAATAGTAGTGTTTAGTTGGCGTGTTTGATAATCTCTAGTGTAGATAAAAAGACAGATTGATTTTGAAACAATAGTTATGGCCGTTAGGGGGTTACATCATCATCGCGTGACGCCTGTTTTTGTTGCTTTCGTGGTTTGTGAACAGCATCGAACTTTGTACATTGTAATTTTAATCGCTAACAAATACATTCAAAGATGCATTTAGTTAGAGATAAGACAATTAATTTATCTATAAATATCAAATACCATGTCAGACTTCATTAAGAGCAGTCTGCCTAGCCCTTTCCGAACTATTTTGGGGTCGGTTTCCAGTCTAACCGGATGCAGCTGAATATGAGTATTTTACATGGAGCGACTGCCTATCTGACCTCCACAACCCATTAACTGGGTAATACGATACCACTTGATAAAACTGGTTGTCAGACTTTCGAGCTTCTGACGACCCGTATTCTTGGATCTTCGATCTTAAGGGGGAGTAGTTTGACAGCAAAAAATCATATTTCACCCGCGCAACCCTTACCTACCCCTCTCATTAAACACGACGAAAACAAAACACAATGCCTTCCCGCCAGCAGAAACTTTTCGTCTGGCGTTTATAGAATTCGAATTTCAATCTTCTGTACTTAGTTTATTTTGCTTATACGATACGCTAAGCTTGAATTCAGAACTATAGATCATGTTCATGTTTTGGAACTAGAAACTCAATGTTGACGTGAAAAAGTTCAAATTTAAATGTTACCAAATTTTATTTAGGACCTTGTACAATTTGTACCTAATGACGTCTTTGTGGAAAACTGTGTTACCAAGCAGAGGCGGCTCGTCATAAAGAGCGCTGGTGCAGTGCACTCCCACGAAAATAGCATAATCTATATATATTTCTTTATTATAATCCTATACATACATTCTTTCTACTATGCCCATGTATACAATAGCAGTTTACTAGAAAACCATTTCCTACGCGTACATTGGGCGTCAAGTTGTAACGTGTGGAGCGCCGGCGATTGCGCTCCTATGAAACAAAGTTCAGTACGATTTCTAGCACTGTATTCAATGAGTGCGAAAGAGAAATATCGACACAGTCCGACGCGTGAAACAAAAGATTTTGTATGAGAAATTAGCCTAATTTGGAGCGCCGCTCACGCGCGACGTTGCCAAACGGCGCAAGACGGCCGCGCGCGGGAATGCGATCCATGCCTTTGCGCTGTTGCCGATCTTATGTAAACAAACGGTCGGCTCAACTCGGCTGTCAGTAGATTCGCAGTGTTTATTCTAAATAATTATTAAAAATAGTTTGTGCGCGACATTTGTGTTAAAAATGGAACAATACAGTGTATCTTGTTGTATGATAAGCATTGAAAAACGCTTAATTAATTCCATAACTGATTTTCACAAGAAAGTGATAGATGTCTTCGCTCGCCAAAAAGATCGCCGAATGGATTTTCTTTACAAATAAAATAAATGGTAAGCTCTAGTTCTACGTTTCTTTTTTAGTGAACCCCCACAAATAAATATCACGAGCCGCCTCTGTTACCAAGTAATAAATATAATGCTATATCGTGGATTTCTCTCTTTGGAGTATCGTGCAAAGTGATACCCAAGTAAAAAATAATATTCGTATAATGAATTTTGCACTGTATTGTGCAACGAATATGGCATGTGTCATGAAAACCTTTCCTGCGCCAAACGCGAACAATCTCCTTCGAAAACATTTGAAACATGTGAAAAAGAGGCCGAGTTCTGTACAAAAGAAATAAATGTAGGATTGTCGGCTTCACCACTAAAAGAATTGACATCTATTCTTCTATGTAAATGGGTGCCAAAGTACCAAAGGGACTAAATTATAACAAAGGCCCGAGGTACGCGCTCAGTACCGGCGCCGTGTTTTGGGCGCGCGCTCGGCGCGTTTTGGACGCTCGTCAAACACAACAAGATTTCCACATTTTGTTGTAACTTTTGAACCGTGTTTCTTTTAAGTTTATTACTAATGCGGAGAAAATGACAAGGGAAAATAGTGAAAAAGGAACTCGCGTCCAAGCGTCAAGGGCAAGGTTAGGCTTCATTTACGGAGACGCGAGGAGTCGCGCGTGGCTTTGGGCGGCGCGCCTCGCACTGAATTCAAACATATGGCGTTATATGAGTGCGTTTACGGAGACGCGATTTTACACGCGTTTGTTTGAAATGGAGCGTTTTTTGCGGCGGAGCCCGCGAATGGCATAGCCGCGTCACACGCGGCGTTTCATCACGGCGGCGCACGTAGCAGCAATGCCCGCGGCCTACCTTCTCCCAGTCTTATTTGTAAATCGCACAACGGAGATGCAAGTTGAGAGTGGCAAGTTGCGACATGTGCAGGCCTAACGGCGCCCGGCATGGGCGCTCGCTTAGACTGCAGCGCTTGATATAATTCGTTACATAGGAATTCATACAATTTTATTGAGCGCCCGAAACGCAGCGTACAAAATGCGCGTCTCGGGCGCTTGTTATAACTAGTCCCTTAGTAGAAAGTTTAGTATGGTCCCTCTTTGTAACTGTTGAAATTGTAGCTTTGAAAACATGCCAAGTTGCATTATAACTTTAGGCCTCATTTACGGAGACGCGGGGCGTGGCGCGTCGCGTGCAGTGTGGCGTCACGCGGCGCGTCTGACGTTTTTTCTGTTTACGGTACAGCGGCGCGAGAAGCGGCAGTTATCATCCCACGCGTTAACATAAACATATGGCAATATACGTCTTGATTGTCGCGGTTTTTTTGGGGTTATAATATATATTTTTGAAATGTGCTAATTAATACCTTTCATTTGATACCCAACATGGTATGATTAAAAAATATTTTTTGTTGGTCATGATATGTCACCTATAGGGCGCCATTTTTAATTTAATGTGTCTTCATATAGCCTATGACCAGCGCACGATCAAGAAGCTTCCAACGATACCTCATTTTTCAAATTGTGATGAGTCTTTTAGAAGATAATATGTGGGAACAGACATAGATAAATGCATAGAAACCGGTCAAAATTATAACCCTCCTTTTTGCTTCGCCGTAGTCAGGTAAAAACTAAAACCCAACTACGACAAAAAAGTCAACTAAAGAGATATAAACAAGACATCACGGACAGACAAATTAAAAATCCGGAGTCATACGGAATCTGTTCGAGTTCGTTCGTTATACCAATAACCGAAGAATAAAGGTATTATTCTAAACAAGTTTTATTTAGGAGCGGTCAGTCGCTCCAATTGTTCGTCTAAGGGTCACCTTACAAGAAGTTTGTCAAAAAAGTGGGAGTAAACGAATTTGGATCCTGAGTATATCGCAATAAGATTTAATCTCCAGTGCTAACTTTCAAATGAACGTGGAATGGGCTCGTTGGCTATGTTGTAAATTTTCTCCGCAAGAAAATTCACCGCAATACAGAGCAATGGCGCTAGTTTTACCTACTTCTTTCTATACTCCGTGCTACTATACCAGTCAAAAATCTGTCAAATAAAATGTATGTCATCTTGAGTTTTCAAATATCAACATTGAATTTTATATGTTTATTTAGACTCGGTATTTATTTATTTATCAATCAATAACACTTGTAATATTCGTTTTGGAAGTGGTTTTAGTGTTTTTTTCATGTTTTCTACGTCTCACTTTTTTTTGTGGAATGTGATAAATTACGAAAATATTATTTACGAAAATAAATAATATCTCAGCGCAGCTAAAAATTTGAGCGTAGTCCTCTCGTCACAACAGAGCGACGCCGACTGATTTGTGAAACAAAAATATGCTTGAAGTTCCCGTAATGTGCGACGGAAGATGGCTTCTTCCACGAACTAAGAACGTCGTAAGTCCTACAAGCTTTGATTCGTAATAAAACCAAAAATAAAAGGAATAAAAAAAAAAGCCTACACAATTTTTTTTGCCTTGTTTTAATACATATAATCATCTAATTTTTATTATAATAGGCATTCGCATTTTAAGTACAAATCGAAAATACGTGAAAATTAGAGGTAACTTCATGATATTTTTTTATCGAGAAAATTTTAGTATTTTGTGTTTCTATTCCACAAGAAATATCATGTAGTTACTCATACTATTTTTATTTTACACCTAAGTCTTATCAATTTCATGAAAAATCAAATTGAAGACAGGCAATTTTGCTTCCTACCCGCCCTTAACGTGCTCTCCGAGACACGGAGGAGAATCGGTATGTAAAGATGGTCACCCATCCACGGAGCAACCCCGGCAAGCGTAGCTTAAACTGATGATCCGGATGGACCGATGCGGCTATTATTACTTAGCCACGAGCTTTTAGAGTAATAAGAGCAAAATCAGAAAAACACGTTTATAGCTCTTGAAATTTTCAAACCACATCTAAAGTGTCTGCTACACGGTTGCCAACAGCGTCCCCGACAGTGGTAGGCACTTTATACAGAACTAGCTTCCGCCCGCGGCTTCGCCCGCGTGGTATGCCGATAAAAAGTAGCCTAAATCCTTCCTTAGGATGCCATCTATCTCCTTGCCAAATTTTGTCGAAATTCGTTCAGTGGTTTAGGCGTGAAAAGGTAACAGACAGACAGAGTTACTTTCGAATTTATAATATTAATATGGATGACAGATGGATGTTTTTATATTTAACATGGATTTGTCTGATTTCAAACTGATTAACCAACCGTGATGTTTTAAATTGATTTACAATTTCCGTGAATGTTGTTACTATAAGTGCTATTGATTAAACATGCATTTATGCTTTTTGTAAACCAATTTCGTTGATAGGCAAACATAAGATTGAATTATATATGTTACAGTTAAAACCAGTTTTTAGAAAGAACGCGTTTTCCCTAGTTAGAACTAGTTTTTACTAATACTATATAAGCATCGTGCAGACTGGCGCGACGCGACACCGGTAAATGTTAAGTATACCGTGAAGTTTTCTTAAAAAATGTTTTTTTAGAGTTGCGTTGCGCTAGTCTGCAAGAAGCTTTATACCAATGACTACGCATTTATAAAACCTATTCATCCATTCAAACCTGGGGATCTACTCTCTAAGCTCTTCAACGAAGATACGGGTTACGGGCCCGAGCCCGGCCGAAAGAAATTGATCAAAAACATAAGACAAATTCTATTTTTCGGATAGGCAAAAACACATCTTACCCATCGGTATAAGGGACAACTGTCAAATCGTGTTACCATTCATTTATGAAGGCGCGTAACTTCGGACGAAACTACGGCGTTTGAGCATAGGGAGTAGACCCCCAAAACATGTTTGCCAATCTCACATAAAAGCGTTGTCTTTAATTAACACCCTAATTTCGTCAAAAACTAAATCAGCAATATCATCGAGATCATGAAACAGAGCACGTTATTATTACACGCACGTATGTACGTATTCTCCCAATTCAGTGCCAATACGAGTAAGAAAATATATAGCACGTTATAGTTTATGAAAAACAATCTTATTCAATATTCTTCAACTTGGGATACGGTTTAAAAGGTTGGACCAGACTAGCACTCATAATCATAACACAACATCTGTAAACAAACCAGCTCCCCGCAGTTTCATTTACACCACTCCTGTACCCACAGCTGCTAAAACGCATTTTTATCTGCCTCTACAGTTGATGCGGTGTAATTAGAGAGGGGGATCGGCGCCTCCACCAGATTGCCTGCCAATTGAGTTATGTGCCGGCCGTCGGGGCTCGGTGCATGGACGCCAATCGATATCCAAGTACCGATGGCTTTGCATCAATTCGTGTTTGGTTGCGAGGTGTTGACAAATTACATAACATCACGCCTTGTATCCCCTAAGGGTTGGGCAGAAGTTTACTGTACCTATAGTATAGGACCTAGTACCTACACCCACATATCGCCACTTATACAGGCTGTAAGGGTAAACAGTCTTGTCATTCAAACCATGGGTAGTTGACTTAAATATAAAAATAAATGACCGAACACAACAAAAAAAATACGTCATTTTCATTAAAAGATTTTAAAAAGTTTCTATCTGACACCGTGCTCTCTAGCGAAACAGCTGACTGACTGAGGGAGAGGTCGCGCTCGCGGCCAGTCAGGTCACATCCCGTACCTCCCGCCCGTGTTGAGACGCAAGTTTGTTGCCCTAGCGCATAGGACAAGGAACTTGCGTCTCTTGTGGAAAAATGTAGATTAAAAAAAATGAAAAAAAAAGTTGTGATTTTACATTGATTTTACGTTCTATAAATGAAACCAAACCAGTGGTTGCAAGGATAACGGTGTTTACCCTAACACCCTGTATTTAAATCCCATGTAAGGGACGAGCTTATTGCCGTCAACCGGACACAAAAACTCCAGATAGAAAACCCCTTTCACACTTTGCCCGACCTGGGAATCGAACCCTCATGCTCAGCAGTAGCCCTTGCGACCACTACACCAACGAGGCAGTCAACTAAGAACTGATAGGTCCGCATCATTTCGTGTTTCGTTGCGATTTGCGAGGTGTTGACAAATTAGTGCTGGTGCAAATGATACTCTAATTCCTAGTAATAGAGTATACTTTATGTACTGGAGCATTGAACGAGCGATGCCTTTCCCTATGTCATATTGACCTGACCATTTCTGCGAAATGTGTATCTACACTATTCACCATTTCAGCAATGAAGATTGGTCTTCAATTGGTGTTAATTTAATCCCATCAAAAACATAAATGTGAAAATGGGAACCAACTTCAATATTAAGAATAAGCGTGGTAGTTGCCTTCGCCAACACAAGAATTTAAATCTAAATGGGTGCCAAGTTCTGTACATAATCCTGATATCTATATAAAAGTACAAACCACATTAAACATTTAAAAAAAAATTAAGCTCTATTTCTTGATTTTTTCTGCTACAAAAATGTTCGCTATTTAAAAATATAACTTCATAAGTCGAATTATTTACACAAAGCACTTAGGATAAATTGAAGCTCAAGATTTGACTTGGCTAATGGTAAGATTGGGTCTTTTTGCTTTATCAATTATAATTATCTTAGCACCAAGACATGGCTCTACAACACTTTAAAGCAATTGTTGAAGCAGCCATTATTGAATTTTCCAGCATACAAATAAGCAGGGGCTTGAAACTACTTTCAATGTCTAAAAATCTATACATTAAACATCGAGCCTCATTATTCACTACAAATAAATCTTATCTAAATAGCAGGCGTCTGGCAAAAATAAAGATACGGAGTTAGAAGTTCCGAACCGAAGCAAACAAATTTCACGTGAGACTAGTTTACGCTGCTAATACCGAACTGGCGAACAATAAATATAGCCTGGCAAATATATACATGGTTTATTATTCGTTCGACCTTTCCTTTAAATAGGTTAAACTAGAGCCTATACAGGCTGTAAGGGTAAACAGTCTTGTCATTCAAACCATGGGTAGTTGACTTAAATATAAAAATAAATGACCGAACACAACAAAAAAAAACGTCGTTTTCATTAAAAGATTTTAACAAGTTTCTATCCGACACCGTGCTCTCTAGCGAAACAGCTGACTGACTGAGGGAGGGGTTGCGCTCGCGGCCGGTCAGGTCACATCCCGTACCCCCCGCCCGGGTTGAGACGCAAGTTCGTTGCCCTAGCGCATAGGACAACGAACTTGCGTCTCTTGTGGTAAAATGTAGATTAAAAAAAAAGAAAAAAAAAGTTGTAATTTTCCATTGATTTTACGTTCTATAAATGAAACCAAACCACTGGTTGCAAGGATAACGGTGTTTACCCTAACACCCTGTATGTAGAAAAATATTCCCAAAACTATTATTGATACTTAAATAAAAAATACGGTACATGCACACTTGTATTTCAACGTAGAAAGACAAGTGTGCGTGTACAGAGTCCTTTCCGTATCAATTTACTATTTTTTGGGAATACTTTACTATATATATTTTTTATGTTATTCTAATTGTAATATACTCATTCACTTACAATTACTACGTAGATTATCTTCAAAGTTACTAATCTAGCACTGAAGCTGAATGTGAGATCTTCAATCTTTTGACACATTCTTAATCTGTTTGTTCTTCATTGCTGTCAATATGGACAAACAAAAATTCAATAGGACCACACTCAAAAATGTCAGAACACATTTCAAGAGGCGCTACGACCAAAGCGATCACAAATTGTATGGGTCCATAAAGACTAATTAATGGCATCCAAAGTCTGTATCTTGGAACGAATAGCTCGTAAGTGTATGTAGAGCAATGAGTATGGATGTTTGTACGAAGCGTATGGATGTATGGATGTTTGTATGTATACAGACGCGTCGCAATGTATTGCCGGAAATTACAATGCTGTATAAACATGTCTGCTTATAGGACTTGCACATAACTATGAATTAATGATGCTTCATGCTTGAGCCTGTTTATTGTCAAATGTGTTCTAGGTTTTAAGTTCGTTTGGTAATATGATAATAATTATTCGATTACTCATGGTTTTGAAAGGATTGAAGCGATAAAATAATTTGAATCTTTAACATTTCCGGCTTAAAAATCAGACTCATTTAATATTTAAGTACTGCGCAAGAGCAGACATAAAGCGTGCTAATTACACCAAAATACATGAACGATATTAGTCCAAGTTTGATTTCAAAACAGAATTATTATGATTACTGAAGTTAATTATAGGACAAGTAACTCGTAACCTACATGTGCTAACCTCTCTTTGATAACAACATAATGCATCGGTAATCAGTTGTCAGTGGGAGTCTGGTTATCCATTAAAATACTAATACATATATTTACTGTATATTTACGTTCCTAAGATAAGGGGGGATGGCACCACAACAAGCGGTGAAGTCTTTATCCCATAATACTCGTTTTGTATCTTGATGTAACTATGTTTCTAATTTTTATGTCAATAGAACTTAACTTTATTTTAGCTGTAATACGTTGGATAAGTCCGAAGTCGTTAGTTTACCTGCACGCGTAGCATGACCACCATAGAAGTGGTCATGCTACGCGTGCTGTGCAGTTCATACAAAGCCGTGAAAAAAGTGAAAGACCCAAAGAAACGTATGTTGTCGCAGGGAAACGAGGAAGCCAGGGATTTCACGAAATCCCTAGGGATACCACGAAATCACGGTAGATGTCGAATATTCTTGTTTATTACGTCTCTTTTTATATACGCGTACGTCAGAAAATAGACTTCAAAAAACAGAGAGAGAGAGAAAGAAAAACGCTTATTTGGCACAGTACCGCATACAGGGTACACATATAGTATATACACATAGGGTATAGGAACATGTTCTCACGGCCGCGCCAAAATAGTTTAATTTCAGCAATAATGCCAGACACATGCAGTCTGCCGCTGATTTTCAACTGAAATTTTAAAAGAAATCAAGACAGACTGTGACATGCTTCTTTTTTAAGACAAAGGTAAAGGTGCATTCCCCATCAAAGCCGTGGCAGCCCTGTACAGTTGGTATAGAGTTTGCGTTGCAGACGCAATGGGGACGAGCAAACATGTTTATTTGTGTCAGCCCAAACGACGCCAGTACGCCACATAACCAACCCGACCGTAATTACCACAAAAAGCTTGATTAACTCCACGTAACCAGATAGTAAATGACTTGTTAATTATTAACACAATTGCCAATTTGTTACATGTCAGAAACTAGCGTATCTTGTTTTCTATATCTATACATTTATAAAATAAAGTCGCTTTTCGTGCCTTTCGTGTGACCGCGTTGTTCGTCTTAAAACTACGCAATGGAATTTGATGCAGTTTTCACCATTATTTAGAGAATTTATTCAACTTTTACATTTTATTAAACTTATAAATTATATAAAAGAAATTTTATTAAGTCGTGAAAACCGTGCATAGGGACCGGTCGTTGTTTCCATTCAATTTTCTTGTATAAATCAATTTCCTATATTTATGAATTCTTGTCAATACGATCGGCTAACTTGATAGGTACAATGATAATTTAAAAATAATAGTTTCTATGATTGCAGTACATATCGACGGTGGAAAGGTAAGTAGTAGTAAGTTGAAGTAATAAGCGAACTTATTACAGCTGCAATTATCACATATCAATCACAAACTCCATCATGTTCAACTCAGCAGTAAATAGTAATCATTTGTAATGTATTTTCAATGGTTGTCGGAAAGTTTCATACGAGTTCTGAGTCATATGTTATGTAAATAGATGTCGCATATCGACTATCCACTGTGGAATATTGGCCTATGAATAAACTACAAGGGCAAACTACAATACTATATTTCGTTTAAAAAACTAGCTGAATCTTCTACTTAGTAACATAACATAATAACACACCTTGTTTCCCCGAAGGGTTGGGCAGAGGTGTATCTATAGTACACCCACAATTCGCCAGTTATATTTAAGTCCCATGTAATAGGTGGCGACCCTATTGCCATCAAACGGGCACAAATCCAGACTATGGGCTACTGAAATTAAAGCAAACGGAAATAAAAAATAAAAAGTTTTTTCTACTTCTTAAAAATCTTAAAATCATTGAAAGACAACGCACAGCCTAAACCAGGACCAGGAATACAGAAGCATGAACTTTTGCACCAAGACTTTCTTTTCTGACGATACGTGAGCACTAGAAGAAGGGATTTTTGGAAATTAATCCCCTAAAGAGGTAAATAGTTTGTATGGAAATCGTCAGTTTTTCGGATGGGAAATCACATCGCGCGCACGTCAACTTTAGGAAAATATTAGTTAAAAATAAAATCTTAGATACCAAAGCGTCTGTTAACCGACCTCATTTATGACTCAAAACCTACACACAATAAAATGAAATGTAACTCAAACATTTAAATGTAATTTCGAGCATACAGCTGTAACATTAACGCCAGATCCGACTGCTGAGCGAAATTCATGATGATTAATGGCAGATATATCTCAGTTATTATTATAAACTGAGTTTAAGATGAAAGTGGTACAAACATAATTAGACTGCTTCCTACACGTGAGGTTTTGCAAATAGCGATGCTAAGAACTTCTTTGATGTCAAAACTAATGGTAAGTATTTGAATAATTAATTTTGTGGCTTTTTTTCTTTCTATAAGTCAGGAAGTGGCTAATGATATTAGCACTCCAATGCTCATTAGGTGAAGAAATCGCACTGTAGTCATACGACGTCGACTCTTACTCAATCTTAACAGATTCATAGATTGATAATAGATCTAATATCCAATACAATTATTATCGAACTTTAGTCAGACCGCATGATTAATTATAACAGGAAATGCAGTCGTTATTGACGTCAGTTTCAGAATAATTAAGAACTGGTAGGTCAGTTACCTACGCAAAGATTACAAGAGGCAAAATATTAGTCATGCCAGCGTCTCTTTTTCCAGACTATGGAGTTTCTTGCCCATTCTTCTCTATATGAAAAATACCTTCGGAAGATACCTAGGGTCAACTCTTTTTCATTGTGACGTTCCAAAGTACCTTTCAATAGCCTACTTGAAATAAATTATTTGACTTTGACACCAAGCTACTGCCAATATAGATTAGGAGTGCCACATGAAAACCCGTTCGGCTTAGCTGGAACAGTCCAAGCGAGACGATCAGCCGACCCGAACAACACTTAGCAAGGGCAGATGCCGATCGGCACGAGTCGAATGAAAGCCGGGTCGGGTCGGTTTAGTTGTTCTACATATGTGCCGAGCCGAACATTTGTAATTTTGTAGAACCCCTTAGTTAAGACAACTTTTATAGGTAAGTATTAGTGTGGGTCTTGCGAGGTACTAAAACAACTATCTCATTTCTGTCCATACATTTACCGAGGGAGACATGATGGGCGTCAGCATAAAGTTATTTATTCCATAAATGTATAAGTTTTGAACAAAACTCGTCTGTTACACCGCAATAAGCAGGGAAAACTTGTAACAAGTAGAACTTCCATTTATATAATGAGCCATCTCTCTTTGTAGGGCCATTGAGGTGGGGAATGGGGAACAGTAGCGCTTTTCTCCGCTTCAAGCTATATAAGATGATATGATAATAACCCTGCCTGGTGGAGTAGCCTGCTGAGGCAATTAGGTGAAAGGTTTCATGCCGCTTCATATTTGATTGTAATACAGTCTGGAAAATTAATTGTTAGCCAAATTGAGACCCTCCGTTAAGTATCGTGTAAAAACGCGAATCTAGTAGGACAATTTCCTTGAAGCTATCATAGAAATTGTTCTACTAGACTAGAGTCGCGTCGCGCCTGTCTGCTGGAGCCTCAATAGCCATTTCACACAAATGTCACAGAATGACAGCTGCGATTTGAATATACGGACAATTTATGTTGGTAGTCAACTTACTCGACCATTTATTTCCCTGACTTTACATTGATTATGCACATCATGTAGTGATGTGCCTTGTTTTACCCGAGTCATGCGGAGTGACTGGGTTTTACGTCAATTGTATTTGCAGTAGTAAGTTTCCTTTACATTAACAGCAATTAGTAACACATAACATAGGTACTGTTAATTATAGGTAGATGATCAGTCTTTATTTTCCAAGGAATTCAGCCGTGAAGTCTACAGCAAACTTACTTAGCCCTCGGACCCACGAGCGATTTTTACTGCACACTGCTTAGAGCGGAGAGTTTAAAATCCAAACACTGTGTTTTTTGACGCGTTGGGATGTACTCTGTTGGATCCTCAATGTCTAATGATCCACTGAGTTGAAAATCCAACGCGCCTAATAAAACCGCTCGTTTACATGTCCGTACTTTCGGCCAATTACGGGCGTTTAACACTCGCCTAAGGACGGACATACGATTAGTTACTAAGAATCAATGACAACACGATTTGACGAGGTATTCCACTTTTAGCACTGATTTGAACGGCACTTCTCCCAACCGCACTTGAGCACGTCTACTAATAGCACTGAAACAAAATTTTGATAAGTGCGGTTCGGTGGAACAGTTTATTAGTATTATTTTCAGTCTCCGAACGGCACCTACGTAAAATATTTTTTTAGTGATGGGACGTACTTTTTTGTCCAAGGCATTATCAAACAAAACATATCGATACAAATTAGGGCATGAATCTCGGAATATCGCAATATCGGAATCTCGGAACGTAAGTTCCGATATTACAATTCCGATACTGAGTTATCCAAAAAATACCAATCAGCAGAAGTTTAGTTAAGTCTTGTATCGGATAATTCCACCTTGTTCATCTGAAGCAAGGAGTAGATAATATTACCTACAACTTTTAGGGCAAATACATACTTATTATTTTTTTTACCTTTAAGATGCTTTGTTTTTGTCGGGGGTTCTAAAATAAGTGTTCCAAATACGAATTACTTTTTTTAGACTTATTAAAATTTTACCCGACTGCGTGACAGCAAAGACATGGTTATGTTTTTCACGCGTATCTTTGGCGTGTTGCGTCGTAATGATTGTAATGAATTTTCGAATAAAATCGACAGCCATGTGGAGACCCTGATCTCTTAAATGATTAAAAACGTTTTTATAAATCTTTGGTATTGGGCTCGTCAGTAGTAGTTACTTGATGTTTAAGGTTGTCTAATGCTCGGTTCCTATAAACAAAAACAAATCGTTTTGCTTACCAATGGTAGCATTTTTTATTGCCAAACTGGACAAATAAATAAATTCGTAAGCTAATTTTACCTGTGATATCTACTTCCATATGGGAGGGTCTACTATGAAAAGTTATGAGGTTATTGCTTCATTATTGGTAAAGATACAAGAGTCTTAATTTTAACTAATAACGGTCCGTTAATTATAGGAATCGGCCATAAGACTTCTTTAAGATCTTTTTAATAATTTTTGTTGGGCACGTGTGCTTGGTAATTTTTACTATCTCTTTTTTGGTATCCATTGTCAAGTACCCTGTACACGGTTGAGACAAGCACTGCCAAAAAGAGTGACCGCTTCTATATACCTTAAATTTTACCTATAAATTTTCTATACTGCTTTTTGTTATAATTAAGAGTTACGGCTCCTTTTCTGCTTGATCCGTAACTGATGTCACTTTTGCTACTGCAACTATTTTATATCTTAGTACGCAGGTGCCGTTCGGAGACTGAAAATAATATGAATAAACTGTTCCACCGAACCGCACTTATCAAAATTTTGTTTCAGTGCTATTAGTAGACGTGCTCAAGTGCGGTTGGGAGAAGTGCCGTTCAAATCAGTGCTAAAAGTGGAAGCCCTCGATTTGACAAGTGTCCCTAAATCCGAGGTGTTTTAGCCCGTCCTAAAAATTGAATTTGGCACTTGTTTTGACCGATCTACTACTTTCGGAAGGGCCCGTACATTCATCAACAGACTGAGGCTTAGACTTCCCCGAAAGTAAACATTTATGGGCACTTACAAGAACCAAAGATTCCTCCATCACATAGTATAGGAAAAGTTTACACAAAATACACTCGAGAAACAAATACCTAGTCGTTAGTTATAATAACTATTAAACGCTAGTGTAGTGGCTTCGAAGCGGTTCGAGGTAAGCCAGACGCTAACAAAATAAAATCGTTTCGGAGCCGTAAAACGTAGAATTTCGTACCAAAATAAATTTAGCTATTTCACGAAATGAAAGCTAAATAGTTTTTTAACGTTGAAATTTTTCGCTGTTTGTGTTTACTTTGAATGAAATAATTTTGTGGTGTTTTTTTTGGGAATTTTCAAACTGTCGTGCTTATAGTTCAAATAAAGTTAAAATATACTTGGATCGGACGTTTTAAATTTTTATTTCTGTTGGTTTTAAATTGTATCTTAATTGAAATTGCCATAGCTGGTCTCAATACGTGTATTATTGAATGAATTATTATTTCATGTATTCGTAATCGTCGTTGCATTATAATTAACGCGTTGTTTGGTATTTTCATACATTCATGTTCATACTTTATGTACAGGGATGTAATTAAAACTCAGCAAATCATTAAATCACCTAGCCGTACCGCTAACATAACACACATCACGTGTGTAAAAACAACAACACTATAGGTATATATTTATCCCTAAACAATGTAATTGGTTATAACTTAAATTAATCTCATCCAATAATATGCATATTATGTCAATTAAGCTGCCTAGCCTTTTCCCAACTGTGTTGGGGTCGGCTTCCAGTCTAACCGGATGCAGCTGAATACCAGAATTTTACATAGAGCTACTGCCTATCTGACCTCCACAACCTTGAAAATTGCTGCGGCCACGTTCAATTTATTAAATAGAACATTATATTTAATTAATTAAACAATAACTTCGAACTTAATATTAATAAAGTGTAAAGATAACTAACGTAGTAACTGTTATGAAATATTAATGATACAATTTTCCAACTATGGCGAATAAAAGTTCTCAAACGCCACTTAGAATATAATACAGAAATAATAAATAGTATTACTAGATCAAAACTCTTACCAAACAAAACATTACAGTAGCTTTCATCAACATAGAAGAAAGGTAACCGAAAAGAAGAAATCATTTATATATAATAAATCATTTTTGTAACACCCTAACTAAACAAACTCGGTAGAAGAGAAGTCTGTTACGAAATTACTTACGACTTACTAACAAGAAATACTTACGTACGACGTAATCGATTCTATCAATCTTTCTCGATTTCTAGTCGAGGGCTTATCTGAATCTGTTTTCGCTGTACAAGAATACTAAGAACAAGAACTGATCTTTGGAAAAATATGCACACATGTTTTATGGAAGTCAAGCTCACAGAATTTTCTTTAAAAAAAAACGATTTCCAAGTTAAGAACCCAGGAAAAACAACTCTTCAAGAAAAACGCAAAAAAAAGCCATTTAATATAATATAACATAACACTTGTAATTTCCGAAGGGTTAAGCACAGGTGTACCTATTAGTACACCCATATTTCACCAGTTATGTTAATGTTAAAGGGGCAAGCCTAATAAAACATTGAAGTTTCATCAAAAACAAGACCCAAAGAACAAGATACTACAATTGGGTACAGTTATACCTAAATTAAACTGTTCATTTATCTGAATAAATACTTCAGATCTTAACTTGCGTCAACAACCGTCCCACAGTTTCCGAAATCAATTTGAGTTGGTTTGGATGGAGGGTGACCCAAAATACTTGAAGCCATAGTGTTCGGGTTACATTACCCACATAATACATTGTGAGTGGTTCATGTTATCTGTGAGAGGGTAATAGAGGACTCAGCTATCGCTCAGGGCAGCTGCTAGTTTAGGAGATATGAGCAGTAAAGGCAACATGGCCGGCGGGGCTTCTAAACGATGTTATAATGACCGGGTAATGTTCGACTTGATTTAGTTAAAGTTAAAAGTTGTTGATGATGATTTATAAAGGTTTTAAGGCTTTAAGAGCGCAGGAGATGATGGTATTATAATGAATGTGGAAACAGCACGAAAAAGAGCATCAAAGTCAACAGTTCGATGCTCTTTTTCGACATAGCACTCGTGCTTATTGAAGTCAACACAAAAGCACAAGTGCTATTTCATTGTCGTCTCCTTCATCATCTGAGGCCCTAGACAAAGTGTCATTCAATCAGCGATAACGACGATGGAAAAGGCAAAAATGTATAGAACTGACATAAGCTATCGAAAATCTTATGTCAATCCTGTTGAAAGTCGTTGTAGAAATACCAAACGCTTTCGAAGCGATTGTCACTTGTCTAGGCCCTCTGTCTAGCCTTTTCCTGACAATGTTGGGGTCGGCTTCCAGTCTAACCGGATGTAGCTGAATACCATTGATGTAACCTCCTTGTGCTTTAGTAATTCCTATTGATAGCGTCCCTTTCACAGAAACAAATGCATGTATTGAAATAATCTGAACTAACCTTCGATCAGGGATGATCGAAATGTTACAAGAGAATTTACGCAAAACTGACTCGTTACAAGTTAAACAATATCCAGGAATAAAGCAGGAAACTTAGGATTATCATTATTTATTCCCGTAAGTTTGACTAACTGTAGGAATTTCCAAATATTAGCTTCGGCAGCAGTGTCGGTGTATCGTCTTTAGGTGAACTTTGACTGTGAAATATTGATTTGATAATTAAAGTGTCGTTAAATATTCGTAGAAGTTGTTTAATATTTAAATGTTTCTCGTAAACTAGCATATATTTTCAAAGGTTAAAGAAACGTTATTGCTGAGGGCAGCGTGGGCGCAGTTCTTACAACATACATAGCATATCATCACGCTTGTATTCCCCGAAAGGTTGGGCAGAGGTGTACCAATAGTAGAAATGTTGGTGTACACCAACATTTCACCAGTTATAAAAGTCCCATGAATCGGGCACAAATCCAGACTCCGGGGTGCTACTGAGAAATTCCAGATGGAAAAAGCCAATAAGGCCCTAATGCTCAGCGACCACTAGACCAATGAGGCAGTTCATAGACATAATTACTAAATCCAAACAATGGTCAAAATAGATAGAAGTCAAAGGTTACAATTAAAACTTGTTTATTTATACATTATACAGTATGTTAACTAACAAAGGGCGTTCCCGTTAACCTGCAACAGAATAGCGTATATACATGCAAAAAAAAAATTGTTAAAAAAAATGTTTTTTTATTTTTATATAGAAAATTATTCACAAAAAATATTAAATTGTTACGGAAAATAAACTCTCTGTACACGCCCACTTGTCACACTTGTTTTTCTACGTTGAAATACAAGTGTGTGTGTACAGAGTGTGTCTTTTACGTTTAAATTTAAGTAATCTTTTTGTGAACATTAAAATAAATAAATAATTTATTTTTTTATTTTTATTTGTAATATTTTTTTAGCATGTATACACGCTATACTATTGCAGGTTAACGGGAACGCCCTTTGTTAGTTAACATACTGTATTTCAGAATTTAGGCCCACATCAATCACGCAAATGCGTAATTATGATAACGTTCCCTTGAACTTTCGAATCGATTAGTCCAACTCTAGCTATATTATTCTCGATTACCTTTTACCCGCGTGGATGTCGGAAAATATCTACGGGAAACTACAACCGGGTTTAAAAGTAACTTATGTGTTGGTAATCCAGTATTTGCGCCAATCCGGAACATACAAACGGACTAAAATTCATAAAACAATATTTTCGGCATAAGCCTCGAAGACTTTTTTTTTTTTTTCGAAAATATTCAATATGCAGTCTTGACTTCGTTACTATTTTTAACCCCAGACGGAAAAAGAGGGGTGTTATAAGTTTAACGTGTGTATCTGTGTGTCTGTCTGCACTATCGTAGCTGCCAAACGGCTGAACCGATTTTGATTTTTTTTTGGTTTTGTTTGAAAAGTGACTTGATCGAGAGTGTTCTTAGATATACATTTTTTTTTAAATCGTTTATTAGATGCTCTGTTTTTTTCGGGGTTTATTTTAATTTTAAATTTAATTTAAATTGTATTATAATGTATTTACATAGATACATAGCACAGCTAACTAATGATTGTATGTCAGTAAACACCACGGTAGAAGTAATTCCGACACGTGTGCTTTGCGCCCACGGGTGTCAAGAGTGTATCTATTTTGATTAATTATCGGCCTCCAACTAATATAATATTTGGGTGAGCAGTTGAGTAACAATGGCCAACAACGTTCACTTTTCGTGTACTTGCTACATACAGTGTTAAATGATTTACGAGATGAAAGCGTGTTTGAAATTAGCACAAGATAGCCCCTATAAAAAGTCAGTGCTGAACTTCTGAAAAATGGCAGTAAAAAACCGGCTAAGTGCGAGTCGGACTCGCGCACGAAGGGTTCCGCGTACCATTATCTATAAAAACGGCAAAAAAAATCACGTTTGTTGTATGGGAGCCCCCTTAAATATTTATTTTATTCTGTTTTTCAGTATTTGTTGTAACAGCTGCAACAGAAATACATCATCTGTGAAAATTTCAACTGTCTAACTCTCACGGTCGTGTCGGTTCATGAGATACAACCTGGTAAAGAGACGGACGGACAGCGGAGTCTTAGTAATAATGTGCCGTTTTACCCTTTGGGTACGGAACCCTAAAAACTATAATGGGGCCTTCTAAGTACATCGTTTTATCGAGATCACTTTGGCCTTAACTTCAAAGAGGCTAGTTTAAAACAATGCGAGTTATTCGAACTAACTAATCTATGCCTTGAAACTTTTATTTCATCAGTTCTTCCAAGCTGAAAACCTTGGGCATTTTATCGATCTTATTAAGTATAGGCCATTGGACTCGAAGGTCGAAAGTCCTATACCACTTATCGGAAGTCTAAATAACCAGAATTATGACACGGGTCACAAGAAGCTTCTATAATAATATAATCATTGAGCAATTTTGTAATAAAGTTAAATAGATTAATGTTGACGAAACGGATGTAGGAATATGATACTAATATTCTTGTATTTCATATAAGGAAGCAGCTAATATAATCAAATACGTCTATAAACGCAGCTTACCATATTTCTTGAGCACACCATAAAAGGAAACCAAGGCTTCAAACCGATAAAGTGCTGACAGAAAATGTAATCTTACTAGAAAACGTTTATTTCCATCAGTAAAACTAATCAGTAACGTTTTAAATCTTGTCAGACATTATAACGAAGTTATCTCTGTAGGGGATAAACAGAAATAGAAAATTGAAGTTACCCAGTCGGCTTTAAAAAATACGAAATTAAGAGGAGAAGTTAAATTAGATTCTAATACGAATCAATCATCGTGCGTTGGGCTTGTGGCCTGTTCGTGGATTGACTCGGGTAAGAAAACAAAGGCGTAATTATAAAGTGGCCAGCAATTTGTTATTGGTGCCGTGTGTCTGCTTTTCAATTTTCGTTTTTTGCCACCGACTTCCGAAATTAAAGTTATTTTTCACTTTTTTTGTGTTTGTTTTTTGAAGTCGGTTGTTTTTTTTTTTTGTAAAAAGTTTTTATTTTTCACTTTTTAGTTGTGGTACCTACCTCACACAAATTCGTATACCGTTGTCTGCTATGTAAATAACAGTGACGGAGTGAAATAATTATATCATCTACATGCGCAAAGTGGGAAAAACGTAATTATTGAAGCTAACTCAAAAACTACGCAAGCAAAATTAATAAAATTTATATGGGACCACCTCTGAAGCATGACCTACCAAACAAAAAAGAATCATCAAAATCGATTCATAATTGGCGGAGTAATCGCGTAACATACATACAAAAAAAAAACATACAGAAGAATCGAGAACCTCCTCCTTTTTGAAGAAGTCGGTTAAAAATACGAAATTACGAGGAGAAGTTAAATTAGATTCTGATACGAATGGGTTGGGTTTATGGACTGTTCGTGGATTGACTCGGGTAAGAAAACAAAGGCGTAATTATAAAGTGGCCAGCAATTTGTTATTGGTGCCGTGTAATTAATCAGCATCTCAGCCTTGCTCTGTTGAGAGTACGCTTGTGAATTTAATCACCTACCATTCATTATTGTGGAGGCATCTATCGATTTATCAACGTTAGTTTTACGGATGGATAAGCCCTTTGCGCGAATACGGTTGGGCTGGTTTTACTTGCCAAGAAATATCAGTAATTAATCTCAATTTTTATGTATTTTTGTTTCGAGTACTTCATGTTTTGTTAAGACTAAAAGGATTTTCACATCTTTTTGTTAAAGCATCATTGATAGATAATAACACTTTTCTGGCTACCGAATCGATTTCAGAAATAGCACTTCGCGCAGAATGATACACGATTTCCGCGCAGACTGTCAGGTTTTCAATTTTTATCAGCAATTGGACTGTAATAATTGGATGTTAAGGGCGCACCCTACCTCAGGTTTTATCCCGCTCGCACCATACTACTCGCGACCTGAGTGAGAACGAGATGGAGTGGGGCGCTTAAACCGTCGAAAAGTTTAGGTAATTGCTTTTTACGGTGAAAATAAAGGTAATAAAAAAAAAAACATAAGTCCTGCTTTATAGATAGTTCAGTTATTATGCAAAATTTCATGATCTAATTTGAAGTATTTTTGAATACCAGCGGTTTATAGTTCTGTTTAGAGGTAATTTTGGATTTTTTTTCTATAGAGAAAATTTCATGTAATCGTGTTTTCGCAAACATAGGACCTAGCATCAATCCTCAACTTTATCATATATTTATTTCAAAATTAATGCTGCAGTATTTTCGGCATAACGGAGGATCATGCTAAGCAATTTGAGGTAGGGTGCGCCCTTAAAGGATAGTATATAAAGAACTATATTATCGTCCCGGGCAAAATGAGACCGATAAACTTATAATGACCACCTGAATAGCGGCAAGCATTGTTTTCACAACTCTTTGAACGAATGCCAATAGACAGTTACACCATTCGCATAAAACATCCATACGAATACCAACCTTATTGGTACTGAGTAAGGATCATATCAACCGGTATAAAGTTAATAATTGCGAGGTAGGTACGTTGTATAGAACTTTATCAATATTATGTACCGATGTGGAAAATAACAATGTATAATAACATGAGACAAAACACGAATATACGATATTACATAATGGACATTAATTTTATAGTGAAGGAGCAGAAACAGAAAATAATAATGTTAACTACAAGTTTTAAAGTTAGATAGCCTTTATTGAATGTACGTAAAGCAGCATAATCATCATCTGCCTAGCCTTTTCCCAACTATGTCTGGGTCGGCTTCCAGTCTAACCGGATGCAGCTGAATACCAGTATTTTACATGGAGCGACTGCCTATCTGACCTCCACAACCCAGTAACTGGGTAATACGATACCCCTTGGTAAGACTGGTTGTCAGAATTTCGCTTTCGCTACGCTTGTGACGACCCGTAACGACTGTCAATGATCCACAAATGACAGCCGGGACCAACGGTTTAACGAGCTTTCCGAGGCACGGAGGAGTCTCGGTATGTAAAGCAGCATAATATGTAAGCAAAATGATAAAACTCGCCATCCACCACGCCATCGAAACTAGGTACTGTTGGAACGTCAAATACCAAAATACGTTTTTACGTTACCACGGAATTTTTGCTAATCAAGGTTGGCAAGAGCTTCAAGCCAGTGCACAATTACCAATTACCAAAGTGCATTGATAACAAACACTGCATTAATTCAATTTTCTTCACTTTGTGCGAAACCATGAAAAAATTAGTTTAACGCTTTCGTTCGATCCCATCTATCTAAACTATGTCATGTTAGCATAACAGTACCTAATAACAATTAAGAACCCGTAAGCCAACGAATTGCAGATGGTCGTCAATAGAATGAATAGAATAGAATATAAAGAATATATTTTATTAAGTATAAAATTGGTAAAGTATTAACATAAAATCTTAGAAATAATTTACAAAGGTATCATAATGTTAGATGCCTGTACTAGGATAAACCTGTATCACAGGCGGCATGAGTTCACACTTGAACAATGATGGTCGTCAATAATAAATACCTAATTAAAATTAATAATAAATTAAGCAAAGTAATTAAGAACGTGGCAAGGATGCTAGAAAACGAACTATTGTTAAAGTTCCAGTGGGTAGTTAATTAGAAAAAAGCACACAATGGCCTAAAGGATGTGAGAAAGAAAAGCAACAGAGTCGGTATTTGTGAAACAAAACAAGAACAACAGCCAAGTGAACGCGACAACGACAAACTTGTGTTGGGAAATCAAATGGAACTGTTTATGAGAATTTATTGCACCAATCAACTACAGAATCGAACTCAGACAGTTCTCATATGCAGTTTCAGAACAACATCTTGATTGAGATGCAAAAATCAATGTAGAATGAACGAAAACCTTCATTGATCAGAAAACAGATCAATGTAATAAAGCTGATGAACTGTTTCTTTGAGTACAGGTCCAACATATAGGGAAAAACGATGTAGACAAATAAAACAAATTATATAAAAACCTAAACCGAAAAGAGAAACACAAGCTTAACTTTAAACAAGCTTAGCTTAGCAACAACTTTGTTTTTTTGTAAGGTATTGCAGGCCAGGGGACAAACAAAAGTTACACCATATTTCAGGTTTGTTTATGGCCTGCAAATAATTTGTTTTATTTATTTCAAGCTTTTTAGTTTTATTAATATATATTATTTGGAATTAACTCATTACTAGCTTTTATTTGATACCAATATTGATGTAATTTATTTTAAAAAAAAAACCTTCCCCTCCTTTATTTTGTATTTGCAGATGAAATATATTAAAAAAATATGGCCTATGTCACTCCTACAATTAAGACAAACGACACCTCGTATGTTAAAATGCATTAAGCCGTTTAGGCTACAGAGCGTGCCAAAGAAATAGACATACATACATACATACATACTCTCGAAAAACATTACCCTCCTTCTGGGGCAGTCGGGTAATGAGGAACCGCCAAGATAGATCGTAATGAAACTAAATATGTAGTACTCAGACAAAGACAATGGAAGCGAACTCAACGTAACAGAGAGTAGAACGGCGATGACTAAAAAAGGAAACGCGGCTTTAATTGAAATAACAATAAAGTAAGTAAGTGACTCAACACGGGCGAGATACAATTTTATAGGCAGAATTTCGTCAGTGTTACCACACCGATGTCTATTAACAATGAAGTTAGGCGCCAGGAAATAATAAAGTTAACATGATAGAAGCAGTAAAATTGTATCAGTTGAATAGAATTTTGCACGAAGTCGTAACTTTGTTGGCGCGGAAGTAAAACCTGGTAGCAAAACAACAATCTGGTTTGCTTAGTAGCAGAATGGTTTCTAAAATAGTTTTTAATTTGATATTTGAATTTAATATGAGACAGAGGTAAAAAGACTTGGCGATAAAATCAGATTAATAAATGCGAACTAAGAAACTATATACAGGGTTAAATTTTAGTCTTTTAAATCCTCTTAAGGGGTCATGGTACTCATCATTATGAACAACTTTGAAATCGCGAAAAATAAGAGCTATGCGATCATAAATGTAGGGAACAGCAGATTTTTTTTCGCGATTTCATTGTTTGTCCAATAGTGAAAGTTGTTCATAATAATGAGTACAATGACCCCCAAGAGGATTTAAATGACTAAAATTTTACCCTGTATAAAATGTGGTATGGTGGTGGTCCACCAGATGAATTATAATATTCATAATATTATCGTACACATGATTTTGTTAATTGTGTGGTGTATGATAGCGTCAAATACTAGCGTGATTTTAAGCTTAAAACAATAGTTAGCATTGTAAGTACTAGTATATTTATTTTTCATCATTTACCTCTCATAAAATTCCCAGTTTCTTTTCAAAATACACGTTGAAGAGTCTTCATTACCTGGAAAAAACGAAATCTCTTTTGAATAAATTGTCCATTTGACGTTATTTCTAAAATACTTGCTGCCTTTCATACTTTACTTTGTCCGTTTTCTTTTCGGGGACAGACAAGGACATTCGGCTGCCGAATAAAGGAGCATTTCTAGAACTTATTTTTATATAACTTTTGGCTGAATTTCAACGTGACTTTCAGTAAAAAGCACAGTATAATAAAGTAACAGTATTATATCTTGGCAGTGACCTTGGAATAATAAACGTACGTCAGTTCAATAGATAAACCTTCCGCGTCCGTGCGTAACTACCGCGCACTCGATACAGTTGCGTACCGATACACTGAGATTTAGAAGCGCGTCGTTTCGGCTGTTATCTATGAAGAATTAATACTGTAACGTCTGTTATATTTATTTTATACTGTGGTAAAAGGCAACTCGAATATTTTCCTTAAGTACCTAAAGTTTTCGTTGGAAACAATTTTAGGACCCGACCAGCAACAAAGACTACTATAAAATAAACGTTCAAAACGAAGCTAAAACGGTCAAAACTCTTGGAAAACCCTTTTGAAATCGTTTTTGTAGATAATGATCAAAATGGGGCGGAATATTATCTAGGCGAGCAAAAAGGGCGAGATATTAAACTAAACGTTTTTCGTTAGAGCAAATAATATAAGGGTTTATAATATGACAAAATTAAAATAGCACTACTAACTGTTCCAATGAAAGAGTATTAAACCACTTGAGAGCTGATGGACCGATTTCGCTTAGACACACGACTCACCACTGCGGGCCGGGGGACGCAAAAATTACAGCGGTTGTGATTGGCTGATGCAACAATGTCAGGACGAAAGTCCCAAACATAGTGATGCACAAGTCAGTTTTGCAACAATAATATCGATATCGATAAAATCGACGTCGATTCGACGATTTCCTAATTGAACAATAATTAATTTAAATTCCACTTATAAGAATTTATTGTTCTATCCGAAAGGAAATGCTATTACTTATTTTTAATCTGCTGTGAAATGCCTTGAACAAACAACGCTATATTTGGAATTAAATTTTCTCTGTTAACTGCATTAATTCACTTTTCTTTAAGTTACAGAATATTTTGAAATCTAAAATGTAAACATTAAGTACTTAATGTTACTTTTTAACTAAATATAAGGAAACATCGTAATTTTTATCGTCAATAATAACTTAAGTTATCACAACACTCTACAGCATAAGTGCAGATAGAAAGGGACAGACGTATTGCAATACCCTAGTGAGAGAAAGGGACTTTTCAAAAAGACATCAATGCGGTGTACGTTTTTGTGCCATTTTACGTAAACATCCAGTTTCGCTTGAGCCCTGCAATGATTCTTAATAAAATATTTATTTTACTTACCGATGAAAAGATATGCAATCTTTTTATAGCTGTATTTTCTAGACGATTTCCCACACCTTTTAAGTGAACAGGAACTCATAATTGTTTTTATTTATGCAGAAATGTTTTAAAAGGTATCAAAATAACCGCGTGTGCAGAGATCCAATAACTGGTCAAAACTAAAATGGCCACTCGTACTTCTATCTAGTATCAGTGCAATTCCACTGATGTGTCGTGAGTCCGAGTCGCCCGCATGAGCAGTCAAGAGGCTTTATAGTCATTGGTTCCAATGACTGAATGGAGCAGTTATTTGCAATGATTGGATGTTATAATCATGTTAATTATTCGTATGAGTTTCTTTGTTCATTGGTTATTTTATAAAGAATACTTGTCTTGTCTTCATACCACATAACGTGTCTGAAGAATTTTATGACAGGGAAATATCGCTCTACTTGCGAAAAACCGGACAAGTGCGACTGGTTCCGTAGTTATGATGAATATTTACTAATGCACAGTATTGATTTACAGATCGAAAAATAAGATTGAATTTCATAGTATTTCTCGAAAAAAGTACGCATATTAGCCGAGCAACACGGTACCACACGCATATGTGCAAATTGTGTAATGAATTATTTTTTCATCCCTCGGTGGCATGTACGTAGTAGGAGTACGAGCGCTCCTAATTACTTAAATACTTACTTACTTAAGTACGCAAAGACATGATTCGACCAACAAAGAAGAACACAACTTACTGCTCATACTGCTTCTACGAGATACATAATAAAACTGACATTAAGTTCCATCTGATTAATTAATCAGTTGAACTCCACGATTTACTAGTTCCAAACACATCTATCATATTAATGTCCAGTACAACGATAAAAGACTATCAAACGATAATTATTTTAATAGAAGATTGATATAAGCAATATTAAACTCTATGCGGGTTATAATGCCTATTAAGCTAATGGACATTGGTTCACATTACTGCACCCTATGCGACTGTGGCCTAACAATAACCACTTTACATTATTACTGGCCTCTAGGATAATAGAATTACGTCATAGCTCTACGGTTTTAATAAACGGATTAAGGTTGATGCGCTAGGGTGGCCCGCGAAATTCAAATTTTCTTGCGTTTTTTGCAATTTGCAGGTCAGTATCAGGTTGTATGTTGATCTAAATAGTATTAGCGCTCGTAACAAATATGGGTTTACAGAATTATAAACATTAGAATCAGCAATACAACTCTCTAAGTTCATGAAAGTGCCAAATGTCAAGATTTCATGAAATAGTCATTCAATACACTTACATGAGCTTAGAGAGTTGTATTGCTGATTCTAATGTTCATAATTCTGTAAATCCATATTTGTTACGAGCGCTAATAATATTTAGATCAACATACAACCTGATACTGACCTGCAAATTGCAAAAAACGTAAGAAAATTTGAATTTCGCGGGCCACCCTAGCGCATCCACCTTAAATTGTGACTGCCTCGTTGGTCGCAAGCGCTACTGCTGAGCATGAGGTCTTGGGTTCGATTCCCGGGTTGGGCAGTGTTATTGGGTTTTTCTATCTGGTATTTCTCAGTAGCAGCCCGGAGTCTGGATTTGTACCCGGTTGATAGCGATAGGCTCGCCTCTATTACATAACTGGCGAAATGTGGGTGTACCATAGGTACACCTCTGCCTAACCCTTCCAGGAAACAAGGTATGATGTTACGATATTAAAACGGCCTTTATAATATTTTTTGTTTAGGCCACCATGTCAAGATTTGACATTTGCGTATGACCTTTGTCAATGCAAAGTGCATGTCTGAGTGCGAGTTTTACGTTTTGTATTTAACATTAAAATACGATGTTGTGTTTTTTACGAAAAAAATAAAACAATAATTTTAATACTGTTGGGATGGCGCAGTGCTTATGGCCTCGCCTCTCACCAGATATACACTACAAACAAAGATTTACCAATACATGCACTACCATCTACATTGTATTTAATTGTGAAATGCAATTAACACAGTAGTAATTGTATTTATTATCACAAAGTCCACAGTCTCGCCATCTAATTGGTCTGGATTGCAATGCTAATATATGCCAGTTGTCCTGGATAAACAGTCATTATATTTTATTAAAACAGTTCGTGATTCTATCAAATTAATTTACTTGCTTGAAAGAAGCAGTGATTGGATTTGCCGTTCATTTGCAACCTAGTGTAATTACTAATTTAATTACTATGTAGGTAATAACTTTATAATAGCAGATGGACAGTCAATAGACTGCCAATCTTTCAATTAGGAATTAATATGATGTTTAGACAGAATCAACGTTTAGAATTTTTAGTATAATTGTAATAGTAAATTGATTGATTCAACGCATTTAAAGTTGACTTAAAAGAAAACTGACGACTCAAGCCGAGTATCAACGATGACGAATAAAGCCGAGTATACGCGATTCAGCGTCACAGACCCGAGCCTGATGCTGCGGCTACACTTCGCGTTATCGCGAACTTTTCTTCGTGCGCTCTCTGTTGCTCAGCGATTAATCGAGAGGTGTGCGAGAGAGAGCGCACCAAGAAAAGTTTGCGATAACGCGAAGTGTAGCCGTAGCCAGGGCTTGAAATACCGTTAAAAATATGGTATCGTTACAGCCTTCTGATGCAGGTATCGTTAACTAATAAATAACGTTATATTATTTAACGGTATATCTGGCACATTTTACCGTTAAACATACGTAACGTTAAAATCTAAGGTAACGATAATTTTATCGTTATAATTAGTTTTGTTACCGTCGCTCTCGTCCAATCGCAAAAGAATGTCAGATTGCATCGACGCTAAGACTGCCGTACGACTATTTGCGCGTTTAATAGATATTATCTTATCATTGCTATTCTGTGTTGTGCTTGTACTTGAGAATATAATTGGTTGGTTGGTCCACCGTGTTCTGTAAGCGCGTACGACTGCCGTGAGCGGTGAGAGATATGAAGACGACAAACGAAATGGCAACAGCGCCGACAGCGTGTGAGAGTGAGAGGGGCGCGCGCGCGCGCCGGCCGCGGCCGCCTTTGAGACGGGCTGGCAACGTCGCATAAAATAACAAAATAATACCGATAATTTTTTACCGCTATTTTTACAATAACATTAAAAATACCGGTAATTTTTACCAAAAATTTTAACGTTATTATTATGTTATGCTACTAAGTAACGCTACCAAATTGTACCGATATCGAAGTATCTCTACGGAAATACCGTTACTTAACGTTACTTTTAATGTGAATTGGTATCGTTTTCAAGCCCTGGCCGTAGCATGATGGTTCAGTTTCATTCACTGTTCAGAAAGAGCATAGAATGCTCCTACGCAATTGTATTCAAAAATAAAATAAATATTCCTAATGCCGGAAAGACCTTGCTTTCACTAGACCCATGACGTATTTCATGTATCTCAAAATACAGCTACATAGACTTCACTGATCAGAAGAAACTAACACAGTACACATTGGTCAGTAATGTAACATTACTTCACCTCAAGATACGGCGAGGCCAGTCAATAGGTACAGTTCACAAAACGTAATATCATGTCGTGATATGTGAAATTTAAGGCAAACCGTTGGAAAACAGCGAGTCCATTTATGATATTGTTGGCACTACGCCTACACGGAAGGAGTGCCAAATGATAGGTACCTGATTTTAGTACTAGGGCGGCACGCACGCTTTGCGACATTACATATTTGTACTTCACTATGGTAATTTGCTTTTGTCATTGTGTAAAGGGTTCAGCAGACAAATACGGTTCAAGTTATAACTATTGAGATTAGGATTTGTGTGTAATCTTCAGGGCCATTTATTTAGCTTCAAAATATTATCGAAAAATAATAATGAGCGGTGGCGGAAGGCCTGGCAACAGTCATACACTTTATAGAACCAATTCTCGGTAACGGTACCAGCTCGTGCCACAAACTATCGTTAACAATTTACCAAGGAACGTGACTTGCCCTTACTGCCTAAACAAGAGTCGTACTAAAAATGTGTCCGTCATTGGTTGAACCTTGAACTTATCATATCATATACATTAGTGGAGTCGCCCAAGGCTACTTACTACGCCACAACAGGGACTATCGATCAAATCAAACGACACAATACTTATGGTGTACCGCTTTCTAGTAGCCTCGTATGTCGCAAATAGGTCGAAGAGATACAAAACTTTTTGATCTTTTACTAGATTTTTAAATTTAACTGTTTTCAAACAGTTAAATTTACAATTCCGACAATCTTTTGGCGCGAGACAAAAATCTAAACTAAAACCATCTTGTTTTTCATACAATTTCACAATATTACCAACAACGCGTCAATAAAGCGACAAAAGATTCTTGTAGCACTTTTCATTTCATATAACTTCTTTTAATTAAATTAATTGACTTCTGAACAACATCTGATATGTTGTAATTATCGAAAATAAAGCTTGGAATTATCTAAACTTGGATCGAAAGTTTTCAGACAAAACAACTTTTGACGTCAAGAATTCTATTTTCTAACTGTGTAGAGCTGGAAAAACATTTCAGGTATCCCGAACAGTAAAGATAATTCCAAGAAAAGTTCTCCACGTTTCTTTTTACAATAAAATGTACTTAGGTAAGTATGTAGTTTCTGCTTAGGTACTTCGCTCAGTATAAATTTTTAAGAGGCCACTACGAAGTGCCTTTATTGGACTGCGCCTAAAAATTCTTCGGAGAACTTTATGGTCGACATTGAGAGGTCAGTCCAACTATCAAATATACACCGCCACATGAGTCGTAAACTACGTTTCATACTATTTACGGGAGGCGAAAATAATTTTAGACTTGCGTTAAGAAGTTTAAGCGTACGTTCATGAATATAGCATAAATCACCTATTTTTAGGGGAATATTGTCAAGAAAGGCGTGCAAGAATTTGAAAAATGATGTGGTAATGCGATGTATTTTAGTAGTACTAAGTTACGGCTTGGCATAAGCTTTAGATTCTAAAGCGCCTTCGTAAGTAAACTCGATCGATGTTTTCGAACCGTATAAAAAAATGGAATTTGCATAATCACCAGCACGCAGTTTGAGGTAGGTCTTAGTCGCAAGGACACCTGAGTCACCAGAGTGTTGCCATGTTTTCCGTACGCCACCCGTGCCGTATGGTGAGCGTTACCATGTTTTCCGTACGCCACCCGTGCCGTATCCGCACTGGACACTTAGGAACGGCATTTGTCCTCGCGAGATGGCCGTGCTATTTTAGTGAGGAGACATCGTGTTAACTGAGATACCGAGGGTCGAGGAATTGATGACATGTTGCTGAAGCAATTAGCGTGTCCAACACAAACCGATTTCAAATAATATTTCATATGAAACGTTAACCAGGTGGCGCTAGTTTTACGAGCGAAAATTGATAAGTTCAAGCCACGCCTTTTCTGTGTTGCCAAAAGTGGAAGATCATAATTTCATAAAAGAATTAAGAGACTGTTACTTATATCCTAGGAATATGTCTCGACCTAAATTACGTAGAATTGCGCAATACATACATATACATGTGGAATCACAACAATCTAGTGAAACCAGTTGGTTCTAGTGCGACTATAGGCATGTGTGCACGCGCATTGCATGCAGTCATCATGTTTCTAGCTCACATGCATATTGGTCAGTGTTGCCTGCCTTCGAATTAATTTCGCGTTACAAAATCATAATATTTTGAATAGATGCATTCATTGACCGAGTATTTATAAGTTAAACATATAAGCAGGTATCTTCCTCTTTACATATTATAAAACAAAGTCCTCCGCCGCGTCTGTCTGTTGTCCTGTTCGCGATAAACTCAAAAACTACTGCACCGATTTTCATGCTGTTATCACCAATGGATAGAGTGGTTCTCGAGGAAGGTTTTAGTAATAATAACCGACATCCATCCACCACACGGGCGAAGCCGCGGACATCAGCTAGTTTTATAAAATACACGTAAATTCGTGTCGTCATCATACTACACTTACAAAATGAAAACGATCTTTAACCGCAACCATGGCCAGCTCTTATTAATTAAACGGTACCAGTTTTTATCTCCCAATAGATGCGGTAATTATTTTTATATCCAGCAGACATCAGTAATTCGGTGGATACGTGCACAGCGTCAGGGAGCCGACCTATCGAAAATAGACCGGGAAGCCAAATAAGCGAGTATAACTGAGCACTAGAATGCAGACGCGAATACCTATACGCGCGCACGTGTCATATTGCATGATCTCATATTAGACCTGCTGGTAGTCTGCATACCGATCGAGACTATTTAGAACTGCCGTTAATTGATGAAGAACTTGATGAGACTTATGATAAACCCATGTTGCATATCGACTGTATCGCTCAGTGCCCTCGCTGATACCGCATTTTCACTGTCAAACTATTACCAAAGACATACTGTTGAATTTTATATTTAATCTTTACTTCTATCTGCCTAGCCTTTTCCAAACTATGTTGGGGTCGTCTTCCAGTCTAACCGGATGCAGCTGAATACCAGTATTTTACATGGAGCGGCTGCCTATCTGACCTCCACAACCATGTAACTGGGTAATACGATACCCCTTAGTAAGACTTGACTGGTTGTCAGACTTCTGACGACCCGTAACGACTATCAAAGATCCACGAATGACAGCCAAGATCAACGGCTTAGCGTGCTTTCCGAGGCACGGAGGAGTCTCGGTATGTAAAGATGGTTACCCATCCACGGACCCACCCCAACAAGCGTAGCTTAATCAGATGGATCGACCCGAGCAGCAGTTATTACTTAGCCACGATCTTTACTTATACCATAAACAACTATATACCGGTAAACAACTTTGTTCAATAACTAATTAGTTAATTGGTTGGGCGCGCGCTCCGACCAGTTGTTTAGAGGCTTAAGACTCCAAGCCACTTGCTTGACCGACTGCTCCCAAGATTTATAATTAGGAAGTACAGTACATGTGAGCACCCCAGTCGATATACAAATATGGGAACTGCTCTATCTCTCTGAGGAGAGGAAAAAACCAGATTGTTAGCCAGCCACCGAGTTACATAACCCCAATGAAGATTGAAAGACGACTGCAGCAATAAATTCAAGTATCAGTGCCACCAATTGACACAGATGATAATTGGCTGCAATTCTCTGCAATTGCACAGATGGCTCAATCTAGGAGCACTCGGCTAGAAGGTGCTTGTCAAAATGTTAACGAGGTAACTCGTCATTCTTTGGTGAAATCTTGGCATAACGCCTGTCTGCGTCATCGGCGGTCAGACCATGATAGGCAGCGAAGGTTGCTGTTGAGGTATCAGTTACAGTTCAGTGCTCAGATAATTCTTCGGGCGTTTAAACGCTATGTGATTATGAAGGGGATAAAGTGTATAACACGTTTATAATTAAAGCCCCTAATGAGGGAAATGGAAGTGAATGTCCGAATGACTTACGATTTGATTAAAAATTTAAAGGTCAATGGAATAAAAACAAAATTCTTGTGTCCGTGACTCGGTGGCCGTGGAAGTTTTAACTAAGCAATCATGAACTCTGTTTGTGAGAAGAAATACTTGATTAATCCTAAAATAAGGACCTGGATGACCCAACACAAACCAGTAATAAAATATTTAAATATGATACCGTTTTAATCACAACTCTATTTATTATGTAACCTCATAACCTACATTTTTTATTTTTATTTGAAAGTTCCTAATGAGCGATTTGCCTGACTGAATTCTATTGATATTTTTGGTTCAAGGTTAAAATTTAACTTTATTTTTGTTCAAATAAAGCGTGAGGTCAACAATAAATATTATCCTCGCGCAGATGCTATTCGCGTCGAATCCACTTGTCCATAACCAAATGGATCGAATGTTATTGAAAATTTTTGCGAGGTTTTCGAAGACATCACAAATATTTTTAGAGACTTCTGGCGAAAAATATATGAAGAAGTTATGTAGATGCTGAATTGCAAGCAAAAAATATGAGACAACGTTTAAAAAGGATACAACAACATCGTTGCCCAGCGTATTTGAGTCTCCAAAGCACTGAATCATTGAAATATGCTTCGCAACCCAACAGACAACCTTCGGATCCTTCCCACACAATTTCAAAAAATCAGTCGTTAAAAAGTTTAAAAACTGTAGTTTTGTTCCTCAAGCGATCTGAGTCGCCCGCATGCACGCATGTGCGTGTTGGCTGGCGGGCCGTCATGTGAAGAAATTACCACTTTACTAAGACCCGTCAGTCAACACCACCTTTCTTCTGTTTGCATGGTCGAATACATCTATGTAGGAGGCGTGGCAGACCAGCTTATACCAGCGGTGTGTCGATCAACCTCGCTGCAACCGGTTCCGAGTCGGTCCGGCCGAACAAGGCTGCGATAAATGCGTGATAATAACATTTTGTATGTGAGGGGGGGGGCAAACACTGCTGAAGACTACCAACGGAAGCTCAGCAACTGTTTTTTGCCACTTAGAAAGTCAATATTTGATTTACGGACGGTGTAAATGAGGTGGATCCAATAATTTAGTGTCATTCGAACTATCAAGAGCTGAATTGATTAATACCTGGTCAAGTTGTGTAGAAGTAGGTTATTTTCCGTATTCTTCTGTTAGAAATTGTCGAGTCAGACATAATTAATTGGCAAACGTGTTTGAAATAGAGATATCGTATCGTAGACGCGTGTTGGTAACTCTATGAAACAGTTACAGGTCACGCATTGCCTTCAGAAAATTGAATTCGTGGAAGTCTCTACATGTGGTCGTGTTGTGGACGTGCGTGTTCATACCTCTATGAATATTATCGCTATCTATAAAATTTCTAGTTTATCGTACTCCATATTCATAAGGAAATTAAAAGGAACTGTTATTAAGTCGATGAGGACAAGTCGTGAAAACAAGTCGTCTATTATTTTTCTTAACATTTCCGATGGTTTTATGGAAATACACTCATTAGTAAGTTTAGGGTAGGGTAGGTTTAGGACGAGTATTTCTTGATCAGTAATTCAACTTTTCTCTTTAACCTGATTAGTTTAACAGTTTAGCATTGCATGGTTTATTTCTCATGCATTTGCAGGGTTATTTCTCAAATTTTCGAAGCTGTTTTCAATCCCTTGTCAAAATTCATACGAGAGAACGTTGTACATGTACATTCATCACAATTTTGTTCAGACATTTTTATTCTAGAGAATGCCGCTAATTACTTGCAGCCAAGTATTCGTGTCGAGTTATTTACCGAGAATCTCTGGGATCGCATCGATGAAATACGAGATATGGCGAAACAATATCAGTTGGCTGCATACGAAGCCATGAGCAATAAAAAAGTTATTTATTTTGACGATAATTCAATCGTATTTATGTAATATGAACAGCATGATATAATTTGGAGATATTTCTTGATATCATAATAAAAACATCAAACATACTCCCACACAGGGACTTGGAACTTTATGAAATAACGTTAAAATAGCATTACATATAGTTCCAGTAACGATAATTTTTACCGTTCCACCCGGATCGTAACTTAATTAATAGTTGAAGATTTCGTTCCGATAGATTTTCGTTATATTGCCTAGAAATTAGTTCATAAATGGAACTATACGATATTACGTAATGTTATCGTACCCTATTTTTTTGAGTAACGTTTCAAGACCCTGCTCCCACAACGTTTCTGAATGATAATGTTGGTCCAAGTCATAGTAAAACGATTGCAGAAATACTATAGGTACAAGTTTGACTTTTATATAAATCAATACATAATTATATTACTTAATTAACATCGCTTTTTGTGCCTGTCTGTGTGATCGCGTTATGCTTCTAAACTGCGCAAAGGATTTTGATGCGGTTTTCACCATCATTTAGGGAATTTATTCCGGAAAGTTTAAGCGTAAAGAAAACTCGATGTTTTTACGAGTCGTAAAAACCGTAAGAAGCTGCTCGCTAGTTTAGTAAAATAACTGACTAAAAATCAAATGGAATTTTCGACGACAGCTCCAAACGTGCCAAACTCCTAAGTTCTAACTAGAGGCAGTAACGAAGAGTCCTAAATTTAAACTTTCCAGACGGCACGGAGATGGTGGCACATGATAAGTGTACTCCACCACCAAGTAGAAGTGAACAGCCACTAGCCAGAATACACTATTCGTCTAATAATAGTACCAGAATGTATTCTTGTCGGCCTCCAACTAAGATACGGCTGTATCTATTTTAGTTTTGGCCACGTCGCGTGATACGTTCGAAACACAAGCAGTTTAGATAACGTAAAGGGGTTCAGTGAAAAAATTTACGAGAACATGTAAACGTGAGCGCAAACAGCGTGTTTTAGATAATATGTTGACAGTGTGAGATTATTTAAATGAATGAGTTTGCGCAATTAATGATGCAATGTATAGTCTTCTACAGTATTTCAAGCCTTTTCCCAACTTCGTTGTGGTCGGCTTTCAGTCTAAACGGATGCAGTGAATACCAGTATTTTACATGGAACGACCGTCTATCTGACCTCCACAACACAACCCAGATACCCCTTGGTAACACGGACAATACCCCTTGGTAAGACTGATTGTCAGACTTTCGAGCTTCTGAACCCGTAACTACTGTCAAAGATCCTGAAATGACGACTTAACGTGGTTTCCGAGGCACGGAGTGATCTCATTATTTCAAAAGTATGTGTAAGTATTGTATTGACAGTTTGACAAAGATAACCCTAATCTGGCTCCAGATAACTAAATATCCTATCATGCTGACATTTTACTCTGTTTTGCAAATGCAATTAGTAAGTTACTCTACCGTTTCTTTCTGACTGATCACGAATCAAGTGTAGTTTAGCAGTAACATATATAAATAAGTATATTGCCTAAGCAAGGAAGACGCTACGATGCAGAAATGTTGGGAAATGACTTGGCTGCTGTACTGACCCGTGTAATGTATTACATTGGTCAACTTAAGACTATGACTCCATCGCATCGTCATGAAGACAAATTTGTTCTAAAGGGTGATTAAGGAGAAATAGACGAAAGGATAAGCGTATGTATAAAACATGTTGGTATTACTGCGTAAGTTGATTGTAAGTGCTTCACTACAAGTCGACTTCTAGAATTCTATATAATATTGTTTAGAGGCATAATATCAGGTACAGATGTGCCTAAAGATTCTATGCATGGCACAGCCAAAGAATTTTAATTGGATCTAAATACAAATAGAGTGTCAAACATCCATCATTGTGATTGACACCTAATTGAGATCTTTAAACGAATGTCAATCATTTTGGTCGGTAAGCGTTAAAGGGGATATGATATAAATAAATAATTATGCTGCTTAGATTAAGTATTATAGTTTGACGGAGACCACTGTTCCGCGGCTAAGGAATGCGCGGCGAGGCAGCGTTGACGAATGAGCGGCGGGACGCCCTGAGCGTTGACGAATGAGGGGCATGCACTGCCTCCTCGTATCGCCGCGCACATACCTAAGGTGCGGTACAGCGGTCCCTGTAAAACTTTAAGACATGTACTTCCCTTCTGAAACGGTTGCATTCAATGTAATCGTTTTTTAAATAGCTGGTTTGAAGAATGATAATAAGACTGCAAAAATCTACCATCACGATGTTATAAAGGTTGTTATTGCGCTATTTCAGCAGATTGATGATTTCTGCAATAAATTCCTTTGCATCATGAATTCTTACGGTCTCGTGAAATCACGAACCACGGGTGGATATTGTGAAAAACCAGCCGTGCTTACAGACTCCATAATATCAAAGACTTAAAATTCCCAGACAACCTAAGTATTTTAACGTATCTCATATTAGGACATAGATTGAATTTATGTAACGTTACATACGTGATATATTTATAAATGGGCCAATACTCCAATGTATTCATTTCCAAATCGGCTTCATGTATAAAAATAATTACAACATTAACAATTCAATTACAAAAATCTGGGTCAGCAGACATTTTATTAACGTCACATATGCATTAGGTACTACACGACGTCTTGGCCGCAGGGTTGCACGCACAGTTTATATGTACAACTTAACAGAACATTGAAATTTCTCTATTTTATAAGTTTAACATAAGTGTATTATATACGCATACACCTTTCGAAATAAATTCTCTATATTATGGTGAAAAACCCATCAAAAAAATGAAGAACAAACGGTCACACAGACAAACACGAAAAGCGACTTCAGTCGCGCCTTTGGCCCTACACACGAATTCCATAGTTTTGGCCAGTTACGGGCGTTTCTTACTCCGTAGACCTACGGACATAAGAATAGTTTGGACCCGAACTTAGAATTAATCACAAATAAGGTTCACTATGTATGGAACTACTTTCGGTCGAACCCGTATCTTCGTCAACGGACTTAGAGAGTAGGCCCGCTGGGCCCTGGATACACGTAAAAGCATAAACAAGCTTATAGATGGGAAAAGCAAGAACGTAAAACAGTAATTACTGAGGAAAACAATTTGTCTTACTTTAATGTCATCCATCTTTAATTCAATTAATGTCTTCTCAGTAGACTTGAATTCCGATGAAATATTACGAGCAATTACTTCATACTTTTTTGAAACTATATTTTATTTTCTGACAGCAAGAAATAGCGGAGTTTTCGTACCTGGCAAAGCCCTTTTGGCATAACTTGCTAGGTATTTATTTACTTTAATGATTTATAAACGAACACGTCCATTACTAAGCATAACAATTTTCCAGTGTATCTTATTCATACGTAGACTAGCGTCTGCCCGCGATTTAGTTTGGATGAACTTAATAATTGGTTCCAGAGACAACTTTTAAGAGGAATAATTCCGTAATCCGTAATACATTGTTTTCATATAACTCTATGGGTTTACGCGGCGCACGCCAGTAGTATAGCTTCCAGTTGGCATGATTTTTTCCAACATCTTCAACAATCATCGTCATATTTCAGTCAATTTACACAAAACCTTAATGAAAAAGTCCGGTTCTCCATGAAAATCCATTCGGTAGTTTTTGAATTTATCGCGTTCAGACAGTCAGACAGACGCGGGCGGCGGGGAGACTTTGTTTTATAATTTCTAGTGATGTGATAAGAAGAATTAGTAAGTTAATAAAAAAACATAAAAGAAATTGCAGCTCACATGAAACTAGAAGGCTTGTATTTTATTACTGTACACAAAAGATACAAAAACACATAAAATAAAATATTTAAAGAAATGGTCACTTACTCAATACAAACAGTAAGTACTGTTAGTAATTCTGAATGTTTTACTACTACTCCGAATAGTACTGAAAGATTAAACTTGAATATACGATCCACGAGAAGCATATAGTCTACGTACCAGAATTGTTTAGAAAGAAAACAAAGTAAAATACAGTAGAACAAAACGAGGCTTAGCCAGTTTGATAGATTATCTACCCTACCAAAGTTGACACCTACGCATGACGAAGCCTGTAACTAACACTTCGGTCTTCATGTGAACCGCAAACGTATCGATAAAAGTGTCGTATATATTTTAGAACACTTCAAAAGAGAATACCAGTCGAATTTCGAAAATCAATTTGGGCTGGTGCGGGGTCTTCCCGGGGTGAGCCGGGAGTCACGGCCAAGGTCGGTCGCGCCGAACCCTCCTTTCCCGACCCTCGTCGAGCGGCTGCGTCGATACCACGCCGCTCAATGAGCACGCACTCACACCAACATCTTGTATATAAAGAAACTAGCTGCGCCCCGTCGTTTCACCCGCGTAAGTCTCGATCCCATGGGAATATCGGGATAAAAAGTATCCTATGTGTTCATCCAGGTTATAAACTATCTGTTTGCCAAATTTCATCCAAATCCATTCAGTAGTTTTTACGTGAAAGAGTAACACACATTCATCCATCCATACTTAGTTAGATTTACACGTGCCTCGCTAATGTTTCGGTAGCAATATCGACTCGACTCGCCAACCTTTATGGTTTAAGAAACAAACAGCCCTGTAATCTCGCCTCGGTGATCGATTGAGCAACTCTTATATTTAGTTCGGTTTCGAGCCTCCATTGAACTGGAAAATACCATAGAGTTTATACAACATATACTGAGGGTGGTGTTTAATAACCCACTCACATCACTTGCGGTAAGATAATGTTATCAACTATTATTATCAGTCAGGCGTATCGGACCACAGATACCTATTTACATGATAAGACTGTTTGTTTATTATGTGTGGTGTACGAATGCATTTGCAAGCATACATAATAATGAGAAAACAGTTGAACAGAGGAGTTCAATATCGTACCTAATTAATTTGAATATTAATAATTCATTTACAAGGTGCTTCAATTCTACTCTTGCTTCAAGCCTTGAATAGATAGGTGTCAAAACAAGGTTCATGTGAATCAGCAAAAAGTACAAGTCATAACACAAATCAACATAATATACAATGAATATGACATTGAAATTACTCCTCTTTTTTGCGATTTTAATCAAAATGTGTTTGGAGACAAGCCAGGACAAAAAACAAAAACTTAACGATTTACATAAACAATGAGCTCCTGGATTTGCATGAGATAATGCTGGAATCTTGCTGGAATACAAAGTTTTGTAGAACCGAAAAACGTAATTGAAGGTTTCAAGACTCCAAGTAATATAGAATTTATTGAACTGTAGCAACCACCGGCGTCCTCCAACGGAGAAGTAGGCGACGTTTCATTGGAAACGGAAGCACGAAATGTTACACAATAAGTATCTAGACGAGGCCGCACAATCAGGTTTCACCTTTGCCTCAATGCCTTAACTTTACAAAATGTACATTGGTTTCAATATCTCCAATTGCAAAATCGAGACTAAATTCTCCGATACATTCATGATGCGTCCGTGTGGAGACAATATTCTCATACAAAATGCAAGAGCGTTTGAAAAAGGACATAAAACAAGATGAGGACAGGTGTTCGGACCGGTACCGAGCATGACATATGGAAATTCTTTGATTTATGACTATGTACAGTCGTCAGTACTGTCTAGGGCCGAATGGAGTGCGGCAATATTTTCTGCTTTTTAATTTTGAAGCTGTTCTACCATTAAATAAATCATTTTAATAGTAGTACAAGAAAATGTTGCATAAATTGAGGACTCGAATTCGCGCTCGTTAAAGTTTTTGCCAAAGCTTATGCATAAACGGAATAGCGAAAAATCCCCCAATGTGCTGGAGTTCAAAACAAAAGAAGTCCATATTTTTGTTCCGTAGCTTAATTTCTGTAAATATTTTCAAATGCAAAGCAACTGTAATATTCCAGGGGTACATGCAAGTCGCCCGGACTTTTTCATTGTTCCTAGAAAATAGCAGCAATAATGAGTCGCTGGGGTTGCGGCTCCCCGGGGCATGGGGCTCCGAAATATGCTGATGTAAACCCGAACTGTCCCCAGTAATACAATAATCCCCCTCTCAGTTATTCTGAGACCTCGCATGATGAAATGTGGTTTTATTTCTTGGTTTTAGCCGAATGTGTCTGTGTTGATATAAAATTTCAAAAGATTTGTAACTTACTTTAGTACTTACAAAAAAATTAACGAGTTTGGGGTTTACTCAACCAACATGTATTTAAATACAATTTTCCGAGTAGGTACTGCTGCCAAGAAGCGGCCTTGAATTATATGGGAAAACCTAATCATACTTGTAGTTCATGAAAATTTCAAATATTATCCTTAAAACTCAGGCAACAATAAGTAGAAAAACCAGAAAGTCATCTAGATAATATATTTTAATGTTCACAGTAACAACAATCCTATTGGAGTCCTGCCCAGTGAGCCACACTCCTGAAGTTCTATTTTTACTTAGCTCCGTGACGGGGGCATTCCGTGATATGAATAAAATTATTGACTTACATGGAATCTATTTGCAGTAACAGAAATAAATAGACGAATCGATGAATCACAATATTGCTTGCGTAGTATACTTTTTGTCTCCCGAAGTCTATTGTTTGCGATCGGGGACGTTTAACATAAATTAGGAATATAGGAAAAATGTATGGTACGATTTCCCAGTGTCCATCATTTATCTTCACAAGTTCGCATGCAGAACTCGCGAGCACATCTCAGAACTATGAATAAATAAAATAGGAAAGCTTCCGAAATGCTTTGTTCGAACATGTCTGAGAAAACGTACGCCGTATGTTTTCGCTGGCATACTGAATGGAGAAAGTTTTCAGAAGTAATAAAACTAAAATGGTGTTGTTAACAGAAATTCAGAGTTTCATATTAAAGAGGCGTATATTATGTGCTAAAGTAATAGGTCGGTATCTATGTGTGGTGTTCATTCTATACGGTTGTTGAGGGCGCGAAGCCTCTCCCAGGAGCCTCCATTGAACGACTCCCGGGCTCAGGCATCTATTTTTAGGGGCCAGGGGTGGCCCTGGGGGGAGGTCTGACGTCACGCCCCACCCCACCCTCCACACAACCAAGACTTGGGAATGAACGCAATTTTCAGTGAGATGATGACGGTAAAACATGTTGTCGAGGAGTATATTTTCTCTGACATGGATAATATTGTCTAACTTCCAAATTGGTGTGTCGTTTGGCTTGTTTATCTCGCTTGTAATGGCCAGATATGTTATTGATAGATTATTTTATTGTAATGGCGGGCATATAGTTTACGAACTAACCAGAAGTAATTTGGGACAGAATTAATGTATGTAATCATAATTTACAGACATTCAGAGGGACTGATTGGACTATAATTAGATTACCAACTAAATAATAACTACATCGTAAAAATCAAAGATGTTTTTAAAAGTCTCTACCAAAAAATATTGAACGCTAGAAAAAACAAGATGTAGACGTTTGAGCTGGGAAATAGATTCAGTCTGGGATGGAGAAGCCAGACTTTATACAGAAAGGAGTGAGAGGGTAATGACTGTCTATCTATACGTATATAGTCATTACCCTTTCTCCCTTTCTATAAGACGAAGCAAGGTACTTTGTGTTTTGTACCAGCTATAGAACAACGTAACTTGTTTCGTCTCTCGGCCGTCGGGGTGTCAACGCCCGAATAAATCTTCTTTATAGACAGAACAGACTAAATATCGTGGGATTTCTGGTTCTAAAAATGTGTATAATATGTTTTGTTTAACCCAAAGTATTAGAATGCGGAAGATTGGCAACAAAACCAAGGTGGTCCACGTCATTACGCGGATTGCAAATTGAACAAAGAATTTTATTGTTATTAATAAAGATACTACTAAAACTGCACTACTCTGCAACGTAATACCTACATTTGATTGCAGATAGAGATTTTCAGCTCAACGATTAAAGTTTGACGTCAATGTAGTCTGAATGCCAGGAACGTGTAGTAAAGTATACAAAGTATACTGATTTATGACCACCAAAATTCTTGCTACTCTGGGTGGAAAGATCTTAAAATTGGTCCGAGTAAAAATAAAATCATTAAGATGAACTACTTTTTAGATCTAGGTTTTTAGCACCTGCTTATAATAAACTCGAAGATATAAAATTACTTGAGCTTGCATCAAGCATTTAGAGCCGGCCAGACTAGCGAGATATCACGGGCGCGACAAAGGTCGCTGCCTGTCGCGCCAGTTTGCACCAGCCAAAACGCAATACTAGACGAAACACTGGATATAAATTTTCTAAAATACGATATTCTTAAATTTAAAGCAGTGATTAATAGATTAACCAGAGTTCTCACTGAATCAGCCTTCGTGTTTAATCTCGGCGTTGCTGCTTCATGTTTGCTTAAAAAAACGAAGAAGCATTTGTACCACATGGCGTATTCTCCCACGGCTCACAAAGACCTCGTTGAGAAACCGACGACATGGTTTAAAAACCAAAGAATTGACGTAGACATTACGCCTTAATATGAAGTGGAAAATGTTAGCAGAAAAGAAGCAGTAATACTTATAGAAAAAAAAGAAAAATTATGAACCTAACGAATGTGTAATGAAAGTCACTGATAAAAATTCAGTACTACAGGTCTATTCAGGCAAAAATCAAAAAACAATTATTATAGCAATAGAACTGTATGGAATAGATTCACAAATTATCTTTTTGTCTCGAACTGTATGTAAGTAAAACCATAGTATTAACATATTTCATTATAAAGATGAAAACAATGCTGAGATTAGTATCGTGTTATTTGAAGATTGAATCATGTAGCCATAAACTTGCTATTAATTTATTAGCTATAAATTATTAAACTAATATAAACTTGTCTTAAATTCTACCAGTGGGAAGCCATACATATTTGGTCAAGTTAGTTCTAGATTTTAATACTGACTATACACATATATATCTAGGTAGATCGTAACACTGAAACCAAATATTCTTGCGCACGTTCCAAAAGGAACTAAGCAGAGTGGTGACCTCGTGTTACATAGACAGAGTGGCGAGGCCTTATAATAACGATCATCATATATACAAGTTTAATTACGTTGAAACACAATATTTCGGTATCGTTTACTAACCTTATTCAAAGCTAAAAGTATTCGTAAATGCTGCTTTGTTTACCTGTAACAAAATAAACATGTCGATTTAGACGTGAATAAATAATGGTAGTCGCTTTAATAACATACCCTTTAGGGGACAATATGAGGCGGAACGTATTAAGCATTAAGTCCCAACAGTAAATATGTAGTTACCTACATATTTACTGTTGGGACTTAACTTTAAATACAACAGAACTTTAATAATAGAATTGAGTTTATGTTTTCTCAAACATTGTACACTTGAATGAAATGTTCATTTCTAAAGTAGTGAATGATGTAAGTACAGAAACTGCAGTGAGCAAAGCAAATGCTAGACTTTCCAACGTGAGATTCTGCCTGGTAATGACACTTGGATAGCAATTTGCATAGTAAATTCGTAAGCAAACGTTTGCTTCTAACGCTAATTTCAGTTTGTCGCGTCCTTGCACTGAATAGGCTTGCAAGCTTGCAACACTTAAAACTGCGTTCAAGAACATGAACGACGTGGTTTAACGATAAAATCGTTTTGAAACATTTAAGAAACATCCCCAAAATCTTCGTTTGATCGCTACTTACGACCGACGCTACAAGGTTTTTTTGGCGCATGGCCAAACCGGAACTAACGCCGCCACCTTGTTTTGTCAAAACAATTTCTGTGACAATATCACAAATGTTTACCAACAACCCTGTCAATGTCATTCAGGCGCTAAAAGACCCACCCTTGTAGCACTCTATTATGTGTAATGTAAAGCTATAAAGCCTGTATTATATTATGCCAAGTACGAATTATATATTCCGGTTGACCATCTGTCCATTTCCTCAAACACAAAACTGATCCTTATCCTGCATCCGTCGGCAGATCATATCTTGAGGTGCGACAAAGCCAATAAACCCTAACTAATTCAATGATTCACTTCGAAGAGCACACACAGGCTGGCCTGTTCTTCGTCGATAGCCATTAAGGGCTAACTAACGATGTTTACATTCTAGGCCCAGTTAGATAACACGAAACTTGTTCGCTTGTTCGGCAGTCATTTCAGAATGCGAAATGTATTACTTATTTACATAGTCCGAATGTTCTTTTTAACTACCGACCATAAAAGAGGGGTGTTATAAGTTTAACGTGTGTATCTGTGTGTCTGTCTGCGCCATCGTAGCTGCCAAACGGCTGAACTGATTTTGATTTTTTTGATTTTGTTTGAAAGGTGACTTGATTGAAAATTGAGAGTGTTCTTAGCTATAAAAAAAACGTTTATTAGATGCTTTGGTTTTTCCGGGGGTATTTTAAATTTAATTTAACTGGTTACAAGTGTAAAAGTTTATAAGCGAATTGGAAGTCTTCTATTAATTTGTAAAGACGTATTATTTTTATGTCTGCCGTGAAGTTTTAGAAGTTTGAAGGGCGGTGATAGTGAAACCCAAGTATGTTTTCAAGCCATTGTTCATATAAAATTTATGTCGGGTTGGGTTGGGTTCCAGTCGCGTTAAGAATTGGAATGTTATCAGTATTGGAAATGTTTTAGAAACGGAAAATCATTTTATACCTATTTGTAGTAGTGCTACGGACGATACAAAAGTAGAATTTTCTTGTATTATTAAGAATCAGATTTTAGTTGTTACTAGAACTTCTTACCAAGGGGTATCGTATTGCCCAGTTACTGGGTTGTGGAGGTCAGATAGGCGGTCGCTCCATGTAAAATACTGGTATTCAGCTGCATCCGGTTAGACTGGAAGCCGACTCCAACGTAGCAGGGAAAAAAAGGCTAGGCAGATTGATTTTGGTTGGTACTAGGACCATGTATGGTCTTATCTTATAAAAGTAAGATTCTGAAGGCATATACATATGTAGATACGGCAGATATGAATTTCATACTGCATTTGGCACGCACGAGGAACAAAAGTAAGCATTCCGAAGGAAAACGCCTTTCTTCAATTCTCTTCAATAGAAAGAGTCGGGAGAGAAGGTGGCTATTACCGGCTACTCCGAGATCTTCCGGCTCCGCTTAGATCTCCTATCTCTTATTTTAACCCTCGTAGCAATTTCCCCTTCCCAGGACGGATCACATTGTGTACTTGGTTTAGATAGTCAGACCTTCCTTCTCTTTGGTAATAAATGCATGAAATATTAATTTTTGATACACAACATTAAATTGTACCTACTTTAACTTGAACATTGCCCCCAGTCGCGTGTTGCGTATTATAAACTAAATAATGTATGTGAGGGAAACCCAAATAACACAAAAGCTAATTTGATTATAATGTGTTTGATTAATTCTTAGAAATACAATATTATGTATGTAGTGAAGACTCAAAATGATAAAATATAATTAAGAGATTATCATACATAACATAACACAACACAGGTTGAAATTAAATTCATATTTCAGACTTTATAGATAAGATAAAATAACCTGGTTGAAGAACCATCAAAAATATTTTGGGCGTACCCATTTCAATGATAATTTAAATTATTACAAGATCGGTTGTTCGTTTTGTATGGAATAACGCCAACATTTTCCTAATGGTGCGTTCAAAACATAGCATGTGAAGTCTTGCTATGAAATAATACATTTGTGAGCCTTGAGCCGGCCGACGAACTCAGAAAATCGGAACGGTCACTGGCCATCACTGTTGGAACTCGAACGTAACTCGATTACAAAGTGGCTGTAGCATTGGAATCATAGATGTGTTTGTACAAGCTATTGGCAGTGTTTGTGGTCAACTGTAAACACACGTAGCAGGGCAAGACGAATAACGAATAAAAAAAAAGTATCAAGATTATACTGTTCATGCTCAACAATACTCGGTATTTAGGTTCATGGCAAAATGGCGTTTTGTATCAACAACTTTCCAAATTCCTCAGAATAACTTTTACGAATTAAGGGCGGGTAGTAAGCAAAATTGCCTGTCTTCAATTTGATTTTTCATGAAATTGATAAGACTTAGGTGTAAAATAAAAATAGTATGAGTAACTACATGATATTTCCAAACTTTTTGTGGAACAGAAACACAAAATATTAAAATTTTCTCGATAAAAAAATATCACGAAGTTACCTCTAATTTTCACGTATTTTCGATTTGTACTTAAAATGCTAATGCCTATTATGATAAAAATTAGATGATTATATGTATTAAAACAAGGCAAAAAAAATTGTGTAGGCTTTTTTTTTTATTCCTTTTATTTTTGGTTTTATTACGAATCAAAGCTTGTAGGACTTACGACGTTCTTAGTTCGTGGAAGAAGCCATCTTCCGTCGCACATTACGGGAACTTCAAGCATATTTTTGTTTCACAAATCAGTCGGCGTTGCTCTGTTGAGACGAGAGGACTACGCTCAAATTTTTAGCTGCGCTGAGATATTATTTATTTTCGTAAATAATATTTTCGTAATTTATCACATTCCACAAAAGAAACTGAGACATAGAAAACATGAAAAAAACACTAAAACCACTTCCAAAACGAATATTACAAGTGTCATTGATTGATAAATAAATAAATACCGAGTCTAAATAAACATATAAAATTCAATGTTGATATTTGAAAACTCAAGATGACATACATTTTATTTGACAGATTTTTGACTGGTATAGTAGCACGGAGTATAGAAAGAAGTAGGTAAAACTAGCGCCATTACTCTGTATTGCGGTGAATTTTCTTGCGGAGAAAATTTACAACATAGCCAACGAGCCCATTCTACGTTCATTTGAAAGTTCGCACTGGAGATAAAAACTTATTGCGATTTACTCAGGATCCAAATTCGTTTACTGCCACTTTTTTTGACAAACTTCTTGTAAGGTGACCCTTAGACGAACAATTGGAGCGACTGACCGCCCCTAAATAAAACTTGTTTAGAATAATACCTTTATTCTTCGGTTATTGGTATAACGAACAAACTCGAACAGATTCCGTATGACTCCGGATTTTTAATTTGTCTGTCCGTGATGTCTTGTTTATATCTCTTTAGTTGACTTTTTTGTCGTAGTTGGGTTTTAGTTTTTACCTGACTACGGCGAAGCAAAAAGGAGGGTTATAATTTTGACCGGTTTCTATGTATTTATCTATGTCTGTTCCCACATATTATCTTCTAAAAGACTCATCACAATTTGACAAATGAGGTATCGTTGGAAGCTTCTTGATCATCCGCTGGTCAAAGGCTATATGAAGACACATTAAATTGAAAATTGCGCCCTCTAGGTGACACATCATGAACAACAAAAAAAAAATTTTTAATCATACCATGTTGGGTATCAAATGAAAGGTTTTAATTAGCACATTTCAAAAATATATATTATAACCCCAAAAAAAACCAGCGACAATCAAGACGTATATTGCCATATGTTTGTGATAACACGTGGGATGATAACTGCCGCTACACGCGCCGCCGCACCGTAAACAAAAAAAACGTCAGACGCGCCGCGTGACGCCACACTGCACGCGACGTGCCACCGTAAATGAGGCCTAAAGCAACTTGGCATGTTTTCAAAGCTACAATTTCAACAGTTACAAAGAGGGACCATACTAAACTTTCTACTAAGGGACTAGTTATAACAAGCGCCCGAGACGCGTATTTTGTACGCTGCGTTTCGGGCGCTCAATAAAATTGTATGAATTCCTATGTAACGAATTATATCAAGCGCTGCAGTCTAAGCGAACGCCCATGCCGGGCGCCGTTAGGCCTGCACATGTCGCAACTTGCCACTCTCAACTTGCATCTCCGTTGTGCGATTTACAAATAAGACTGGGAGAAGGTATGCCGCGGGCATTGCTGCTGCGTGCGCCGCCGTGATGAAACGCCGCGTGTGACGCGGCTATGCCATTCGCGGGCTCCGCCGCAAAAAACGCTCCATTTCAAACAAACGCGTGTAAAATCGCGTCTCCGTAAACGCACTCATACAACGCTATATGTTTGAATTCAGTGCAAGCCGCGCCGCCCAAAGCCACGCGCGACTCCTCGCGTCTCCGTAAATGAAACCTAACCGTGCCCTTGACGCTTGGACGCGAGTTCCTTTTTCACTATTTTTCCTTGTCATTTTCTCCGCATTAGTAATAAACTTCAAACACGGTTCAAAAGTTACAACAAAATGTGGAAATCTTGTTGCGTTTGACGAGCGTCCAAAACGCGCCGGGCGCGCGCCCAAAACACAGCGCAGGTACTCAGCGCGTACCTCGGGCCCTTGTTATAATTAGTCTCTTTGGTACTTTGGCTCCCATTTACATAGATGAATAGATGTCAATTCTTTTAGTGGTGAATCCGACAATCCTACATTTATTTCTTTTGTACAGAACTCGGCCTCTTTTTCACATGTTTCAAATATTTTCGAAGGGGATTGTTCGCGTTTGGCGCAGGAAAGGTTTTCATGACACATGCCATATTCGTTGCACAATACAGTGCAAAATTCATTATACGAATATTATTTTTTACTTGGGTATCACTTTGCACGATCCTCCAAAGAGAGAAATCCACGATATAGCATTATATTTATTACTTGGTAACACAGTTTTCCACAAAGACGTCATTAGGTACAAAATGTACAAGGTCCTAAATAAAATTTGGTAACATTTAAATTTGAACTTTTTCACGTCAACATTGAGTTTCTAGTTCCAAAACATGAACATGATCTATAGTTCTGAATTCAAGCTTAGCGTATCGTATAAGCAAAATAAACTACAGAAGATTGAAATTCGAATTCTATAAACGCCAGACGAAAAGTTTCTGCTGGCGGGAAGGCATTGTGTTTTGTTTTCGTCGTGTTTAATGAGAGGGGTAGGTAAGGGTTGCGCGGGTGAAATATGTTTTTTTGCTGTCAAACTACTCCCCCTTAATTAGGAGAATTTTATATAGAAATTTTCCTCCAAGGTCAGCCGTTCAACTTCATGAAAATTCAAGTCCTCGACCTTGTGAACAGAAGGTGAGAATTGTTTCATTTTATTATCACTAAAGTAAATATACACTTCACATTTATGGCCTAACTCAATCTATTTGGTATGCTAATACAGTAAATTCTTTTGACTAGTATTTAGCAACGTTGGTAGAGGACGAAATTCGCCCAATGCATAATAATGTAGCTAGGACGGGAATGCGAAAGTATATACGTTTTGCATAGAAGGCAGGACGTACATATATGAAGGAAAATTGAGATTTTATGCTGACAAAATTGATACTGGCACTGAAAATTGAACGGGTGTTATTGAAAATTGGAAAAAGGTAATATTATCTGGAAGAGCAGCTTTAATGAAAACTTTTTGCAAATTGTTTACATCATTCACAATAGAAAATCAAGTTAGTTAATAATTCGGAAAACTGTCTCTTTTAATAGTAGGTCTAGGTAAAAACAAGCAGACAAAAATCTGTGACTTTATAAACGCCAATCACACGTGGGACCTCAGATTACTGTAATTAACTGACCTCCAGTTCAACGGCATTAAGCTACACTTTTCCTATTTGAATATCCGCAATACACTGTATCAAGAAACAGAGAACTGTTCTTGATCACTTTCTATCTTGACATTAACATTTCAGGCCTTACAGGAGTAAAATACTAAGGTCGCAATAACAACTGACGCTTCAAATGGGTCTTGAATTATTAATCATTCCACGAACTTAGGGAAAAGTCATCAAATGTATTCAAGCCATTCGATCACAATGAAACAGTCATTTGAACGCAAGGATTCTTGGCTCGCTTTTGACGTGGCCTCGTAACGTAAGGAAAAAAACTCGCCTGATGTTGATTTTTCCTTATGCTTCCCTGTAGAGATGTTGATTCTGCGCCCGCGCAACTAGTACAATGGACTAGTTGCGAGCGAGATCTAAACTGGTACGTATCGATGTTATCGCTCCCACGATGTGACAGTATAGGAAACATCGATCACTGACTTTTACTCTAACATAGTCATTAACAGACGAATTTCAACTTTATTGTTAGGGTAGCAAGAAACTTTATTAAACTGCTATTGTTAAATTGAAGCGTATAACATTAAACGATGTTCTACACGATTTAATCGACGCATTGGCAAAAAGTTTTTAGAGCAAATGTGTTAGGTGAAAGTAAGCTCGAACTACGGAACAATGGTGTTGTGTAATTTTCGTTAAATTTCGTGCCGGTCGAGTTAAACAGGCATACGTTTGAGGAACAATGGTTGACGCCAACGTCAATTGTTATCTTAGGAGTGTGCAAATAGGCAAATACTCGCGGACTAGAGTGCAATGCACTCCGTCAATGCAGCCGCATCGTCGACATGCGTCATCTAACTACCGCCACAATACAGATAGAAATTGTCTTTAATAAGCACCTTGTTTGAATTCAGAACGTTTGGCGACGTTATTGATGCTAAGGCCGGGATGTACTATGGAAATGTAAATCTCACTTCGATTTCATTTTGTTTGTAAAATGTTGTCATGAATATTAAATAGAGGAATTTAAATAAATGATGAGACTTTATTAAGTACGGCTTACATTACAGTAGGAACTAACGAACTTATTTTACAAGCGTATATTATTATTGCTTGGTTAATGAGTATTTGACTTGACCTTTCTGAACCTAAAAACATTAAAAATTATAACTGATCAAGATCAAAGCGAATTGAAAACGCATAATTTTAAAGTTAGAAAAGGTTGAATTTTTTATTTTTTGTATTAAACCTATTTATTGATCTAGAAACAACAGAAACAATTAAAATTCAATTATTTGGAGAAAGAAAAGAAACTGTATTTAAAAAGAAACTTCGTATAGTTTATGAAAGAAAATGGCTCTCTATGTAAGTAAAAAGAAATTCGCTTTTTACGACCAGTAAAACTAAAGAGCCGTCGAATTAATTAAGGTTTTATGAGGGCTAACAATAAATGTCAAATAAAGCGATGTAATGAGACGGTGGGAGGCCAAAGCTGCAGGGAAGTATATGTATACTACAATGACATTTACGCCATTATAAATACTAATTTACTAATATACATCCTTATAAATTACTATTATTTACTTTACTATTTTGATAAGTATAAAGAAAACTGGAATAATGTATTTCCGAAACATTACAGTACCTATATAAATGGTTCAATGTGTAATTGCTATTGACTTGCTTCAAAAAAACGATATGTAATAGTACGCCGACTTTTTTCCTTTTACCCATAACACTGCGATAATTGTGTCTACTAGTTAACTTATTTTAAGTAATTCTTATATTTAGTTTTAAGATTACCTTGTATTTCTCATAATAAGTGAATTGTATTCTTTTTGAGAAATAAATGTCTTAAACCGTATTATATGAAACCGACACAAGTCTTGTCACAGCAGTGATTTTGAGAAAAGAAAGAGAAAAATATAACCACTGACTACATTTTTATAGTCCTGGTGAAAGAGATGGAGCTATACGATCTATAGAGGTTCATCTCTTTCCTACACTGAAATAATATAAAATAATACTGTAAGCGGTGGTGGTAGGCCCCAGGTCACCTGGTTTAGGTGTTAACAGTTGAATTGGTCGGTGATTAGTCTAGAAGCCGTGAACAGAGGCGCTGAGCAAAAGAGGAGAGACCTATAGTCAACAGTGATTAAATCCGAAAATTAAGCCGGTGATGATGGTGACTGATGATGAATCATGATTAACACTAAGGAAATATACTAAAACATTTCTAGCCCACAGTCTGGTTTCATGGAATCTCGATATGCGTAGCGTATGTTGCCATAATAATGTTTTGCAGGAGAATCCATCGTCTCAATATCATAATATCACATTCCTACTGGGTACTGGCGCACTTACAAAGAAGACGTATAATCATTATCTTGCTGTATATGGTATTTGATGTTTCAGATCAGATTTTATCTTTTCTAAGAATATTTATTTTAGTATTATTATTTTGTTCGAGTTAGAAAACTGCCAACAAGTCTACAACTGTGTCCAATTTAGTAAAAAAAAAAACTTTCTCCACACAACGACTGTGGTCTTCGCACACATGGAACCTTCTCGTATATTGTTATTGACATTACGGTCCACATTTACACAATAGATAACACAGCGTTGTCTACCAATAGCACACAAATGAACGACAAACGGTCCCATACAGATGTGGCGGTCGACATACATCGAAACAATGCTATGCTGAGACAGGGTTGCCAAGCTAAAAATGAACGCCAACTTTGAAGGGGTAATGCCTCAAACTTTAACTCATGCTATCGCAGTCACTGTCTCATTTCTTTACCAAGTGTTATTGCGACAGAACACTTGGTTGTCCGTCTCATGCATTGAATTATTCAATAATTGAACATAATATCCATATTATATGGAGGCTTCGGGCACACGTTCTACATATTAAGGCTCTTACATACTAGCGCGATTCGCCGCGCGACGCGAATTTTAACAAAACAATTTCTGAGAAAACCTCACGGCGAACAATGCGGCGGCGTCGCGTCGCGCGGCGAATCGCGCCAGTACGTAAGAGCCTTTATGGCTGAAGAATGTAATAATTCAGAATCTTCAAAGAAATAACCAACTTCTTTGCTGACAGCCCTAGTAACAACGTACACAGCCAATAGCGTCATTGTAGCTATGTGACATACGAAGCAATCAATGGAAAGAGCGCACATCGTCAATTTATAACCAACGACTGTTTAACTTGCTGCAATTTCTCCTATCAACACCCTAAGGAAACGCATAAAAATGATAGCATAACCAGCATAATTTATGTCCTATTGTATGTCATCTCTTGTTAAATTTTGTTTTGTATGTCTGCAGTGCCTATACTACTCTCGGTTAGAATCTTCACCACGCCATTTCGATTCCATCGTTGAAAAGGTTAATCTCAAAACTGTTTTATGCAATTCAGCAGCTGTGGTCAGGTCGTTTGTTGCTAAATTCAAGAGATAGTTAATAAATAGAAGCAAAGCAGTGACCGCTCAGTTGATTATTCCAGGTGAATCAGTTCAGAGCGCAACCAAAATGAAGTTTCTGAAACCACAACCGCAGCTGTATTTGTAACACGCTTTATTTATTTTAAGTCCACCATTTTCTAGTCGACGGATTTTAAACACAATATCAGATAGACAGAGATAGGCATGATTGACAGGGTTTATTATGCTGATAGCAGCGCCTAAAATAAATGGAAATTCACTGGAAAATGCTTCGATTAGATCTGCTTACAAATTCTACTGTAATGCGCTATATTTTGCCATTGATTTAACCTACTACATTTGAGAACTGAACAGTTTTATTTCCTAAAATTTAAAAGGAACTTAGATTGGTTTAATTTGGTCGCCTCATTAGTTTGTTCTGGTTTCAATTCGAAAGGTTCTAAGAATATTGGACATTCTGTTGATAAAATTGTGTTTACGGCCGGCCATAATAAAAACATTAACAGGAACAGGTAGCTATTAACAAGACACATCGTCAGAGAATTTTAAGATTACAGCTTCAGTAATTAAGCATTCGTGATACAGATTTAATGAATAATTGACTATTGCTTGATGAACATTTTTTTTTTCCTATACTGTCCCACTGCTGAGCAAAGTCCTCCCCCAAACATCCTTTTCTAGGGCCACCTCGATCCAACCCTTGTGGTACGCGTCTAGGTCGTCCGTCCATCTCTTCCTGGGCCGGCCTCGGCGGCGCCGTCCATCCTCAGACATTTAATAAGTACTATTAATTAATAACATAACAGGATAACAGCTTCGCTGACTGGATGTTTATACATTATCTCACGACAGTCGAGTGCTGTATGGACGTCAAAACATCCCGTAACGATGATCAGAACTTGCACAATATGTTGAATCTTGTATCAACCATGTGAGCGTTCTTGATGGAGAGTGCTTGACCTTTCAGTAGCAGTATTTAGGGCCAGTCCTTTCAGATGATTTTGATGAGATAATGCACAAAGAGAGATCACGATATTTCATGGACCTTTGGTATCCGAAAATTATGCCGAGAAACAAATTTGGAAAATACTGGACAGATCAAATCTGATTTGACTGCAAACTGAACCAAGGACCATTGCGTACGATCGTAAAAACCTGTGGTCACTTCTAAATATCAAACACATGGAATGTGTTTAGAATAGAAGTAGCTCGAAACTGCGGTTATCGCCTAAACTCTAAACAAACATCGGATGCTGTGCACATAAAAGTGTTGCAAGTACTTCGTTTCTTAACAAATCCATTTACAAACAGACTTGGTTTCGGGGGATATACCAAAATGGTTGCCGTTTCAACAAACAGTAAAAATAAATGTACGAATGAAGTTGATATTCACGATATCAAATACCAACCAAATGAAACAGTCTGAAGGAGTAAACGATACGTCAGATAAAATGACACTATCCGATGTAGTGGAATTAATGAAATGCGTCACTTAAGCAATTATAATATATTCATGTCTGTGCCAAGCTGTCTCTCTGATGATGATGAACCAACTTGAAGATAATTTCCAAGAGCTTGTAACTATTTAAATTTTATCACTTCGTCTTAGCAGATCAGATTTGAATAGGACATGTTCATTTTAGTGGTGTAAGTATTCAAATGCAAATTCTATACGACTTAATATTGCAGTTAAGCGCAATAATGGCTCATAAAGAGTATCTATTTAGAAAACTGCAATGTTTTCTAAAACCTTGAGATCGTGAGAGTACCTATGTTAATGCTAACGGATGTAGCCAAGTCATTATATTATCTCGTTTGTCATGTTTATTTACAATGTAACATACAAATGTCTAGTGCTATCAAGTAGTCAGTACAGTCGGAAAATTTAATATTCTGACAACGACATTCTTTATTTTTATATCAATATTGTACACAGATAAGATTCGACCTTCAACACTGCGGTTTAGTTCGTCTCCAGCCCTAGGACCTTTGTAGTTGTTGGTGACATTCGTTTTGTCTCTCTCAACGCTATTATCATCGTCGCAAGAATTCTTAACTTAAACTCTCTGTATTTTATGAGATTTGCTTTGTACGATTTGCGAACGCAACTCTGCGCACACGATTCTGAACACTGCGCAGTAGAATTATATGTTTTCGTGAGGACAAACGCAATGTGATCATAATGAAAGATAATTTTATGCGCCATATTTAATTAGACGTACACTCGTGGAATGTTACTTGAATTTTCATTATAATTAAGACATTTTATTTGTGAAACGGAAGTTTCGAGTTTTTTTTAATTAGCTACAATCGGTACTGAAGGTCGCTCAAGTTCGTCTTGTTTATTATTGTATTATTTATAATTGTTGTTCCAGTTTCAATGATTGTTAGGGATGATGAATGACAAATGAGAACTTTTGAAGAAGTTTCATTTTACTCAGAGCGTACCTACTAACTATTGCTGCGTTTAGTGTAGTGTCTGTTTGCCAAGGGCTTCATTTCATATCACACCTGTGCGATATGATTGGTACCTTCATGTAGCTTGGAACATCTAATATGGCGACAATGAGTAGGACTATAAATCAGCGCCCAACAAGCACCGATTGCGGGCATACGGTGTACAACAACTCAGTCATATTAGTCGATAGGTAGGCCATTCGCAAGCTGACGACACACTTCAAAGCCAGTCGTGAATGTATCGATTGACATCGATGGAAATGGAGCCGGGTCGGTGTCGATGCATCTACCTTGGGAATGGGCCCTAACATGCGAACATTAGCTCATGCCGTGCTGTTACAGTGCACCGGGCAAATTGATGGTTTTCATTTGACGGGGTCGCACGAACAAGCACAAAAGCACAAAAGCTATATCAGTAACGACCGTGAAAGTTAACGTTTCTGACCCGGAGATACAATATCCTACGGAGCATGGAGGTGAAAGTTTGTGACACTGACTAATCGATGTGACATAGAGCTCGGCCGTTTTTTGTGGATTTACTGATCGCCTGGCAAAACACGAAAATTTTGCAGACTTGTACTGTGTGTACTGCTTTAAATTATATCGGAACAGTTTCTTTTATGCAAAACAATTTTGTAGATAAACCGGTCTGGACAAACAAAACGGGCAGAGTGACTTTTGATAAGACAAGATTACCAGGCGCGAATGATCGGCATGGAGCTATCGACTTTGGCAATGTCGTCGCCGGTGTGGCAACAGCGCGGGTGTTACGTAACGTGAGGGACGCGGGGAGAGAGGCACCGCCAGGTTACTGACCTGTATGGTCCGGCGGTGCCAATTCGCCCATCACATCACATCACGAAATCTTCATTGCACAAACACGATGCAACGGCGACTTGTGAACAAAAACAAGCGATCCTTCGCGCTGGATTTGCAATGATGTCAAGGCGTATAACGTTCCCTCGGTTTGTGTACAATGTAAATGTAAGCAACCGTTCACAGATTCACCGAAGAGTTTTTGTGGACGACGTTATTGTCGTCAGATGTCTTCAACTAACAATTAAGTTAATTGAGAAAATAGCAGATATCAACAATCTTAGAAGAAACATCTTTATTAAGCACTTAATTGAACGAACTGGTATGTGAATGGGTCAACGTTAAATAACAAATTTTCAGTAATTATAAATAAATACAATACGTCTACCTACTTGTCTGCTTGGATTTTCCAATTAAAACAGTATAATATAAACAGGAAATGCGAGTAAAATAAAAAAAGATTGTCGGAGTCTGTCGCAACATCCGTGACTTGCTATACTCTGTCGTTTTCCCACCGTCGCGAAAACCAATGCGCAAGAGCAAGAGATGCGAATCATTTTTTTAAACGCAGCCATCCGCTAAATCGCCACTAGAGGTCTGCGAAGTGGCAACGTCGCTCCAACAATAAGATAATCGTGACATTCAATTGTCGGACCCATTTATTTACTCACGTTGACGACCGCAGAGAGTTCTGCAAAAGCAAATACTTGCATTGATAAAGACCTAAAATAGCATCAACGAGACAATGGGCAATGATCGTACCGTCATTAGAACAACTGGGCAAAGAAACAGAGGTTTAGCAACAACAGTGTTACCATGTTATCATTCTCCCCAGGCGGCTGTTCAGTTGAATTGACAGATCAAGAACAAGATTTGGTGCTATGCCTCAATTCTTGACAAAAAGTGGTCATGCCGTTGCGGGCTTCGGTAGGCAACCATCATCGCGGTGCCAAATTTGGCACAGCACGACTTGGCAACGTCGGACAAGCCGCTCGCTAAATGCACGTAGCCACTTTGCTCCACGTAAACAAACACTATTGCGTCACTCGTTGATACACACCAAATTACACCTAAACACTTGCGCCGTAAAGTCCTATATCGGATGGATCTCTAGCTTTAGTTCTGATTAAATTGTTGTTCACGAAATTTTTGATATGTAAAATAATTTGGAACTGGATTTCACTTCGTGCTAAGTGTTTTTGACGAAACATGACTGCTTCTTTTAACAGAAGTGGTTAATTTGAATAGTAGGTAGTGCGCCATTCGAGTATGGGAAGTGTAGGTTTCTAGATTTATGAATAACTAGCTGATGCCCGCGTGGATGTGGGTTATTTATTATATACTAAAACCTTCCTCGAGAACCACTCTATCCATTGGTGAAAACATCATGAAAATCGGTGCAGTAGTTTTTGAGTTTATCGCGAACGAATACAGACAGACGCGGCGGAGGACATTGTTCAATAATATGTAAGGATATATCATTCATAGATTAGTAAATCATCATCAGCCATAACAGTCCACTGCTGGACATAGGCCTTTCCAATCGTACGCCATTCAACTCGATAACTAAATAGTAACTAACCTACAATAGGCTCGCCAACTCCTATTACATGGGACTAGAAATATCACTGGAGAAATGTGGGTGTACTTAGTTACACCTCTGCCTAACCCTTTGAGGATCACAGGCGTGATGATATATTATGCTTCAATATTAAAATCAAGTAATTTCCAATCAAGTTTTCTTTTAATATTTTTCCAAACGTTTTTCCTTAATCGTAGTCGAGCTGACCTCGAAAATTCGTTAGTCGAAAATGAATTCTTGAAAAGAATTTTCCAATGTGAAATTTCCCCTCTAGTTCCAGTTTAGTTGTGTTGGAGGTACCCGCAGCGACCGGCTCACGTTGAGCCATCACGAGGCTCGCCTCCCGTCCACGTGCCCGCCGCTTACGCAAACGTTTCTATTATTTTTCACATCGGAATACCGCAACTGTTATTTCAGTATAAACACAACTGAATGGACATAAAAGCTACAGCGACATTCATGCAAACTGAGATATTGGTCGATTCAAATAAAATTAAAAATACCTTTATTGACAAACTTTTTAAAATACATTTTGTATGTATTATTTAAGACAGCGGTCGAAGTGGCGGTGCTTGGAGGCCTAGGTCCAACAGTGGACGTCTTTCGGCTGAAACGATGATGACGATAAGACATCGGTAGTATGTTCGTTTGGCTTTCCATCATAGGCCACCCCCAGACCTTTCCACAGTTTTCGGCCGTGAGTTTTCCTTGTCCATATCCAATTGTCCGGTCGATTAGCTACTCGAACGAATGTGACATAACAAGTAACTGCATTTGGCGAGGAAGAAAATGCGGTCACAAGTTGTCGTTCGTACTATCTTCAGTGAACTCTGGCTGGTAACAAGCGCTGTTTGAAACTCATTGTTTAGCAACACCAACGTTTAAACGCAAGCGAGTTGATCACATGACAGAATGAAATGAGATTCGGGTCGCAAACAAAGATGCATTGGCTAAACAAAAGCTATTTGGCTTTTGCAGCAAATTGAGAACGGCAATTTGCACGGCATCCGAGTTTCGTAAGTAAGTCTGTGCGATTTTATGTACTTAACAACAACGGCACTGAAGTTTTCGTAATGCATATTCTTTAAACTTTCACGTATCTTTAGGTGGTTTCAATTTGGTACAACAAAAGAAGTTGCAAATTGAAATGAAAACATTCTGAGGGAGTCGTCCCCATCAAGACGTAAGCCAATATTTAGTTTAAATACACAATAAAGGACTGGAGACCAATTTCGGTTGCGACGTGAAGCGAGCCGCATGCCGGGCGATACTTTCAAAAGTGCCCCAGATGTTGATTAACGGTAAAAAGACCATCTCGCGACAGATGCGCCATCGCCACTGCATATTGTGAAGTTCGCAAAAGGGGGCGGTTTTAAAATAACCGCCAGCTGTTTTGGAAAATCGTTATACACGGGAATTGTTTCCTCGAAGAATGGGTCATTAAAGCCCCTTGTGTACGAGACGATATGACGAAACTGCAAACCAAAGTCATAGGATATCCCAAAGATAACCTTCGCTTTATTAAAGAAATAGTTAAGCCTTTGTTAATGAAGGTCACATGTCGACCGAAACTTGTGCGCGTGCAAGACGAATATGCCTTCTTTCATACATTTAATAAAGTCCAGCAAGTTTGAGCAAATATGGGGAATTTCTCCTGGGAAATTATTTTCATGAAGACCGAAAAGCAGCCAAAGTTCTGGAACTGCTTGAGAATAAGTATGAAAACACTTCGACTACTGTTTTGGCAATGAATTTTTCGTCTAGTGATAAGTTGATAGCGTCACTCTGCTCTAGCAATACAATTCCCTCACCAAAGGTTAGCAAATGCTTTAAAATAAATGATAAAAAGTAAATAACGCAATGATTCCAGTACTACGATCGTTATAGCCATCAATTTACATAAAAATACGTATGGTTTGGCTCCGCACCCTCCTTTGTAGAGCGAGTGTTGACGCGATTACATATTCATCAGATGGTCGGTCTCTGCGTCACGCGAAATTAACTACACATGACTCCTTGATGTGACATTCGCGTTCTCGTATCAATTTTGATAACATATTCGGCAAAGGCATGTAGAAAATAAGATACGCTATCTATTCATGTATTCGTGCTAGGAACTCAATCGATGAAGCCGAACCGTCGATTCGTTAAGTGGAACAATAATGTAATCTGAGTATAAGGGCATTAAGGATTTTTCCTACGAAGGATTCCAACGATGTTCTGAGTACTGATGTAAAATCGTTGGGCTTCAAAGGACTACCGAAGTGGACTTGTTCACACAAACTAATTTTAGATTAGCAGATTTCATATTGAATTAAATCGAAAACATTTACTAAAGCAATGTTATCCTCTATCGATAAAACCAGTTGTTTATCAACTGGTAGAGGTGACTGTGAGCACCTGGTTTGATGTTGTTACATGGATATTAAATGTTGAAATACTCCAAGTAACCTTTTCTACGCAATATATGAGTCGTGTATTACAATATGTGGAATTTTCCGTGAATCGAAATCGTCTCAGTAGTGTAGAAAGTGTTAATTCTTTGCTTTCCCGTCACGTTATGTTCTCACATTTTCCCCAAGACAAAGAGACTGCCAAAGAGATATATTGTGTGCGACGAAAAATGCAAAGTTGAGTTATGGCCAAGTTAAAGAATGCAAATGTAGCAACAATATTTTACTCCACACAAGTCTAGCCAAGAAAAACTTAAAAATATAACAACAATAATGTTATACTTGAAACACAAGATATATTTTAATAAAAAAAAGAAAATGAAATTCCAGTTGACGAGTTGGAACCAATTTTTCATTTCTTGTTTAATTAAAAGGAAGAAACTTTTTAACGACTCTGATTGCAATAATCGCGAAGGTAACGAAAACAGAATACTAAGGAAAAATGAAAGTTAAATATGAAGCGGAAAATGAAAATAAGATGTTATCAAGATTGGTTACTAACTGAAACAAGTAACGTGTTTTGATAATTTTAATATTTCACAGGAGTTTATGCCCGAGGTGTTCGCTGGTATCGCTGACAACACAAGTCCTGGAGTAATTTCACAGCTATTAAATCCAAAATATTCTTATGATGACGCCCATAACCAGTCTTCTGTTCCAGTCATCATAAACAGTTAATGTATTGTCTTGTTCGTGTATCAGTTCTCACCTTGTAGCCGCTGTTGTCAAGCTGTGCGTGTGGTATTCCGTTATGTTGTTGCGTTTGGTTGGGGCTCAGTACGCGTCGTTTCTTGGCTGGCTGCTGAAAGGCCGGCGATGCTGCCGGTCGGTATTCGGGCTGCGGGCACGGGGGCTGACTGCTGTGGTATTGCGACGCCGGCTCCGGGTACATGACATGCATTCCCTACCAACAATGATAACATACGTTATACCACAGAAAGACAACACAGAGAAACGAATAATTAAAGGCTTTTTGACACCATTGTTAGACCTCACACGACATATTGTATAATACAACAACTTGGCCTCAAAAAGCATTTATTAAATTCTGATAATGAAACCTCAATATTAAAAGTCAAGCGACCAGAAATTAAAGACGCCGCGGCGACACCGGCACCGACGCAATTTTAATATTTTTCGGCTTTTACAGCCAAGTAATTTTGCAGAAAGCGTCGTAAAAATCGAGTTTTCATTTGCTAAGAGCCACCATTACCGTGAAGCATGTCTCCGTTCCGTGAAGTCGAACCGTAAAGGCCTCGGCTTGGAACCGGCTAACACGAAGAAGGCACATTCATTAACAAATTGAGGAGCGTTTCCTAAACTTGATACTAAGATGGCGACATTAAGTGTAACGATGTTAGCATCTCCACTTGGATGGTCATTAACCTAGTTGACTATAACTTCTATTATGATATTAATTTGCGCTAACGGAAAGGCGAAAGAAATATGAGTGGAGCAAAACAATCTAGATTTACAATGAAACCCGATTCTCCTTGAGCAGTCGCGAGTTCGCGACAGAGTTGAGCCGCCGAGACTGAACGTGAAATCCGCTTATTATAATAAAATTTCAGACTACAAGGTTTCCCTAAGTATCCAGCAATGTCTGGTATTATATAACGAGGTATTTCCGTATTATTTCTGACCACTATTAATAGTTGAAGACGTGCAAAAAGTTTGGGGCGTTGAACTTGGGTGTTGAATTTGGTTAGTGTGACTGTACCTAAATTACCCTAGGCTGATAAAATTTTCGGTTTTCCTAATCATGTTAATATTAATGTTTAAGTCGGTTTCCCTTTAGGGGAAAGAACTGTGCCCCTACTTATCCGCACAGTTCTGTAGGGCTGATCCCAGTCTGATCTCCCGCCGATATAAGAGATGAATTCCCATAACCTCACCTGGGACAGGGATAACAAGGTGAAGTTAATATTGGGAATTCATCCACCGATATAAGACGGTGGGAGGACAGGAGCAGTCTGAGACGAGCCCTACAGAACTGTGCGGATAAGGAGGGGCACAGTTCTTTCCCCTAAGGGGAAACCGACCTAAACACTAATATTAACATAATTAGGAAAAACGAAAATTTTATCAGCCTAGGGTAATTTAGGTACAGTCACATTAGCTGGAAAATTTTATACATTTTATTCAAATTAATGATCGTGGTTATGGTAATGGTCGTCCGGGCTAGGTCCACACGAGTATTGGCTAGCTGGTCGAGCTATGAACGGACACGAGGCAAAACAGAGTTAGCGTTTGTTAATTAAACTTGTTAGTTAGAAACTCGTTACGAGAGCGTTTAAAGTTTGATATTGAGGAGAAAATTACTCAGGGATAAAATGTATCTTTGACTAAGTTTGCGAATAAAGATTTCGATGTAAGGCTCTTACATAATGGCGCGATTCGCCGCGACGCAAATAAAAAAAAAAACATTTCTGATGCTACGGCTAAACTTCGCGTTATGGCGAACTTTTCTTCGTGCGCTCTCTATTGCTCAGCGAGTAATCGAGAGGTGCGCGAGAGAGAGCGCACGAAGAAACGTTCGCGATAGCGCGAAATGTAGCCGTAGGATGAGGAAACTTCACGGCGAACAATGCGGCAGCGTCGCGTCCCGCGGCGAATCGCGCCAGCATGTAAAAGCCTTACATCGAAATCTTTATTAGTTACATGGTTAATTTATTACAATTGCAATCAGTTGCAAAGGGGGACTTTCTGCCGAATGTCTAGATTTTCGTGATTATTTCCATTCACGGCATCATGCAACCTACTATTTCATGTCTTCTCACAAAGAAAATCGCAAAAGAAAATTGATCTCATTATTTTTTGACAAATTGAGAACATTTCATCAGGTCAAACCAGGATAAGATTAAAACACTTCAGATGTTAACAAAGGGTTACTACTGAAGATAGATTGACCTAGTGACCAAAAGGGTTAAATATCGTGACAGACCAAGCTAAAAACTTCCAAATCTACAATCGTGTTAAGCTATTACTAGGCGGGTCAAAATTTCCATACTAATTACTCGCTACTTCCATAGTCGAGGGTTACTGTCGTCCTCGATTCTAAGGGCATCCTTTCACAATTCACTCCCAAACGAGAAACTAACTTAATTAAAAAGAAATAGAGTACAAAATTAAGTAGCATATTGTTTTTAATTTTTTTTTCCTATTTCCCAGTGCCTACTCAATTTAGTCTTATTAAATCTGCGCCGCATTGGAGCTGTCAGTAAACGCTTACAAATTGCCGTTTTACTATAAAATTGGATGGCGAAATGCAACATCACAACAAACAATACGTTTTCTGCAGTTAAACCGGCTATATTTTGGCGAGTTATAAACGGTTTAGCCGCATATCTATAATCGCCACACCAAATCCTCGTCGTGCGGAAGTGAAAATAGCTTTATGGTCGTATCCTATAATCCTATTGTGGTCGGAGAACAATGCGAGAACCTCCGGCGCCGAAACCTAAGTATTTATCGCGGCTCCCATCGACTTTCTAAAGGCAAGCGTAGGTGAAACGGCCGTACATGTTACAAATGGTAAATTGGGCTCTTAAATAGGAATGAACAAGTCGTTACTACGTTTGTACGTATGTCCACGTAGCCGGCTTTTAGATAATGATCCCATAAGTTCGCGATTAGCTGCAGCAAACAGAAAGTCAGTCTCTAATAGCACTAGTTGTTAAACACGTTTATTCTGACGTGTCCTGAATTATGAGCTTAGACCGCATTTGATGAACTCAACCACTGATTCATTAATAGCAGTACAATATGTTTTTATATTTGATTTAATCCGGCTTATTGCGCCTTTATAACCTATTGTTACGTGGAGATATGCAGAGAACATGTACCCAGGTATGAAGATACATATTTTTCCTACGTCTATTTAGTGATGGTAAGATTACAAGACAATACAGTGATTCATACCATTGTGACCCGTAATTCACCGAAATCTAAAAACTTTTTACAAAAAAAAAAACAACCGACTTCCAAAAAAAAAGTGAAAAATAACTTTAATTTCGGAAGTGGGTGTCTTTGCTTTTCAATTTTCGTTCACGCCACCGACTTCCGAAATTAAAGTTATTTTTCACTTTTTTTTTGGAAGTCGGTTGTTTTTTTTTTTGTAAAAAGTTTTTATTTTTCACTTTTTAGTTGTGGTAACTACCCCACACAAATTCGTATACCGTTGTCTGCTATGTGACGGAGTCAATTAACATGTCATCAACATCGCAAAGTGGGAAAACTACGTAATTATTGAAGCTAACTCAAAAACTACGCAAGCAAAATTTATAAAATTTATATGGGACCACCTCTGAAGCATGACCTACCAAACAAAAAAAGAATCATCAAAATCGATTCATAATTGGCGGAGTAATCGGGTAACATACACACAAAAAAAAAAAACATACAGACGAATTGAGAACCTCCTCCTTTTTGAAGAAGTCGGTTAAAAATAGGCTGTAGAAAATGAGCTCACCCAAATTGATAAGTGATTTCAGTAATAATTACGTACGTATTATCGTAAATACCACAATCACAGTTTTATGTCGAAAACGTGACGTACAAATGACATGTACGGCATAAAGAATAATAATAAGGGATATTATCGTCTTGAAAAATTGCTCGTTCGTAATTGCTAGAGCTTTCACGATCTTTGTGTGTATTATAGAGAACGTGTATGGAAAAAGGGATTTCATATTTTTAAGATAAAAGAATAATGATGCTGTCACGACAATACGACGATATGAATATACATAAATTGGGATATCTTTGTAAGTAGTCGTGTTAGTTAGCTATGATCTGTTTTCCTTTTATTAGATGGTCGGAGAAGGCAAGATACAAAACAGTATTATAATAAAAACAAAGCCATTTGCTCATACCATGTTTGTATTACATAGTATATTCACAGTTTATCTTTCCACGTTTGTAATAGCTATCTCAATTTACGCACTCGGTATGTTAAAATACAATTAATATTATACAGTTGATACATTGGCGTTCTAACAAACATTTTGTACCTACCAATCATATTTAAATTACGAATGGACTCTAGGACCAACGAATAACAAGCATCTAGGATCAAGCGCATGTGAGGCAGAAAAGCCACGGTCCTTTAAATTATTATTGGTTTGATTTATAAGGGACCGCTTTATTTAATGACAATAAAACTATACTAGTAAAAGTATTATCCAGGATTAGATCTATTATTCAAAAATAACTTACATAAATCATTCGAAAATTGTCAAGATGTTGAAATCGATGAGCCTGTAACACCATTATCATCATCATCTGCCTAGCCTTCCAGTCTAACCGGATGCAGCTGTATACCAGTATTTTACATGGAGCGACTGCCTATCTGACCTCCACAACCCAGTAGCTGGGTAATACGATACCGCTTGGCAAGACTGGCCTGTAAAACCATTAATAAAATGTATATTTTATTTTTTCATGTTTGTAAACTAGCTAGCTGTAAAATTACGTCAATTTTAACATGGAGGCAGAACACCTGAACATATTTGCTAAGAACTGCCAAATATTATCTGCGTTTACGACAACGGGTTACGCGGTATGTTGTCATGTTTACAATATTGGCAAAAACAACTGAATTGCTGTAACACGAAACGAAGTTGCTGAGTGGAGCAATGAAGTTTTTGAAAGATAATAAGTATAGGTGATATTACCAAGATATAATGGCATAAATTCAGACGAAACCCTTGGGTTATTTGTGCAGAAACGTGCAAATGTGTTGGTGTCAACGTAAGTCGAAAATAAACATAGATTTCAATTAACAGCACGTAATTGGAAACTTATTTCAATAGGTACTGTAGATTGTAAATAGCTTTAATCAGCTTCGCTGCATCATAAAACGAAAAATGTGCGGTTTTTGAAATTTATCTTGGACGCCCGAGTCCCACGTCCATAAAATCTATGGAAATACGTGCACGAAATGAAATGAATGTAGCTTATATTTTCACACATTCTACATCCCTGTGGTTATCGTGATGCTGTGAGGTGGAGGTCCAGAATAATATCTTCCCATTAGAAATTACAAAAGCCAAAAAGCACACAATAAGTCCAGAGTCTGATGACACTTTAGGAACTTACTTTACTGTGTGTGACAGGTACTATGTCACTACAACACTTACTGAACCTCGGCTCAAACGCAAGAACCCCAAGATAAACTGATCATGCTCTTACCTCCTTAGCATGGTATCTACCACTGTCGCCATGTGCACAAGCCCTAAGGCTGCCATCAGACGGACTGCATTCTTACAGTTTGAATGCAGTTTAGTACGACTGCAATACGCGTAATGTACTGTAACTGCATTCAAACTGCAAATTTGCAGTTGGAGTGCTGTTGAAATGCAGTCCGTCTGATAGCAGCCTTAGACGCAACGTATCGCTTGGAACATGAACTATTGGCGTAACTCGATACGCAAGTTGCCACTTTGCCAGGCATTCACCTCAATATCTGACACCAGTTCAACACACTCACAAGGAAAGATTGTTTTGTCTTTATGTCATGGGTTCAGGAAAAAATGGGTTCTGGTTTCAGTCTGCAGTAGACGACATTTGGTGTCGAAATTGTCATAATGATGTGACATTTATACCAGGCCGGAGTCTGGATTTGTGCCCGGCTGATGGCAATAGACTCGCCCCCTAACATGGGAGTTGGGACTGAAACATAACTGGCGAAATGTGGGTGTACCTAAGTAAAGTAAGTAGGTATATAGGTATAACCCTTCGGCGAAACAAGGTGTGACGATTTGTGTATTTAAACCAGGTTCGTAAGGTTTTCTCATATATCTTTTTGAGAATGCTATTGAACTGAACACTAAGATTATGAAGATTTTCGATATCATTTTTAGTATACATAATTATATAATCCATCCAAGGTTGTCTTTAAAAGATCGCTTTAGCGATAAGACTGCCCACTGTCACCCTATGTAAAATGTCTAGTTTTAAATTTGTAATTCTTATGGTGTACTTATATAACAAGCATTGTACTATTGAGAGTTTATCTGAGGACCTCAGAAACCCGGCCCTATACCGTAATGGCTCCTCCCACACAGTGTTAAATTTTTCAGTGTAATTTGTTTTAACGTAGTGTCTATGTATTTCAATAATTCGAGAATTACTCAAGGTTTCGGTACCATTCGTTCGTCACGTTTGCACGAAGTGGCCAAGAAAAAAAACTGGATATTGAAAATTAAAATTGAATAACGTATTGTCTGGCTTTTGCGAATATATAAATCGTGGTACTTACTTTACATAAATATACACAAGGGTATCTGTTTATATATGTATAATATAATAAAGCTGAAGAATAAGAGAGTATTTTTTTGTTTGAAGGCGCTAATCTCTGGAACTACCAATCGGATTTGCAAAATATTATCAGAATTGCTTGAGACTTCAGAATGCAAAAAGTGCACTTTATAGTCCAAGCAATTCCGATTTAACATCACGCTACGACCCTTAGGAGACGAGCAAAATGAAAAAGTCAAAGAACGCTAAGCAAAAACGAAGTAATAGCGCGAGCGGGCGACGCGATGCGATGCGGTGGGTCGTGGGCAGAAATTTAACGTGGACGAAGTCGCGGCCAGATGCTAGTGGAGGGATAAAATCTGATTATCTGCATTACAATGTACATAGTTCACTCTATTCTACTTTCATATAATTAAAAATTCTTTCCTTACTTGAAGTTATGTAGGTAAGTAGGTACCTAGATTGGAATGTTTTTTTTTTATTAAAAACGTTTTACCACTGTCGTCAGTCTCATAGCTGATAAAAATCGTACTATCTTGCTCTCGCTGGTTACGTAATCATATAATCAGCTAGTCAGCCAAAAGCAAAACGACAAAGGTCAAATGTTTTACTATCACATGAATCAAACTTAGATGTCTTGTAATACGTTTCTATTCAAAACTAGCTTTTAAAATCGATACGCTTAGTAATATTTTATGTTAGAATGTCGCCTGGTGAGGGATACCTGGGGGCCAAGTCTACTAATTTACAAACGTGTCAGTGGTCTCACAATGATGAGTTTTTGACGGATGTTGTATGGCATAGCTGTCAAAACTGATAATTGTGAGACCACTGACACATTTGTAAATTAGTAGACTTGGCCTGCTGGTTACTAACTTATTTTTGTGTCCTTTCATTCTCTCGTCTAGTAGAATCAGTGAAACAAGCTGGATTTTTTTTAACTTCTGAGGCTCTAGACAAAGTGACACTCTATCAGCGATAACGTTGATGGAATAGACAAAAAACTTTTTACAAAAAAAAACAACCGACTTCAAAAAAAACACTAAAAAAGTGAAAAATAACTTTAATTTCGGAAGTCGGTGTCTTTGCTTTTTAATTTTCGTTTTTTTGCCACCGACTTCCGAAATTAAAGTTATTTTTCACTTTTTTAGTGTTTTTTTTGAAGTCGGTTGTTTTTTTTTGTAAAGTTTTAATTTTTCACTTTTTAGTGGTGGTACCTACCCCACACAAGTTACTACCTGCTATGTAAATAACAGTGAAGGAGTCTAATAATTATATCGTCTACATAGACTGTGGGAAAAATACGTAATATTGAAGCTAGCTCAAAAACTACGCAAGCAAACTTAATAAAATTTATATGGGACCATCTCGGGAGTATACCCTTTCGAACTAAAAAAGAATTTTCAAAATCGGTTCACAAACGGCGGAGTAATCGGTGAACATACATAAAAAAAAAAAAAAAAAAACAATCATCCGAACGTAGTACCTCCTCCTTTTTTGAAGTCGGTAAAAATGTATAGGACTGACATAAGCTATTGAAAAACTTAAGTCAATCCTGTTGAAAATCGTTCTAGAAATATGAAACGCTTTCGAAGCGATTGTCACTTGTCTAGGCCCTCTGATGTAATTGAATCCATACTAACCATACTAATATTATAAGTTCGAAAGTAACTCTGTCTGTCTGTATGTTACCTTTTCACGCCTAAACCCCTGAACGGATTTCGATAAAATTTGACAAGGAGATGATGGCATCCCGGGGAAGGACATAGGCTACTTTTTATCGACATACCTCGCGGGCGAAGCCGCGGACGGAAGCTAGTCATATTCATATTAGGAATCAAAAATTACGCTACAGAACTGTTAATCATAAAAAAGTAAAACGATTAATAACGGTCTACTCTACAGATAAAATCGTGAACTAGTCTTCAATATATTAAAACTTTTAACTATTTAATTTCTCTTTTTGTTATTATTATTTTATCGCCGAATACGAGGCTTTTGGCTAGTTTGTATTATTTTATAACTTTCTTTCTTTATTGTTTCTTGAAACAGAAAACGACATCTTGATGATCGATGTCAAAATTAGCACAATGTTCAGTATTTTAATAGGAAATAAGGTACCGTCTTCCTTTTTTTTTTATATCTTCACAAGTACCGGTACAAAATTAAATTATAATATGTCTAGAACGAAAAAAATATCTAGTTTTCATCCTCAGCCTCGGTGCGTGCGTGCGCGCAACAAACAATGACTGGTTGCCGTTATGCGTTTCGGTTTTCTGCCGACAATAGCCTAGTAACGGTGCTGCGACATTTCACGATACGACGAGGATTAGAGCGGCGAGACCTTTGTTTAGAAGTTAGAACTGTATGTCTGATACATATAAGGTGGGTTTAGACCAAACGAGCATACAAGCAGAGCAAGAGTACCTAAAAGCAGCCTTTTTTCTGGAAATATTAGCAGGGACTTGAAACGTTACGAAATAACATTTAATAACGTTAAAATAGCGTTACGTATACGAATTTCTACCGTTCCACCCGGATGGTAACTAAATTAATAATTGAAGATTTCGTTCCAATAGATTTTCGTTACATTGCCAAGATTTAGTAACTGATTTTTGTCTAAACAAGATTCATAATAGGGAATTAGGGATTCCCTATCTATGGGAAATCCCGGCCGGTACAAATCCGAGGGCGCAGCGCTTTTTGTCGGAAATGGATTTGCTATAGATTGATCAATGAATACAAAAAAAACCTTGGTAAGGCTCTAAAACTGTTCATATAATGTTATTCAAACACCTTTTCTTGAGAAAAACATTCCTTGCATATTATTTTTAATTAGTCACAATAGGTTATAAGTGGTTTTGTAAGTTAATTATCACCACATAGGTATTTAAATTAGTACCTACCTACATTTAACAGTTCCTAACAGAGCCTGGCTGTACAAAATCTATGTCTTGTTTACTACTGATTAAATTATACTAACTCTACATTTGAGTATTAAGAGTATTATATAAAGTACTAAGTAGTACCTTCAATGGCTGTAGTAAGTACTGCTTTGCTCAAACTAAATTAATGAAGTATACTAAAAATAGCTGAGGATAATTTCATACAATACATACATAAGTATTATATATTATGGATACAACCAGTTACTTGATTAAAAGGAAACAGGAAATAGTGCTTTTAAATGCTTTTTTAATTCTTACTTGGAGCTATGGGAGCTTTAGTTTGAGGAATTACTCAACTGAATGTAATGGAATGATTGAATGTATAAAATTTATTTTTTAATCCTATGTCAGCCTCAAATAATGTATGAATCTTCAAAAAAACATTTGATGTCTACAATTTGTGTAACATAAAACAGTTTCAGCATGTAGCTACAATTATCCAATGTGTAATATTTTTGTGGCCACACATTGATACAATAATAGGGAACAAAATCTTTGTTCCCTAATATTGTAGACAAACAAATGAATTCTAGTCTTTTTGAAGACGACTCATCTGCCTAGCCTTTTCCCAACTATGTTGGGGTCGGCTTCCAAATAAACACCCCAGTATATTTAGGTAACAAGACATTTAAATACCTTGGATTCATCAGTTATGTATGATGCTGGCTATCTTCTTTTAAAATAATTTGTGAAAAGGCACATGAGCTTAAAATCAACATGTTGCTATTTAAACTAAGAATGTATTAGGTTGTACCTAATTATTCTGAATTCCATGTCATGGTAAGCATAGTTTAATTGATTTATGCCATTTAATGATCTTTTTCTTATCATAAAATAAACATCCATGATAACTGTAAATAAAATAAAATGGTAATTATGGACAGCCAATTCTTTATAGCTATTTCATTGTGAATAACATTAAATGATGGAATGAATTGTTTTTAAACAAATATAATTTCAAATAAAAATATTTTCATAGTGTTTTCATGTTCAGAGATGAAAAAAAACATAAATACAGCAAGAAAAACATTTTTTGTTTGAAATACACCAGTTTTCAATAACCAATTGTAGACATAGTAAGTACAAATTTCGAGCCACTGGCCAGCTAGTTTGTATTGTATACAACTGATGCTGACTGTATCTAGTCTGTTTCAACTAGAAATTATACACACAAAAGTTATCAAATACTATTCACATGATAAGTTCCTCATTCATCAACAACACGTGACTGCCACAAAAAGTATTCCAATAAGACGTGTATAAATGGAAACAGTTTATTTTTAGTCGTGTCATATGTTTACCTCGTACCGACAAACCCAGAGTTTCACGGCACGAAAATCAACACCAAACTAATTATAAACTTGCGTTGAAGCCAGCCCGCATACCTCCACCAGCTTTATCAGCACACAAACGAGAAAATAAAAAGGTTATTAGAAACTCACACGTTGCTAGCGATCGTTTCGTGGGTATCGCTCGCATAGAAAGCAATCAACCGACACCGTTCAGCGGCGGGAACCAGTAGTTTTCCACTCCGCGTTTCTACACAACAACCACTAAAACTTAACAAGAGCCTTCCTCACCTCTCTAAGATAATTTTCTGACAGTACGATCCCACTATCATGCTGAAAGAAGCACACGAAAGCGGACAAAGGGTCCTTCAAAACACAGCCATTTTGAAACCGTTCATACGAAATGTTACGTGTACCGATGCGTACAATGTTATGGGGAACAAAAAAGAAAACAGGCTTATCCGTTCGCACTCATTTTTGTTTTTTACGCACAATAAAAACTAACACTTAACATCTCACACACTTTTATGTACGATTTCACTTCATACTTTCGCACACACCCGTTTACGTCGCACAAAATCCCTGACGGACGAAAGCGACGAACTCACACGAATGGAGCTGCGGATTGCGTGCCACGGCAAATGTTGTAGTTGCCATACTAAATAATATAAAAAACTACTATAACTTCAAGATTATTTCGTATTATAGATACAAGAATAATTATGATTTGTACACCAGCTCATTTATATAATCAATAACTTTGAAAATTAATCATTTTTCTCTAAGCCTACTTTACCCGAAAAGGAGGTAGAGGCTTTTCAGGTAAAGTGGGCATGATTTTTTTTTATTCGTCTAATCCATAGTGTTTGTTGTCGTTGGAAACGCCTTTCAAATGACCACTTTTAACCTTTGATTTTGTAAAATCGAAGCTTAGAGCTATTAGAGTCAGCCCCGTTTATTCGAAAAGTACTATGAAATACAATTTGAATAGGTATTCCGGTCGATAAAAAGAATACCATGCATACGTGAATATTCAACTCGACTACGGAACTCTTATTTATGACGGATGATCAACTCCAAAGACGCACCTCGTAGTTATATTAGTGTAGTAATATTTATTCTTGTAGTTAAAATTCAACTCACAATATGAATTGATATGAAATCGCCTTGAACTCAAGTGAGAATTTCTACAAAAAAGGTAGAAATTTAATTTCTGGGTATTACTTTTAACCATAGACACACAGTAAGTTATTTATGTGTCGACTACTGTAAATGATCACTGTATAGAGAAAAAGCATAATTGTTTCGCTTCCAAAAAAAATGTAGAACGGTTTCATGTAATTATCAGCAACATCACTGATTACTTTTTTATTAATAACCAATAACTTTGAAATTTGTAAAAACGAATAAAGTTGACACGATAAATAACCTCTTACATAATTGTCTATGGACATGCGCGCATTATTCAATTTAGTTGCTAAGCAACGCGATAATAATCCTAAAAGCACAGTTGTATTTGGCCGATTTTCGTTGTGGGTTCATGTCCTGATGAATAAATAAATAATTTCCGGGCGTAGGTGTAGAGGCACTCGATCCTACCCTGTCATAATTAAAAATAGATAACAAAAAATGACAAAAATAATTTCAAATATCTTTCGGGCGTAAATATTGCGGTTGTGATGTTAAATTAATATATTTTTTAAATTAATGTGATTCAGAAAACGATATCTATCAAACAGCATGGTTAAAATTAATATCCAGTTTTTGTGCTTCAATTATATCGTTTTTGCGTTTGCTGAAGATTATGAAAGTGACGATAAACGTAAGTAATTAATGCATATGTTTTTAATTATTTACTTTACAGCCAATTTGTTAGATGCACAAAAATTATATTTAACTTCTGTCAAAGAGCAATTGTTCCATATAACAAGCTAACATTTGCTCAAGGAATCGTGCTAAACGCGCAACTTTTGATAGTAATAAATATAATTGTAATTAAAAATAAGCTGGCCAAGTGCATGTCGGACCACGCACAATGAAGAGTTCCGTAGTTGAGATGAATTTATCCCAAAAGAACAAACTTAACGTTGTAGTTGACAACAATAATCTCCCTTTTTTTCCGGAGTGGAAAATCCTCATAGATGTCCTCCGCCCTGGGGCGGACGAAGGGGTCTGTCGATTCACACCTGTACGCCGGGGGTCGCGGGAACGTAAGAATCTTCCACAACCCCCGACTGCACCATATTCTCCCTATTCCAACTGCAAATTTAAGTTATACGCACAATACTTAGAGATTTACCATGTTTATTTAAGACCATAGACTTCTCGCATTCCACAATTTAATTAAGGAACCATTCTCTTTTGTGTTTTCATAATGTTAGGCTCGGTAGTTAAGTCAATAGGTACTTAGAAAAAACCGGCCAAGTGCGAGTCGGACTCGCGCACAAATGGTTCTGTACCATTATCTATAAAAACGGCAAAAAAACCACGTTTGTTGTATGGGAGCCCCCTTAATTAAATATTAAGCGATTCCACCGCGCTGGACGAGACCCATACTAAACTATTATTAGAGTATTTAATCCGATTGTGTATGAGTTTCCAATTACACAGCTCATTCAATTTCATCCAGCATTAACCTGTCTGATTAATGTCATCATTAACCTGTAACGCTGCGTTACATGTAATATGTCCATGTATTCGTTCATAATAACGATTCAAGTACATACCTACAGTTCCCATACCGCACGTACAATGACATAGACTATTATAATAATAATCAATCAAGGCACAGGCAACATCACAGTCAGCCGACCGCGTCCCGCGTTTCCGCTGTGACATGGAACACAAAAGGTGCGTGCGCGCATCACCCGCGTAACCGCCGCCATTACGATGCTATTATATGCCTTTTTGTTAGTTTTTTTGTTGGAAACGAATTCTGGTTACTGACAGGATGCGTGCTCTCAAATTCCACAGACCTAAATGACTCAATGTAGTGTAGGGAGTACTTCTGTATACGTCGGCCTTTAATGAAACTGAATGGTCGTAGATGGTCAAATGTTAGCCAAGTTTGCCATTGTTGTGTAGTAGGTATAGCTACATAGTTGGTACAACCGCCACTATAAACCAATATAAATGACGATTCATTATGGGACTGCGGCCAACTATAGGTACTAGTTAGCCTTAATTGGAGCAAGTTAAGTTTAACTTCTACGAAGATTCCACTAGGTTTTAATTTAGAGCTCGTGACAATCTTGATTCACCCAAATCAAGCTTCATCTAATGAATCCTATAGACTTTATAGCTGCGCCCCGCGGTTTCACCCGCGTAGGTCTCGATCCCGTGGGAATATCGGGATAAAAAGTATCCTATGTCCTATTCCAGGTCATGGTCTACCCATGTGCCAAATTTCATCTAAATCCGTTCAGCCGTCTTAGCGTGAAAGCGTAAAAAATAAACTTACTCACTATCGCATTTATAATATTAGTTAGGATGAGGATTTAAAATATATGTTTCTAATGAAGTCCTATGCAGCCCGACAGTAGGTAAAGTCAGGCTTGATGATGATGATGTTTCATAATTTTTATAAGGAAAAACAAAACAGTCTGCAACAAAAAAAAACAAAATAATATGCTCATATTTCAAGCAGTTTGATGAAGTTGCATGTCTTAGGTAGTGTTCTGTTTGACATCGCGCAGTCGGGTGATACAATCCAGAAGCAGATTAGCTCATTAGCGCAAAAAAGAGGTCTTTATAAACATAACATAACATCACGCCTTGTTCTCCCGAAGGATTAGGCCGAAGCGTACCCATAGTAGGTATACACCCACATTTCGTCAATTAAGTTTAAGTCCCATGTAATTGGGGGCCAGTCTATTGCCATGCCATCAACCGGGCACAAATCCAGACTGCGGGCTACTACTGTGAAATTTCTAATAGAAAAACCTTACCTTACCTTTATAGAAAAGGCTTCTTATAAGTTCCTATATGATGAGGATGATCGAAAATCTTGTTTTTATAATAATCACAGGACGACGGGCCGGTCTATTTACTACGCCAGGTTATCAAACCCCTGCAGCGCACGGTTAGAATATTATAACTCGGTTTTATAAAACTTGTTTGGCTCTGTTCAATATCCGTGTCGTGACCGCTTCGATAATTCCGGTGCCATTCGGTGCACTGAACCTTTTTCGCGTTTTCCGCCATTTTCCCTAATATTTCGCTCATTTCTGGTTGGTTGTGCAATTTTTCCTAACGTAGATACAGTAGCTTAGTATCTACAGTGCTGAAATGGTTTGGCTGGTAGGTACCTAAAATGTTCAGTATAATTGGGCTAGTACGATATAGTTTTTGAATTAGATCTATAAAAGAATGTTGGCTCTAATGTACACGTACAGAAAATGCAGTTCTTTCTCAACATTTTCTAAAACTACATTTTCAACAGAGTTTTCATGCAATTTGATGCAATATAATTAACTTAAATGTCCCCTACACAACATTACAATTAAAATGACTAAAGTCTACATAATTACAAAATCGATGCGCAGTTGAACGCAGCAACTAATTACCATACCTACATAGAAACTGCGACTATGGACGAAAGATAAACATCCACTATAATATTGAGGAAATGCGTTCCGTATGGTATAAAGTCTGGAGCATGGTACGGGTTGGCGCTAATCCTGGTGTCGTGGGGTTCTGCAAGTCAAAAGCGCATAGCGATTTGAAAGGACGAGGGTTGAAGCCTGGCTCAAAATAATATTGAGTAAGATTGGTTGTTTTCGGCTTATTAGAAGCTCCATTTTGAGAATAGTGGTCTCGAAAAATGCACAGGTATGAATGAACACGTGCATATTTTTGGTTTTATAATAAAAAATAATTTAAAATATAAATTCAAGGTTTATAAACATGGCTTGTTTTTTTTTTGCGTAAAATCAAGATACATATAGGTACCGTGTTATTACAAATTAAAAAATAGCTCGATGGTTTTTATAGAGGTATGAGGAACCGGGTGTAAACTTTACTCATCCTCCATAAAAAAGGGAGGATCCTCAGACCAGACGGGTGCCGTGTCTGGTAGGCAACTGCCCGAGCATTCGGGAACTTATATAATTTCCTGATCGCGCGGTAAACTCCGCTTGCGCGATGCAGGATTTCGCGTGAAATCATGTATGATGGGTAGTTCGTATGTGGCGATCTAGATGCCGCCACAGTTTAAACTTGGGTCTAAAGATAACCCTTGTTTTGTAATAAAGGCAGATTCGGTTTATTTATTGCTGGCATCCTATCACTTGCACCTAATGAAAAAACTCCGAGCAACTGAAAGTTACAGGGAGGGCCAATAAACTGTAAACCTCATTTATTCGGGAGATCACGCGATGTTACAAAACTCCGACATGTTTACATCGACTTATTTAGCTTCACTTACTTGGCCATTCCAATTTGAGCGCAAATCGGGATTTATGAAATTAGATGCAGCAGCTTGCATAGTTTTTACATAATTAAGTGTTTCATGCTCTCATTCATTCATAATATGCAAATATTTTCTAACAGCAAAATTCCTTCGCTGCACTATGAAATTCTCAGCTGCTAAAATTGATTTTTTATGTCTCTCTTTGACTGTTTTACGAGTTAGTGAATAAATGAGGATATTAGTAGCAGATATTTGTAGAAACTAAATATCCACTTCTATGCTATATTGCAGCTTATCAAAAGTGAAAAATTTCCATCCGTAATATACCTACAATTATTTTTACATGTGACCTCGTGCCTCGTTCTTTTGCCATCCTATTGAGATTCAACGTGGCAATGCTGCCAGACTTCTTCGCACGTTTCCAGAGGGGTACTTAGATGCTTAAGTGTCCTTTAGTTTTGTATTTTATTAGTACCTATAGCTATATAGTCAATTAAACTGAGTGACTAACGGTTCCAAGGTCAAAAGTCGAAACCTTGCAGAGATAACAATAAATCATGACAGGCAGCATTTTATTTGGCAATTTATATAATTTTTGCATCCTCTGCTTTGACAACGATTGCTTAGCTATTATCATAAATTTGCTAAGGAGGATAACTTTAGTAATTGACAGTATAATCATGTATACCTTGGTGAAGACCTTGACATAATTACTCTTTTACAGACAAATAAATAGCATAATTAATATTATTGTCTTCAGCTGTGACGTAAAGTTAGAAGTGTAGGTAGTCATGATATAGGATACCACGATATTAATACGATCTAACTAAAGAAACAACATATTATGTAGGTACACTATATTAATGTTCACGAATTACGAAACTTTACAACCTTTGCAAAGATTTATTTTGATTTGATGAATACAGTTCGACCTCTCATTAGGATTCCATGTAGGTATAAGAACAGATGAATATACTAGAAATCTCTTTATTTTGTCTCCACTTATCCAGTATACATGCTGGTATCTCAAGATCAACATCAGCGCACTCCCCGCCTGGAGGACTTCTTCTGGACGGGTTCAGGAGATGGGCCACCTCCTCCACCGGATGCGCCCCAACCAGCACCGGTCCAGCCATCCACACCAGTGGTACGGACCACCACTGTCCTTGCTACTGTGTATCTGGATTCATATCCACCACAAGTAAGTTATTGATAACTGATTCTAGTGTTTTATAACTCTTCACTCTATCATCGTCTTGTGGATCTTCTTGCCTTTTTGTTCTAATTGAGGGAGTTCTAACAATTAACAATAACCGAGTTTAAAATTCATTATGGAAGTACGAATTTTAACTACTTGAGAATTTACCTCCACGAGTTTCTAACTTCCCCTAACTTTTGGGGATAATAGACATAATTGAGTCATTAATTTTCGTTCAGCCCACCCTTAGTGTAGTTGAAATTTTCGTCTTGCTAAACTAATGTGTAAGAGACATGCAATTTTTTACATGGATTTTAAATTTCTAACTTTTTATTTGCTAAAAGTTTTAAGTTCGTCGCAGGCGGTGACAGACAGAGCGACTGGCGAATGCATGCTCAATTGTGGAGAGCCTGGCGTGCCAGGTAGCTTGGAACCAGAGATCCCCGATGATCGAAGGTACTGGCTCCTCACTGTCATTCAGGGATCCACTCCAGATAGCCTGCAATTGAGACTCGCTAGGTTGTACCAGAAAGCTTTCTTGAGGTAACCAATGTTCCCCTTAAGTTTCTAGTTCCTTTTCAAGCTTCCTTCGCTCTACCTTTTCATCAAACTCATTTCGCCATATATGTAACTTATTATTTTAATTTTGTTTATTAGAAACCACTGCATCTTTAGTCCATTTTATAAAGTAGTTAGTTACGAAATTTGACGCAAAGACGACAAAGCTTATTTGGCTCGATTTCTACAGCATTTCCTCTACGCTTTCAATATTTTTACTCATATTTATTCCAGACAGCAAGAGCGTCATCTGGGCATCATCAAATCTCTCGACGCGCCGCCAGCTCGCAAGAAACATGATGTTCATTCTTTTGTAGTTAACAAAGACAATAATAATAGTCCAGTAGGTCCTCAAAGTACTAACACGCCTTTCAAATATCTAGATATCACCAGTTCTATGGTTTCTTCTGGCGAGTTAGTTGCTAATACGTTAGATAAAAAACTTGAAAATGCTAGTAAACATGTTTTAGATTCCTCTAGTGATTTCGTTTATCCCGTAAATATAGAAATGTTCTCAGTAGACACGAACACCATCTCATTAAATGCCGAAATAAAAGCAACAAAGTTGAATGAGGTAGAATCGTGGATATTAGCCACTCCAACTGTTATTATTCGAAAAAGAGAAGTTACGGATAGAGAACAATTAGAAGAGATTAGAGAGGATTCGATAGATATACCTTTAGAATTAGAAGGTAATGAAACAATGTTGTTTAAGCGTGAAATATTGAAACCAGAGCAGCAGCCACCGGTGCAAGTTCATATTCAAAATATAACAGAGGTAAATAATTTATTTTCACTGGTGACAAATAAAACGCTATGCTTAATTTTTTATATATTTTTTAATGAAAACTCATCATCAACTCATCATCATCAAAATAACTATAATATCATCTATGTAGATATAGCACCTACTTCAGGAATAAATTCATTATTAAATCAACGAAAACTATTTAAAAAAAAAATCTTTTATTGACATAAAACCAAACAATGTATAGTTTTGAAATGAAACTGCTGATTTAATCTTTAGTATTATACCACCAAGCCTTGACTTACCATTTGACAAAACCCCTTGTCCGAATCCAAAACAATTTTATTAACCGTTACTTCCATCAGTCTCCAGAGACGGGTAGCATTCAGATAGTGTACGTGGTGCTGGTTGGTGGAAGGGCAGTTCCAGCAGCAGTGGCAGCCAGAGACATGCGGCTCGTCAGGGACGCTGAGGTCGCAAGAGAATTAGGAGCTGTTGTTACTACTAAAGCTGAGCGTGAGTATGATTATTGCGTTACTGTAGAATAAATGTTTATGTAAAGTTTCTTCTAAAAAAAACTCCCTTTCTTAGACATCAAAAATGTTATAGTTGTCTACTTAGATCGTTGAAGAGTTTCATGATTTTGTCACCAAGTATAAATCCGTTCTCTTTAGCAGCGTTCTTGAAAACAGCGGAAGGTTTGGAGGGTGAAGCAGAGGGTGGGGTGCACGGCACTGAACTATGGGCACTGGCAGTAGGAGCCACTGTGGCGATTCTACTGCTACTCGTGTTACTAGCATTGCTGTGTTTTGCTCACAGGTGACTACGAAGACTCTTTAATATCCCTACTACTACTATACTGAAAAATACAACGTAAATAATATCTGTTTAAGGAAAAAAACAATAAAATCTGCAGCATCCATTCGTGCGTATAGAAACGAGCTGTTAAGAGAGACGGAGAGGAACCAGCTGAAGCAAGTACACGAAGAAAAAGACGGAAGGGTAAGCATAACAAGAGCAAAGTAACAGATAGAGGGATTCTAGGCAACGACACTGTGATCGTATGCAATCATTTGCAGCTATGAGTCTGAATCTGCATTTATGATGAAATAAAGCCTTTTGAATTTGAGAACGACGACTTCTAAGTGAATTAGTGGTAGGACTTAAAAATATTTGCCTCTAAAATTCTGAAAATCAGTTGTAAAACTCGTTACTTGTAAAGACTACTTAAAAGGGAGAGATTCAAGTGATGTTACAAATTCTCACTGACTCATAATTACAATCTTTTTCAGTTAATCAGTGTGGTGTCTCCAAGTAGAACGAGACCAAGCAGTACTCTCCTACCAATTTATAGAGCAGCTAGTGCTGCGAGCAGGTACGTGCAGCTATATACCAATTATTGATATATTTTTATAATACAAGAGGGTTCAAATTCGGGGAGTAGCAATGTAGCATCCGATCCACCTATTTTGTAGTTCAAAACTGTTAAGTGCTGTAAAAGCATTGAGAGAAAAAATTATACACAATATTATTACGGAAAAAAATTGATTTAATTCCCAAAAGAACAATATTTTAGCTTTTCTAAAGGTCTTGATTCTGAGCCAGCCAAATAGAACGTGTTTATTTATTCGAGACTCCTAAAATCCGCGAACTGTATTTCAAAGACGTTCAAATAGTCTGCCCACTCTGTTATCCGGATGTTGGATGAGAATTAGAAATTAAATATTAAGAAGTCTAGGAACGGTCCATGGATATTAATTACTTGCCAACGAAACAAGGATGAATTTGGTTTGGAAAAAAAAATATTCCTACAACAACTGCTTCAATTTATTCCTTTGTTTCACTATTTCTGTAACTTAGGGTTGATTTTATCAAAGTCAGGTAACTTTTATCCGTGGAATAAAATTGTCGTCTGACCAGTTTTTGTATAGAAAAACTGTCAAAAATTCAAAATTTATTCGCAGGATAAGACTTACATCTACTCAGTATAAAAGTTTAGTAAAAGTAGCCCTGAGTATGACACTATAATCTACGGGTATCAAATAGTCATCATAAGGATCAGATTTTTTTTTAAACTTCGAAATTATCAAATATAATAGCAGATAATTTCAAAGTTTGACAATCAGTCGGGTATCGTATTACCCAGTTACGGGTTGTGGAGATCAGATAGGCAAGCACTCTAAGTGAAATACTGGTATACAGCTGCATCCAGTTACACTGGAAGCCGACCCCAACATAGTTGGAAAAAGGCTAGGCAGAAGATGATGATAAATTTCAAAGTTTCAAGCAACAATAATTATTGTAACGATGAATTTAAATCTTTCAGTGTATCAAAGTTTAAATCGTTATTATTAATTGCCTATCTACCTACAAAAAGCTTTATATAGTGTGGTCGTACTTACAATTGGACAGAGCTAATAAGTTCAATTTGTATTTTTATTAGACTGCTTACTGTTTTAGTACTTCAACCACATCTTCTGGAGTATCCGAAGTGGCAACAGCTTTTCGTCGCAGACAGAAGAAACCACATGCTCTCAGAATGCCGCAGAAGAAGAGAGGTTAGTAATTCTTCTACAAATTGTCGTATTCTGTAGATGGGAGCCCTGTTTCAAAATGGCAGCCTTTCCTCATGAACTTAGCTGAATCATGGTAGAAACTATAGTCACGGTAGTTGATGCATTTCGATTAATCATCAAATTCGAACTATTTTACTTCACATAAACCTACAGTTTGAAGTTTCACATAAGTTTAATTTATGTCTGTAATTTTTATGGTGTATATAATAAGGAGTATTCTATAGATCTATCTATAAGCGTCAGAAGCTAGGTGCACGGTTCCAATTGGTCGGCCGGAATAAAGGCATGTCATGTGTTATGTTAAAAATCCTATTTTAACCATCTATAGCTAAAATGAGCATCTTTGCATCGTGGAAAAATATTTATTGCACCGTAATACAAGATCAATCACAATCTAAATCGGTTTGAAACAAATTACTAATCCATTCCTTCATAAGTTCGAAAAAAAATCAGCTCAACAACGTAAATAGCGCAATGAATGTTGTTGAACTGTCAAAATGGAACAGATTAGTCTTAATCGGTTACGAAAATAAGTTAGCAATTAGATACCTGATATTGATGACAAATTAACCTCATTTCTTCCCAGTGGGCACTACTGACAGCTTGCTAGAAGCTGCTGGGTTGGACAGCTCCGACAGTGGACAACCTTCAGCGCCACCCACACCCACGTCGTATCTCTCCATGCCTTCAGTCAATGCTTTTCCAAGGTCTGTATGCTGTAACATATAACTTTTGGCCAGTTATTCGGAGGGTCTTAGATTAAAGTTTTATATACCACTTCGTTATTTATATAGTGTAGAGTTATGATTTTATCGAGCCGTATTTTCAAATCATTGTTTTTTTGCCAGCACTTAGAGGTACCTAATGGCACTTATCGTTCAGGTAAAGCATTCTCACAAGTGTGCAGTTTACAGTTAGCACTTTTAGTGATAAGTTTTCTTCATCCAACATTTTGCCTCAGACTATCATTTAAATAAACTACATTTTGTAATACGACTAGGCATGTCCAATCCATAACATAACCTCCTGATAATAATTCACGGTCTTTCCAATTTCTAGAGGCAATGTAGTAGAGCCACTGTCCCGCATCCTAGAACCGGTATCAGTTCGCCACCTAGACATCGACTCTCCACCATCAACGCCCAAGAAAAGCAAGTTAGATCCTGCTAAAACCAAGGATGTGGTGCCTCGCAGACAGATGGCGTCCCAGCTGGTCAGGCTCGGGAGTATTGATAAGGATCCTGGAGTAATTGGGCCTTTAGTCTGGGATTTACATTGTCAAAGGATTAAGGATGGTGAGTCTTAACACTTTCTTTCCACTTTCCTTCTTATTTTAATACTAGGGAGTAGAAAGGGCGCGCCATAGAAATCTCGCCCAGGGCGCCGGTAATGCTAAAACCGGCACTGTCTCGGGCCTCCCCCAGCCTTTCCATAGCTCACCCGGGCGTTAGTTTTTCTCCTCCATGTCCCCCTTCATAAAAGAAAGAGGAAAAAGAGGAAGATCATTTCTTTTTATTGCGGGAGGGATATGGAGGGATACTACTAAATAAGTAAATCTAATGTAACTAATATTATAAACGCGAAAGTTTGTAAGTATGGATGGATGGATGTTTGTTACTCTTTCACGTAAAAACGGCTGAATGGATTTGGATGAAATTTGGCAAACAGATAGTTTATAACCAGGATTAACACATAGGATACTTTTTATCCCGATATTCCTACGGGATCGAGACCTACGCTGGTGCAACCGCGTGGCGCAGCTAGTATAGAATAGAAACGATGCATGTACTGTGTGAAAGATGATATGGCTGGAAGGGAGGTGACTACCGATATGACGACTAATAGAGGAGAATGGAAGAAAAATACATGTTACGCCGAACCCGAAGAAATCGGTACAAGGGCAGGATAGCCTAGTGGTGTGACCGTCAGACTGCCTGTCATAGGCTTCGAGTTCGAACCCAAGCCACGCACCTTTGAATTTTCGGATTCATGTGCGTATAATTATCGCTTCAAAAACGGTGAAGGAAAACATCGTGAGGAAACCAGCATGCCTGAGAGATATTTCTCGACGGCATGTGAAGCCAAGTACGGCTTTAAAACTCTGACACCAGGTTAGGCACACCACGAAAAGAAGAAGAAGGGCAGGAGAATTTTGACTATGACATATTTCAGCTTCAAAACCATCCAGTCCAGCCCGTTCAACAGCCTCTGCCCGCAAAGACCCGGGCCCGTCCCGCATGAGGCAGCGCTTCAACGAGCTAATGGACGATGCCTTCACGTTGTTCGGTAGCGTGAACTCCAGCCCCAACTCACATGACACGTACACTATGGACGAACGGGATTCTAGAGATAAGGACACTAACAAACCAGGCGTGGACCGAGGAGTTACAGGTAGGAGACACAAATCAAACTCAAAGCATTTACTTCACCTTTACAAGCACTTTTGAACTGTCAATGAGTCGGTCAGTTAATGAGAAAGTTGAAGCTTGTTGTCCATTCTAAAACGTAGATCTCTATCGAGGAGAACGGGCAACAAACTCCAAGGATACTCTTTAAAATCAAGATAATTTACAAAATCCTGGGTACATTATTCTTGTGGCTTCTAAATGTGAGAACAGTGTAAAAAAAAAAACAAAATTTAAAATAATTTACAAAATGAAAGCGCTGGCAGTTAATGACCAGTCTCAACTGACGGGGGCTGTTTACGAACATGACGTGTGGATCAGCACCATTCAACTCAACCATTCTCAAGGGAACCGTATGATTAACTAACCTTCTTGTTTACACAGCTGATGATGAGGTCATCGGTAACGGTCTTCGGTTGGCCCACTGTCCTGCAACTTTTCGCGTAAAAAATTGAGTGAAAAACAATTTTGGTGACCCGAAACCAAAATTGTTGTTCAGTCAGGAATTCAGGATACAACCAGCCTGGATTTGCGATATCGTTTTTCTACTATGTTCGGGTGTAATTATTAAAGTAGACCTCAACTAAATACCTGTACTCCATTTGAAATAAGATTAGAAATTTAAACAAACCTTTTTGTAAAAAGGTTACTGTACAGTACAGTCCGTTCAACCGATTTTGACTTCTATACCGTAGACATAAGGATGGCATTAAAAGCAAAAAGGTTACACAATACCAACTGTCTACTGCAGTTGCCACTTGTCATGCCACCAACGCAATAGAAGTCAAAATCGGTTGAACGGACTGTAAAAAAGGCTTATTTCTAATCTTATTTCAAATGGAGTATAAATATGATTGACCTAGATTGACTTCCTCGTTGGTCTAGTGGTCGCAAGAGCTACTGCTGAGCAAGAGGTCCTGGGTTCGATTCCCTAGTCGGACTAAGTGTTGTTGGGTTTTTCTATTACTTAGGAATTTCTCAATAGCAGCCCGTATTCTGGATTTGAGCCCGGTTGATGGCAATAGGCTCGCCCCCTGTTATATAGGACTTTAACATAGCCGGCGAAATGTGGGTCTACACCTCTGCCTAACTCTGCGAGGAGTACAGGCGTCATGATACGTTATTTGTTTCAGATTCAGGCGAGCAGTTGGCTCAGGCTCGTAACGACAACGTGCGCCTCCCCGGCTCGCCGTACACCGCCATGGATACACTGAGGGGAAGATCTGCGGGGCCTGGGTAACATTACTACACATTCAAATCTGCCTGCCTTTTTCCAACTACACTGGGGTCGGCTTCCAGTCTAACCGGATGTAGCTGAATACCAGTAACTGGGTAATACGATACCCCTTGGTAAGACTGGTTGTCAGACTGTCGGGCTTCTGACGACCCGTAACGACTGTCAAAGATCCACGAATGACAGCCGGGACTAACGGCTTAACGTGCTTTCCGAGCCATGGAGTCTGAGTATGTAAATATGGTAACCCATACATGGACTAACCCCGGCAACCCGTGCGGCTGTTATTACTTAGCCACGAGCTCCAGAAATACTTTGAAAAGAGGTGTAATTTGTAAAGTACAGCACAATCTTTTGCAGCAGACCTGGTCCCAGCACGTCAACGCCGCTGCAGCACGCGGCAGGCGCGCGCCCGCGCACGTCGGCCAGCCGCCGCGCCGCCAGGAGGGTCCCGCCCCCGGCGCGGGCCTGGGGCCCCACGCCGCCACAGGTAACATACAGTTCCCGCTAGATTTAGAACAACTGCTGCCATTTTACCTCTGATTTTGCATCACTCAAAACCATAGTGATCTTTATTGTGATGAGAATAAGGTTGCTGTTGGATTGCTGCTACTGCCAAATCTGTGAAAATCAGTGATCTTATTGTCATTACAATAAAGTTGCTATTAGTGCTGCTGTCAGAGGTAAAATAACAAAATGATACAGTACAGGCTGGTAATATGAAAATATGTGCTCTGTCTATAGATATTACTGTAGGTTGTACTATTTGATGAGTATAATTATATAGCATAGAACGAAGAGAAATTCACCAGTTTTTAAATAAAACTTTGGAAAATTATAACAAATTCTTGACTAAATGAAATGAAATAGAAAAAACAGGGTATCGAATAATTTAGTTACAAACCTAAATAATATTATAAATGCGTAAGTGAGTTTGTTTGTTTGTTACCCTTTCACGCTAAAACGGCTGAACGGATTTGGATGAAATTTGGCACAGGGGTAGACAATGACCGGGAGTAGGAAATAAGATACTCTTTATCCCAATATTCCCACGGGATCGAGACTTACGCGGGTGAAACCGCGGGGCGCAGCTAGTTTAGTATATTTAAGAATCAGTGACTTTCTTCGCCAACTGTACATAATAGTTGTTCCTGTACCTACTCTACTAAAATATTATAATGGCATCAAAACGCCTCTAAGAATCTTACAAGATCCAAGATTATAGTATTTGTGATGTGACTAATCCAAAAAGTTTACCTAAACAGCTGGTGTTGGGGTGTTAACCAAGCACGTAAGTCTATATAACACAGGCTAAAAACCAACTCCTGAATCACCAGACCGAACTTCCTTTCACACAGCTATGGGACGGCAACTCCATGATAATTTAACGGTGGTAGTCCCTAGGTGCTCGGCCGACCGTCAACCCAGCGCTGATCACCACTGAGGGCCGGCTGCAGGTTGAAGACCCAGCCATACCCCTAATATCCGCCATTAAGACGGAGATACAGCGGATTAAGGAAACTGCCAGCAAACCTTAGCCAAAAGGAGGATTTTAATTTTTTTTTAAATCATGTTTGTAGTCAATAAAAATAGGTAGGTAATTAAGGATGAGTTTGTTATAACATCTAAGAAACTTCGTTTATAAGATATTTTTAAATAGACTCGTCGTCGATCGTTATAATTATGTCGGGAAATAAAGCTCACCATTTAAAAAATATTACTCATGCAAGAAATGAGTTGCAAGCAAGATGATATTGGAACAGTTTTAGAAAAGTTTATAAGTGCAATTATTATTATCATGAATCTCCATTTGTCTTCATTATTGTTTTTTAAATTGTTGAAATGTTTTATACAAAATTGTTTTTGATATTTTCATGATTTTTTATCATTGTTAACAATTTTATTGTAAATGTATTATTTTCAGTTGTTATTTTCTTGACAGCTAGATTTTCTTATTATGAATTATTATTATTGATGTACAGATGTTTTGACTAAATTACGATTAAGATTTAAAGAAGAAAATCAATATTAGGTAAATATACAATCATAAGTAATTCACCTAAGTAAGATTACATAAGGTTAATTATTATTATAGGTACAAAATAATGTTTGATGCCAATTACTGTAGTTTACTCAACTTATCTACCTGACGTATTTCGAAGAATCTCTTTATAATAAAACTTTTGAAATTATATTTTATTTTGTAAATTCATTAAAATTCTACCTAAATAAAAGACAGTTTTTATAAGTGCATATTTATTTTGTACTTAAATTGCGTTATAAAAATTTCTTAGTTATAGTCTAAATTGTATCACTAACATAAATATTTACATACATACAAGAATTCGTCGTCTGAACACTTTTTATCAACGAACTGTAGGACAATCGGAACCTCTTTGGCTTTCTAATATTAAACAAATAAAATAATATATCTGTGTTAAAATGAATGCAGAAAAATGAAATATTAGTGGACAGGTTCAAAGAAAAATGCTTCCACATTAACATCTATAAAAGTCAACAAATAATAAACAAATCACACTATAATTTTGGAATCAAAACGGTTAACAAATTCCACGAAATCAAGACACTATACTAATCCAATAACATGTTATATCAACATAATATTTAGACCTAGCCTCTAACATACAAAGTTTATTCACATCAGCCTTTATATGAAGTCCTTTTATTATATTAATTGATTTCCTTTTGACATTAGGAAGGCCATACCATAATCGCTTGCAAGGCAAGGTGACACTTTAACAGTTGGCACACATGGTTCAAAATCGCATGACACTTCATTTTGGGTCAGCTCAGACCGCGACGTGAAGCGAAGCGACGCCGCGCGCACTTTTTAGCAATTATCGAACTTATTTTGTTCAAGAAAAGGTATAATTTCAGTGTGAGCGTTCACACGTCAAAGTACCCTGAGATGCGCGGGGTTAGTAAATAAACTCGATATTGTATCGGATCATAAATAAGTGCGCGTCGCTTCGCGTCTCGGTGTGAACTGACCCTAATAGTGACCTCTGATAAGTGAACCTCCAGGCAAGGCATCTCCAATACATTTTAGTCCAAAGTTTTATGATCACAATCCCACTTTGCCAAGTCATATTACTTATTGTACATGACACAGACACAATCACTTGAACTTCATTGTGTAGTCCAGGTCCCGCGATTGCAAGTCTTACCCACACATAGTTTTTTTATCAGTTGATCACTAGATCACTGATAGTCTCCTTAGTTCTCATCTTCGTCAGACGACTGCTACGTGGACTGAAGAGTCTGTGGCGCTAGTCGCCTCCACTGTGTCGGCTGCTGCTCCTGACCCTCGTCATCCTGGAAAAAAAGTAACTTGTAAGTATATTTTTCGGAAATAACGGTGTTTTTATGTTGTTGGATAGCAAACAGCGACAACTGGCGACCAGCCTGATGATAAATGGTCAATACCACAGAGGTAGTGACCACTTAGGACTGTCCACAGTCTACCTATGGTGATCTACAATGGCAGAACCTCTCACGTGACTGCTATTACTCGCACGGAACACATCAATGCTGCTTGGCGGCAGGAATACTTATGGTGTTTTCTAGATGAACTTTACAAAGAGTTAGTAAGCTATACCTTGATCAAAAGTGAGTAATTGTGCAAGAATTTAACCTGAACAGGGTTTCTTTACATTCATTAGATACTTTTGGAACAGATCATAGTTATTATTAACCTTCTTTAACAACCTTCTTTTAAAACACTAAAGTGTGTTCTTTCTCTAAATTATAACATTAATAGCAATTACCTGTATGATTGTTATTGAAACCGTATCTGGTTTGATGTCTTCTAACAGTTTCTGGTCCTCACCAATTTGCTCCATATTCTCCATATTCCTGTAATGCCAGCACATTCCAAACAAATAAATATAGAGTTCTTATGACCCGTGTCTACATACAAAGTATTCATTAATGAAATACTCTAGATAATTGGCATTATTAACTTACTTTCTGCTGCCTGAATGGAATCGACCGCCTTCACCGCGTATTCTGTTCATCGCGTGTCTGTGTCGGGACTCGTGTAGATATTTCTGAAAGGCGAAAACAACGACTTCTAAATAGTACAAAGAAAGACTGTCCTGGTTTGAGGGCGATAGTATAATTATGTTCCTTTATGCTTTACAAACTTAAAAGTCTTGTACATAGACTTGGGTATAGTTCTAAGACAGTGCATCTGGCCTCACTTCCGTGATTTTTCTATATTGCTTCGGCTGCACCGCGCAAAGGTACCTACTACTGCACCAGTGTCAGGCTTGTGACCAAAATATTATTCGCGACCATTACAAATAATGTATTTACAGGATTATAATTTTTAGCATCTCAGTCATTAAAAGATGATAAGATAAATTGTCATTCAATAGGGCAATTTGAACAGTGTTGTATTGATGTAAAAACACAGTTATTCATATTTTGATCAATGGACAACCTGATACTGACCTGAAAATTGCAAAAAACGTAAGAAAAATTGAATTTTGCGGGCTACCCTGGCCCTTCCGCCTTAAAAGTACGATAGAGGTTTTGCATGTAAAAGTTTGTATATCAAATTCAAACTTACAGGTCTCTCTTTAGGTATCTTCCCTTGCTCGTGTAGCTTGGCTCTGGCGGCGCGTCGCTTTAAGATGCGCTTGTACTGCCGCGCGTTCACGTACAGAAGTGGCTCTTCATCAGAGCCCGCTGCTGAAGAACTGGCACCTTCGGACATTGATGTGCTAGTACTTGCATTGTTGTTACCACTGTTGACCATCTGAAATTTTTGGGAAAACGGTTATTTGCCTGATAAGATAAGATGTATTCTATTGCTAATAGAAAATTGGCTTGAAAAATGGATTTAAATCTGTCAAGTAAACTTTAGAATTTGACTTTTGTATACTGCATAGGACAGAACCGATCGTTGAGGCGATGCTCGGGGGAGACACGTCCAGAAGTGGACGTCTTTGGGCTGGATGATGATGGTGACACAGCATTTTTAGCAACATTCGGGATTAAATCTAGGTAAAAAGTTCTTTTATCAGTGACTTACCATAACTATGTTAGGTTGGTTGACGATCTGCTGCGCCTGCACTGCATTGCCGACGCCCGCCACTTGCACCAAATTGCCGTTTAAATTGATCACTGAAATAGCAACAATTAAGGTTTAGAATTTCGATTTCTATGACACTGATAAAAGATCAAAATTAGAATGAACACTGTGCAATACTAAGTTGAATCAGTTGCTAAGTTGAAAAAGCTTTAGCAGTATTGTCATGTTCAATCCTATCAAGACTGTTATCGGCTCTTGGTTGTAACGATAAATAGCCAAAATAACTTTAGAAATGGACTTTTTTTTACAAAGGCATTACATATTAAATATAAATCAATATAAAATAAAACAATAAACAAACAATATTGAACAAAAAAAAAAAAATTGTTGACATAATATTATAATAGCAAACTTTTTTATAATTTTTATTGGTCGAATACGAAGCTTTTCAATCAATTTTGTATAATGTGTGTTTTGTCTTTTTTTTGTTGTGTGCGTTTTGTTTGTGCAGAATAAACAATTTTTCTGGCTTTCTTTCTATTAGTAAAAGCATTTATCTTTGTAAGCATTATGTTAATTCTAACTAGTTTTTAACTCACTAGTAGGTTGGTGTATGATCTGATGTTGATCAATAGTAGGCTGGGCACTTGTGGCTACCGGCTGGTATATGAATGTTTGTCCATCAGGAGTTTGAACCAACTGCATTGGCTGTATGTTTCCACCGGCTGTAAAAAAGAAATGAATTTTATATTAATCGCTTAATCATTAGTATAGTAAGTAAATACCAGTAGCTATGCAGGTGATGAGACTGATAAACAGAATTGATTGACCAAAGTTGTTGTTGTTGTTCATATTTAGGCATCTGTAGCCTCCATAAACAATCATGCTTGAATACGATTTTCGACTTTAAAATAAAGCAAAATAAAGAAGATATTTGATTGGGATTTAAATACGTATTTATCGTCCATACAAAAATAAGAGGCTGTGAGTTAATAACAGATATTTGGATCTGTTATTTTAATAATATGACACTCTCTGGGCACTTAGCTGGCTAGCAAATTTTTTTACTAATGGCATAAGCTTTTTTCCATTAAGTACAAAAAAAGGGGAGAAATTAGACCTACCTTGAATGCTAGATATAGGGACTACTTGCAACTGTTGAAGCTGCTGACCACCGGGTGTGGCTACCTGAAGAAAAAATAAAAAAATTGTTAAAAAATCCTTGCATAAAACCTATTTCTGATAAATGAGTGGTTGGATTATGTTATGGGTATGATTCATGCTTTCAAACTAAGAGAAATTATGAATGATACTACTACCTGGATCTGTGGTGTCCCAATCTGGATGCATGTACAATTAAAAATGTGTTAAAATTTTAATAATATAAAGTTTTTAAAGTAACAGTTAGTAAGGAGTTATACCTGTAGGCTAAATCATAACGAGTTGGAGCTGAAAATTGATGACTATTGAGTAGACATTGAAGGAAAAGAGTTACTAAACAATATGTTATGTTACCATTTGTTTACCCCACTATTTTATATTAATTTGCCCACAGCTATAAAACCCACAAAAATATATGATTGATGAGTGATAATGAATTTAGTGCACACTGTGGCCATTTTTTACTAAAAGGACTCAATAAACAAATTATAATTTAACCTGTATAGCTGCTGCATTGGAAGGCACGGCGTGCACAACAATCTGTTGTCCGTTAGGTCCCTGTATCATATGCGGAGAGTTGTTCATCTGTAGAACTTGCAACTGCTGCCCATTTATCGTCATCACCTGAGTTCCATCAGAGCTCTGGATCTGTGCGTGCTCCATCGTGAGTCACTCTGTTATAGAAAAAGTTGACTTGTTTACCTTCATGTTAGTTGAGATTGTTAATGTTATGGGAGCTCAAAATACTTGAAACAATTTTTTATTTTTTTTATCAGACCTATGTTTGGCCTTGTAGATCAGCTGATATTGGGTGAGTAGGAACCAGTACTTTTAAAAAAAAATTGACCTTCAAAAACTAAGGTCCAAAATCAATCGAAGCTAATAATTTACGGTTATTCCCAACACTAATACTATAACTAAACTGAGGAATATCATTGATTTCCAAGATATGGATATGCGTCGCACTGTCGTTTTGCAGATAAGCGTGAAGGTTGCACGATAGTGCTCCGGGATTTGATCTTGCCGAATCTTTCTAGGAGCTCTTCACAGATGTAGTAGGTATTAGCTACATTGATTTTGACTTACAGGCTATGATGTAAAGGCAAAACGAGTATCCAAATGGACATCTACCGAAGGGTAACTCACTAAAATCACAAGGAAAATCAACACGTCACTGCTACGAGGCCAAGGAATGCAACGTAATCAAAATGGCTGCTGCTTTTCACGTAATTTCGTCAGACATTATTGTAACATTTACTTGAAATCCTATAGTTTTCGCGTATTTCCAAACATTTGCCGGTACAGCCATCCCGAGAGAATATTCGGCGAAAATAAATTGTAAACTTACATTGGGTCCTCACTGGTTTTTCGATGATTGGTTGACAAAAGATAGACCAATGGCCGAAGTCAATGATCGCAAGAACGCAGTAGATTGGTTCGGCGCATTACCACTCCCAAAGAAGCGCGCTCCCTCAGCTATCCAATCGTTCACGTAATTAATACATACATTGTCTATGGTAGGCATTAGCTTCTCGGTAAAGGTAAACATATAATTATTGTGATTATTGAAATTTTTGTTTGTAATATATACGCAGTCCAGTATACTTAATGAAAATGAATCACTACATATTATAAAACAAAGTCCTCCGCCGCGTCTGTCTGTCTGTCTGTTTCTTCGTGATAAACTCAAAAACTACTGCACCGATTTTCATGCTGTTTTCACCAATAGATAAAGTGGTTCCCGAGGAAGGTTTTAGTATAATAAGAATATCCGACATCCACGCGGGCCTAGCCGCGAGCATCAGCTAGTGCATTATAAAAACGTTATTTTCGTAAAACTAAGTTTCGTTTAAATTCTGAATAGAACATGGCATGGCCATGGCATATTTGGAGCTTGGGACTTGTTGGGTATGGGCTGATACGGATCACTTTTTAGGGTTCTTTAGTAAAACAAGGAACCCAAAGCGGTAATTTGGCACGGTTATCATTATCAGTAACGTAAAGTAACATAGTAATCCAGTGTAGGTTAGAGCGATTGCACACGGCGTATTTTAAACGCGCAGACGACGCGGGTTTCAAGAACGCGCTGTTTCTGCGCCATAGATGCCGATTTTTGCGATTGTATAGATTCAAACCCGCGTGAAACGCGATACAAACGCGCGTGTGAAGCGCGTTCGAAACTCGTTTGAAGCGCGTACTGTACAAAGGGTCGGAGGAGGGGTACCTACCTACAGAAGGGACACGCGCTCACGCCACCGCACCGCCCACGCCACAGTTGTAATAGTTATTTGTTAATTTTATTGTAATGGTACCATTATTTTCCCGTCCCCTTGCCGCATGATTGGCGAACAAAGTGGACGGACCCTGATTGTACAACTGACGAGGAGTCTCTGACAAAGCAAAACGTCGCTGTAACTGCGTGTATACGCGCAATAGACGCGCGTTTCACGATCGCCCCGTGTGCTTAGGTTACAAGGTTGCGTTCAAATCTCGTTTGAAGCGCGTATACGTGCGTCATCTGCGCGCCGTCTGCGCGTTTAAAATACGTCGAGTGCTAGGGCCCTTAGGGCCCTCTTTCCAAAATATTAGGATAGATAGATAGACGTGCGTACTTAAAGTACGCGTTTTTTAAGTTCGCGACCTTACTCGGTTCGCCCATGGCTCGCCGTCGGTGATACACGTGAAGCTTGCTCAAAATTTCAATGTTAAATTAGCGGCTCGCGGCGCGGCGATGACAGACGACGATTCAAGGCGGGCTACGAGCAAAAGAAGATCATTCATTTTGGGCTAAACAACAAATGCCTCTTTGGCTGGTACCAAACAAAAAGAAACAAAATCCGTTAGAACATGTTATTCACGGGCGATTTAGCTCGCCGAGCCATGTACGCGTACCCACTTGCTCGCACGTCTATCACCCCTTTAAGTTCCTAGGCCTTTGCCCTGGCAGTGGGACAACACAGGCTAAAATTATATAAATAATGATCCGAAGATTTTTCGATTGAGGGTTCATTTTTGTTATGAGCACGTGTCCCATAAGCTAAACCGTTGTTAACTTTTTAGGAATGGCACCAAAGATATATAACAAGATACCCAATCCAATAAAATATCTTAACATACACCATTTTAAAAAGGCTGTCGTTAATTTATTATATATAAAAGCATATTACACAATAAATGAATACCTAGATGAAAAATTATAATTATAATTATTGACATTTATTTTTTCAATTTGGGATATTTTTTTTTTTTTTAACTTTTTTTGATAATTTAAATGTCTTATTAAATTTAATTTAATTTTTAATGTTTTTATGAGGTATTATATTGTTATGATAATTTACAGAAATAAGTAGATATCTACGGCGCACCTACCCTACCTACCTACCATACCTACCTACCCTACCTACCATACCTACCTACCTACCCTACCCTACCTACCTACCCTACCTACCTACCTACCTACCCTACCTACCTACCCTACCTACTTACCCTACCTACCATACCTACCTACCCTACCTACCTACCCTACCCTACCTACCTACCCTACCCTACCCTACCTACCTACCTACCTACCCTACCTACACCTACCTACCTATCTACCGAGATATTATCAAAAATCTTTTCTTATCTTTTATATATATAGATTAATTAGAAACTACGATTATTAAAATATTTGTGCGCCGTTGACGGCAAGACATAGTGTTCACTTTTATTAATATTGACATCTGTATTTACCTATGTTCTACAAATAAAAATATTTGAATTTGTTTTTAACCGACTTCCAAAAAGGAGGAGGTTCTATGTTCGTGTGTATGTATTATTTTTTGTTTAAGTTCATTGGATAAGTAAAAAGCATGCATACAGCAAGCATGCATACAATACAATATTGATTATTTAATATTTTATTTGGAAAATACCAATATTTTTATTACGAAACTCTTTGTCTATGGACATCACACAATTCTCTGTTTTGATTAGATGTTTTCCAGAGATGATCGGATAAAAATATTGATGTTAAGCATCAAAATTATTATTCTATCCTTTTTATACACAAGGCGTCTCAAAGTGAGATACGAGATGATGGTATTTTTTTATGCATAAAAACATACGAACCGGTCTTGATGAGCATGTCAAAACGAAATAGTTAGTTTATGGTTGCCATTTTGTTTGGCGAAAGCGATGCTTGCTTTTGTTCTGTTACTGAATGAGAATTTGTTTTATTAGGCAGACTGAGCGAGTTTTGTGAATAAACCTACGGAATTTAATCTAAACAAACGCTGTTGTATCACGTAAGATGAATTATTCGACGATATCTGATGATTTAACCCGTGAACAGTTAGCATTTGAGGCAGTAAAGTGTTTAAGTAGGTTATGTTTTAAATATCGAAATTTGTCATATTTCAATTGTTTTTTGGATGACAATTATTTGCAATGTTGTGTGTTTTTGCAGAAAATATATCTTCTAACAACCATAACATAGCGTCATTACACAAGGAACTATTAGAAATAAACTTGTCGGTATCTGCGTATATTGAAGAGAGCAAGAAGCGTCTTGCAGGGCTTCGCCTGGACTTAGCAAACGACGCCAAGAGTTCTCGGAAAGTTGTTGAAATATTGTCTGATAAATGTAAGTACTTACTTAAATTACATTTGTTTACATTATGAATCAACAAAAACATTAAACATGTTGGTTCCTATGCTTATTATTTTTTTCTGAAGGTAATGAAGGTACCTATTTCCTTCATTCTGAGTAATGGTTAGGCTGAATACCCAAAACAATGAAGAATATTACACATTTACCTAGACACAACAAAACTGACCTAGTCAATAACATTACCCCCTTTTTATTTCAGAAAATGTCCTCTCCAACCACACCTCGTAAACGTAACGCCCAATCAAAATTCAAAACATCACAAGAAAACAATAATAATACCAACAACAAGTTCTCTGAACGCCAACAGGCACGGACCTTCATTGCATGGTACAAACGCATGATAGACCATGAACGTTCCAACCTAGCACTGTATCTATCTGATGATGCAATGCTGGAATGGTTTGGCCGAACAGTTAAAACAAGAAAAAAAGTGACAGCCTTCTTAAAATTTGACATGCAATGTTCTCGCCATGATTTTACTACAGTTGAAAGCATAGATAAGATACAGAGCAGGCATGAAAGACTGCAAAGGTTTGTATTTATAGTTAATTAAATAGGTGCTTTTTAAAATTTGGTTTTCTTGTCTTTACCCTGCTTTCTACCTACAACCTGCTAACTTTTATTGATTTATTACTAATAAAAAAGTGGAAAGCTAGTAGTTTTTCAACTGCCTTTTTCCCAACTTTGTCAGGGGTGGGTTCCAGTCTAACTGGATGCAGCTTTTTATCACCATCTACAATAAAATTAGTCTCATCTTTAATTTCCCCTTGTTTTTTTGCTACCTGGGAACCCTGAAATCACACTAATTTCAATAAAAAAAAATTACAATACTATCTACCAAAACTCATGTGTACTATAACAAATTATCTACATCCTGTAAAAAAATAGAGAAAATTAAATAGAGATTATTGTGAGAATAGTTTCTCATCAATGATTTATCATTTTCAGAAAAGATGATTCAATCCTGGCTAGTCCACTCCACTCCCCAGAAATTATTAGAACAAAAGACAGATGTCACAAAAGGAGACAGCTCAGGTCCAACTGCAACAGTCCAGAGTGGGCCGAAGGTTGCCAGCCTCAAGATGAAATTAGCATAGACAAAAAACAAAAGACTGACAACACTGGGTCTGGTGAAGAAAATGGTAACGAAACAGATCATAATCCATTGAAAAGATCATTCCCAGGTGAGGATTCAGAGATAAGTAGCCAAGGTGATGGGCTACGCAAAGTGAAGAGGAAGTGTGTCTCGGTCACACCTCCAAACCCTGAATTCGGACAAGGCGATTGTCTTCCCTCCACCAGTGGTACAGACTCTGATAGGTCACATGATGCACTAAATGCTCAGTTGCCAAAATTAGCTGTAGAATGTAATGGTTACATAGAATTTACTAGAACACGGAACAGTCGAAGCACTGACGCAATGAAGTGGGAAAGAAAATGTAAAGTACAAATTAGTTATTCAGAAGATCCTTTGAATGTTGGAGAGTATATTATTTGGGCATTGCGGTATACAGATGAGAGTAAGTGCAGGAGGAATCTGTTGGCTGCTTTTGAGGAAGTAGCTAAGGAAGAAGAACTCAAAAAAGTTTAGAATTAGAATATTAATTTTACCGTCAAATTCATTATGTTGATGTTGCCAATTTCTAAATTGTCATGAAATAGTTTAACTGTTTTCTTTTGTATGTTTAACTAGGGATAATTTTGTATGCTATAGCAGTGGCTCATAATTGTTCTGAATGTTTTTTGATGAAAATAGATACTTCAATGAAATAAAGTTATGTCGTAATTTAAGGACACAAAAAGGTAATTTTAAATGCATATTCCTTATTTTGGTAATTTTTACTACTCCTACTACTACTTTTTAAACTCAAAATAAATGAATTTGACAGAAAAATTAACTAAAAACCCATTGAATGGAAGCAATTTTATACAATTTGGTAACCATGTGATATGAAGATATTGTATTTTTCTATGTTATAGCATTTATTTTTATGTATGTTTATGATACTGATTGTTTAAAACGTGACCAACTGTACCTCTTGACTTTATGAATTTGTATGCTAGTAATAATTTTATAAAAAATATTTTATTACTGTACTCTTTAGACTTCACCAAAGTTTTTAACCCAATTTAACTTTCTTTGTAATTAAAGTCAATGCATATTATAGTGACTGTATCTACTTGGCCTATTATAGTATCCCTTTTTTTTTTTGAGGGTGGGAAATCGTCCAATGACTTCTCCCGCTCTGGGCGGAGCGGAAGGGCGTGTCAGACTTTTACTGACTAAAACCCACCCGTGTTCCTTCAGTTGCCTGTTGCCAAGGTCCGGGTATCCCTTTCGGACTAACCCGCAACCCTGGCAGGATTATAGTATCCCTGGGACACGGATAGAGGTTTTGTGGGACAAAAACATGATATTACTATGCACTGACTTTTTATTTCTTAGTTCATACATTAAGAATCCTGTAATTTTCAACCCATGAAATAAAGCCCCAAAGGTTTTTATAAATGAAATTTGAATCATGTAACCTCGACTTTTCGGCAGTTTTGAAAACTCCTGACCACATTAATGCTATTATTTCTTTACTCTCAATCTTTCTGCACTCTCAATCAATTCAGGCATGCGAAGTTACATGATATGAATTTCTGAATACCTATTTGTCTTTTTAATCTTTATTGTAAAACAGGAAACCGTCAGTTTTGATTTTTAATACTTCTGCATTTGATTTTCATAATGATGGTAGATTTGATCGACACCATTTTCATTGTCGAAGTTGCATGTTATGAATTACTAAGATGCGACTTTAGTTAAGCATAAATACGGTCATATAATGCGAGAGCGAGATGGCACGAGACTCAACATAAAGGTCTTGGCGTGTAGTGTAAATATTGGGTTTTCTACGACAGCGGTGGCCGTCAGATAACGGCCGCACAAACAAATGGTCGTCATGAAAATTATGGTACCCGTGTTTGACTTTACTGTGTCAAAAACCCTCCAGAGAAACACCAATTAACTTTCTTAAATATCGTATCAGTGACGTTATTCGACGGAAAATTGCGGGCGCTATGTGGCGCCCACCGTTGTCTTAAGGTCGATTTAGACCGAGCGAGCGAATGCGCATTCTACCCCCACTTTACCCAATTCTTTTTGTGTAAACGGGACAGAACATTCCTTCGCTGGTTTCTCCATACTAAAATGTCAAGAATATTACAAGAGAATGCTCTAGCTCTTGTTCTGGTTCTATGTTCGTTTGGTCTAAACCCACCTTTAGGAAACGATAGTAATATGGTCTTTATCAAATTTATTTAATTAGTAATCTTAATTGACGTTTCCATTGCCTTTAAAGCGATCTCTATCAATTCCACTATTCTCTTTACCACCGACTTGTAACTTGTATTCATTAGGGATAGTTTTAATTATAATTACGAATGTTAGCTTAGTACTAGAACTTAATATAAAATTGTGACTCAATCTTGTTCATGTTATAAAAGTCATAAAATATTTTATCTTGACCATGTCTTTTTGGGAAGGTTCGTTTCTAGCGCGAAATGTAGGCGATTTTGATAGCAGCGCGAAATCGAAATCACTTTGTTATTTTGATTTTACTCTGGCTGTCTGAAAATATACCTTACCTTAATTGGAATAAAGTTCAATTTGTGTTAGCGAATAATGCGAAAATTTGTACCTGTACGCCAACTGTATGAAATGGACGGTAATAGTGTCAATTAGTTAAAAGAATCATGGTAATCTGATTACTAATAGCTTTATGTGGCCGTTGTAACCGTCGCACTCCTTCAACACGAACTCCACCCAAAAGTGTAGCATTGAAATGTGAGCTCTATACCGTGGAACATACAGTAACATTTCCAAAATTAAGTAACGGTCGTTGAAGACGCATGGCCGATCCTTCTTTACACTTCAGGCCATCAGAAATAATGCCGTACGTCCCACGATATAAAGTTCACATTTCAATGGTCTTGAGTCTACTTTGTGTTGCTTTGTTTCAGTGTGACGATAGCCTGAGCCGCAACTGTAAACAGTCGGACTATTTACTTTATATTATTATGATTTTGACCTAAGGAATTCGGCAAATGGATTGTAAATGAGATTGCCAATTTGTGCATTGTTAGTTTTAACTACTTTAAGTTTTATGTTGTTAACTCATTACTTGTGAAGTAATGGCGATGGGAATATTTTTGTTTTGATTATGCTAGAGATGTATAAGGTAAATAAAACTTGTTTAGACATACTGACGACTTTCTTTTTACCCGACTACGGCGAAGAAAAAAGGAGGGTTATGATTTTGACCGGTATGTATGTATGTATGTTCATCTGTTCCCTCCTATCTTCCAAACCACTTATCACAATTTGACAAATGAGGTATCGTTAGAAGCGTCGTGATTGTCCGCTGGTTATAGGTTATGTGAAGTCACATTAAATTAAAAATGGCGCCCTCTAGAGGACATAAAGTGAGGAACTTGAAAAGAAATATCGTTTAATCGTACCATGTTCGGTATCAAATGAAAGGGCTTAATGAGCACATTTCAAATATATATATATATTATAACCCCAAAAGAATTAAAAAAAAAAACAGTTTTTTTTACTTGTTTTTTTTTAACAAATTATTCTCGTAGAGTTCACAGTATTTATATCTGTCAATGTAGTGGCGGTCGTTGATCATGATTGGTGCAGTCAACTGCATTTTCATAGTACAGTAGCAATTTGTAACAGCGTCATAAGGCTGTTTTCATCACGGTATTAGTGGTTCAAGTAATGTGGATTTATTATTATTTTATTTATTTATTTATTCCAAAATCTGTATTCACAATAACATACCTAAAGTCTGCCAAACTGCATAACAGTTTGTCGAGCTTTGTTTTTTTGTTTGTTTGTTGTATTTAATGAGTACTTACTATTCTGTCTCGTTGGTCTAGTAGGCACAAGCGCTACTGCCGAGCATGAGATCCTTGATTCGATTCCCGGTTCGGGCAATGTGTTATTGAGTTTTTCTATCTGGAATTTCCCAGTAGCAGCCCGGAGTGTGTGGGTTTGCGCCCGGTTGATGGCAATAGGCTCGCCCCCACAGAGTACATTTTCTCACCCCCCTGTTACATGGAACAGCTGAATGTATGAGTTATTATTTTTCATAATTTAAAGCATGTCTCTAGCATTCTGTATTTGTATATGTATTTTATAGTATTTTTTTATACATAACAGGCGAATGGGTATACTTATACTGGTATACCTACTTTATACACTATGCTGAACCTTTCGGGAAAAGTTTTTATTGTAAATTTCTTGCTACACAATTAAAATAATTTAAATTGGGGTTGCATGCATGAAGATACTATTATATGTATTTTTCCCATCAATTAGCAGTGAAGAACAAAGAACTAACTTCATTATTTTGAAAGAATGTGAAGCTAATTAACCACTTTGCTGTTATGTGAGCATGAAAGTATGTTTTACAATCATCCAAGTTATCTGGTTGTTTACTTGTATTTAAGAAACTTAGGCTAGCGCACATTAGGGCCGCAACGCACCGCATACGAGTACCTCCTACCTATATCCCTTCCGTATATCTTATCCTATTAAAATATTTGTACATACATACATATATATATATATATATATATATATATACTAGCTGTTCCCCGCGACTTCGCCTGCGATCTAGGATGAAAAGTAGCCTATGTCCTTCTCCAGGTCAAGGTCCACCCCTGTGGCCTGTGCCAAATTTCATCCAAATCCGTTCAGCCGTTTTAGCGTGAAAGTGTAACAAACACTTTCGCATAATTGATTATATTAAAGTTAGGATATTGTAATCACGTTCTCGAAAACGGCTCTAACGATTACGATGAAAGTTGCAATGTAGGGGTGGGTTTACGGAGGTGAAAAATCGATTTAGCTAGCTCACATATCTGGGAAAATTAGTTTTCTCTATTTTCACAGCCTCGGAAATGTGATACAATGCAGGTACCTATACATGTTTATCTGGTTTCACCCGAACAGAGCTCGGTCGACTAGGTACTTGGTACTTATACCTACATATATGTACGTGCGACCCGCACCCACCCCTGCTTCACAACGGTTTTTACGATTTGACAATATATTGAGATTTCTTAGATAAACGGAAGTTTGATATTAATGTATTATACATCTTGAATAAACTCCCTAACATTTATAATGATGGTGAAAACCGCATCAAAATGCGTTGCATAGTTAAGAAGAACAACGCGGTCACACAGACAGTCACTTAATGCCGCTTGAATTTATAATATGTAAGACCATTAACTACAGGCTAAGATTTTTCTACAATATATTGGCGAAACACCTACTTACCAACCTCTGCCTACCACTATATTGTCCTTGTAAATAAAAGCAAACAGGTAAAGGCGAGTCCTAACAACCCCATATAATTTAATTTTATGGTATGAATAAGGCTGTGGTTACAGTGCGGGCGTCGTCGTTAGCTTGCTAATCTAATAAAATAATAAAACTGCTTCGCCTAGAATTGAACCGTAAGCTGTGCGCTGTAAGGTACATTTTAGAAAAAATATAAAGGCGATACGAACGGAATTTTTCTTATCTTTATAAGCGTTTCACTTCATTAGGTTAGGTTAGGTTGCCAAGTTATGCTTCATTTTAATGATTTAGATGCAATAAAAGAGAACTAATAAAAAAGGAAAAATCTATACAATTTATTCCTCAACTAAGTATATAAAAGAGAGTTACGAAACAATACAGTACTAACATTACTCATAATAATTATCATACGTACATAACAGGACGCTGTTATCTAAAACATTTTACATTAGGGGCCATCTTTATGTAACGTCACACGAATTTCATGATTTCTGGAGTCTCCCTCCCCATACCTGTCACAGGTGATCATTTTGTATGACCCCTGAGACGGTGTGACGTCTGACGCGTCTCTTGGTGTGACGGGAGGTCACATATTTTGCAATTTTATATTCTGTTTTTTTTTTATTATGTTATTATGATAATAGATTCAAACCTTTTTTCATATAAAAATAAACAAAAGGTAAATCAATTTTAGAAATCTTATAGAACAATTAATCAAATGATCAATGCAATATTTGATCACCATGTCCTTGGATTTTGAACTCGTCGAATTTCAAACCTTATAATAATATTGATAGAGTTGGTAAAGTTTTTCGTTAGTGTTGATGTTTTAGGCCAGTCACCGTAGACACAAAAATCATATGTGACGTCACAAAGCTTATCACTCAGCCCCCCCTCATGTCACACGGTTGACCCCATCCCTCTATTAACGTGTGACGTTATATATGGATGGCCACTTAACATTTCGGTAATTTATTTTATGATTATAATTTTACATTTTTTTATTTCTAAGGATGCATAAAAGGATCAAATATTTTGAATAGTAATATAATAAGTGTCAAGAAAATGGGATTCAAATTCGAAAATTGAGCAAAATAAATAGAAATTACACTCGTCAGATCTAAATACTCTTCTGGCACCATCATGGCTTTTACTAACTAGCTAATACCAATATTCATACTAACAATACTTGTGATTTATGAAATATTATCTAAAATTATTGCTAATGGAGAAAGAATTATGGCTAATGGCTTGACCTGAAATTGCACTTATATTTAAAGTTCAATCAACCTCTTCATTACTTCATAGAGATTAATAGTATTTAATAAAATAAAAAAACAAATGCATTCTTGGAACTTTGACAGTAGAAAGGCATATAGTAACAACAATGGTTTATGTAAATGCAAAGGGTGTGGCTGTACTTCCAAAAGACCATAGTGGTCTTATTATCACATACATTACAATTTAAAAAAGATAACACAGTCCCAAAGAGATGCTGGCGAAATAACAGACAAGAATTATAAACAATTCTGGATGCCTTATTTTAGAATATAACAATAATAATTTCTTAATACCTCTAGTACCTTTTGAAAACCCTGAACCCTGAATTAATGAGTATGACATCTAATATTAAACTTAGGGTCAGTTCACACCGAGACGCGAAGCAACGCACACTTTTTTATGATCCAATACAATCACATCACAACGCTGTTTGAGCTGACCCTAAGGAATAAGTATGGTGGTTTGACAGCTTTTACACATACATAAACTCATGCCTTCTTCCCTTGGGGTAGGTAGAAACTACAGAATGAAACCTGCTATTACCTTGTTTACATTCATACATCTGGGTTGTACCAGCGCACCTAGTATTACATACGTGACCTTTCTGAAGAACATAACCAATAAGGTCACTTTATGTCCTTGTGGGGTATCCCCTTCCAGTGTTCCAACTCACATTGGTTGCTTTTGTATAGAAAATTATGTCAAACCGCTATAATTATTCTTCCAAAAAAACCCCCATTGAAAATTCAGATACTTAAACAAAAAGTTGAGACTTACAAAATAACCGTCTTGAGGAACAGCAAGTACAATTGTTGATACATTCAGATAATAATTAATAGTACTGAGGATTAAAACAAAATTAAAAAATTATCATGACAGAGCACTTCCGAGCACAATATTTTTTTTTTGTTATCAAGTGATTATTTATCATTATAATAATGCAAATATATAATTATGCTGCTTCATTTCATGTTTTCATCTAAACATTTTAACAGTGAATAATTTTTTTTTTGATATTCAGATCGTTCATGACCTATAGAGATGCCATAGAACATGAATTAAAAATCTAAAATAAAAAAATACTTAGATAAATCCGCGAAATTTTGCAGGTATTCTGGTATAAAATAATGTAATAAAATCAAAATGGAAGGCTATTTTTCTTTAAAAAGGAAATGTTTCATAATTTTATTAAAAAAAAAAAAACAGTTTAATACTTTTTTTCAATTTTAGTAAAGTTACTGAAGTATTTATGTACACTATTTAGCTTACAGCCTTTCTACTATCAGCCTCATACTTTGTCCTCTACGTGTTAATAATATAACACCAGCAGGCCACCAAATTATGAGCTATTGTAACTGAGGATCAAAGTCATTGCCATCATTCATGGCATTAGTGTCCTCTATCTCTTCCTTAGCATCATTATTTTCTAATACAGGTTCATTGATAGGGTTGTGGGCACTTAGGGCTGGGCTCATCTTAGGTGGCTGAGCAGCAGGGGTGACTTTAGGTGCTGCTGATGGATTGGCTGCTCTTGTTGTCAGAGCTAACTTCAGCTTCTCAATCTCCTTCTGTAGCTCTTCAACCTTCTGCTTCCTCTCAACTAACTGAGTTGTCAGTGTATCTTTCTCTAACCTCAGTGTTTCCACTATAGCAGACTTACTCACTTGCAAGTTCTTCAGTGACTGTAGCTCTGTCTTGCAAAGCTCCACGTCTACTTTCGTGTGGTTCACTTGACCCTCAGATTTTAAAAGTTTACTTTTGTATTCATCCACATCGTCCACCAATTTAGATTTTTGTTTATCTAATTCATTCACCTTGGTCACATATCCGTCACGCTGTTCAAGTAAAGTTAAAGATTCCTCCATGCATGATGTCTGCTGCTTGGAGCATTCCTGTAGTTGTGTACTTATCTCCGAAACTTTGTTTCGCAATTCAGTCTCCGCACTCCAACTATTGATCAGTGAAAGTAACAATAAAATGCAGACGGAAAATACGATGTACATAGGCCAACGACGCATGTTTTCTATGCCCATGTTACAACAGTATAAAATAGAGTTTAAATGAACAAAATAAATTATGTAACGTGTACGGTTAATTTAACAATTTTTTATTAATCTTTTCCTCAATCAACAAATTAAATTAAAATTTTAGTTTGACACTTTTGACAGGACAGCTCCGACAGCTCGTTGACACCATAGTTGACACTTTTGAGTCTTTGACAGTAGTGGACTTGACTGACTTTTTTATCACTTCCGTTTATGAAGCACGCTATTAAAAAAAAGCGTTGTGGTAATTCCATTTTTCTAGCATAGAATAAGCTGGTTTTGGCATAAAGTAAAAGATGTTGTGTGAATGAACTGGAATTAATAATAACTACTAATTCACCTAAATAGTGATTAATAAAATCATACAAGAAACTCATTTATTTGATGAAGGATTTTTCTCCATTTTTCATAAATGCACGCTAACCGGTAAAGCTATATCAAGCTCCACCGACTATTATCGTTTACTTTACACCACAAACTCTGGAAAAAGTTGAAACAGCTTTGACAGATATCTGTTTATTGTAAATCTACCAGAGTTAAGTATTCATCTAGGATTATAATTTAGTGAATTTCTGTTTCGTTTCATAATTCCATCTCAAAAAGTATAAATTGTTATCTGTGTACTGGCAATTTGGTCACGTGACCAGCTCTTGTTGCCCATAGACAGCTATCCTTCATCGACTTCTTTGGTTTATAGCCACGAGGTTTTTAGAATTATTTCAATTTATTAGTGAAATAATAAAAAGATACTTCATTTTATTCGAACAAAATGCCACCCAGTAATCCTTTGCCACCTAAAGAAAATGCGCTTTTCAAAAGAATTTTGGTAAGTACGATTGTAAACATACAATTCGGTTTGGTGCTGCTTGTCATTCTTGGCGAATATCTTCAATTTATAAAATAATGCAAATCTCAACTACAGTATTTTTAAGCTCTTTCGTGATGCCGAAACTTGTATGAAAATATTTACAGCAGTAATATATGGCTGTGAATCATATTAGCATCAATACACGTACAAAATGTTCTAGGCTAGCACCCTTTTGGGTGCATCTAATAATAGAGGTTAAACACTCAATGATAAGTGTATTGTTATCTTTCAGCGCTGCTACGAACATAAACAATATAAAAATGGGTTGAAATTTGCTAAGCAGATATTGTCTAACCCAAAATTTCAGGAGCATGGAGGTAAGTTTTATTGCCATATTAAAATCATGGAAAAAAAAATGACATTAGTCAATGAATGTTATAGAAACTTTATTCATATAAAAACTGTCCTCAACAACTTGATTAGTGGTGCATTGATTTACAATTCTTAAAGAAGTAAAGTAGCACTAGCATTAGTAAATATCACATAATATTCTCTTTACTGGAGTTATGAAATATGAAGTTATGAAATTGTTTTCAAAAAATAAGTCTGCGTAAGTGTTTATCCTTTCTGTAATTGTTTCAATTATTCCTTAGGAGATTGCATTCCTACATAATAATAGTTATTTAGACAGAGTATTAACTATGCTCGAAACTAAAATCTCTAATATCCCCTAAAACATTGACCAAAACAAATACAATGAAGGCTTTGACTACTTGTTAGTGAAATATTTTTTCAGAAACATTGGCTATGAAAGGACTGACATTAAATTGCCTGGGTCGCAAAGATGAAGCTTATGAGTATGTACGCCGAGGACTCCGCAATGACCTCAAGTCTCCTGTATGCTGGCATGTGTATGGTCTGCTCCAGCGTTCAGACAAGAAGTATGATGAGGCCATCAAATGTTACCGTAATGCCCTCAAGTGGGAGAAGGAAAATATTCAGATTCTTCGGGATTTGTCATTGTTACAAATTCAGATGCGTGACTTGGAAGGTTACAAAGTGAGTTGCTTTCTTTTATGTTGATGTATTTAGTTATTGACACAATGAGTATGTATAGGCTTTGGAGTATTAATACCTCATCCTATTAATTAAGATACAGGAGATATTGAAATCTTCTTTGAAAATTGTCCTGATTTTCTTATACATTGTTTCTTCTAAGTAAATTCTTTTGAGTCTTATTACTACACACCATAGTTTACAGTACAGTATGTTTGCTGCTTGCTGATTACTTTCAGAACTTAATTATAAATCAATGTATTAAATGAAATTGATGATTCTTAAAACATTGTATGTTGAATATATCTCAAAATGCCTTGAATTCTGATGTCATAATTCCAGTCATCATTATGTCATTTAATTGTTGTTATTTTACATGCAAACTTTTTATTTGGCATCAGAAATTGTTTACTAAACATGCCCTGTATAAGTGGTGGCTCTGTATTTATAACACAAGTCATTTTATTTTGGCTGGCTTCACTTGTTTCGCATTGAAATAATTCGATTCTATTTGGAAATATCTTACTACACCACTGCTCACAACAATCTATGTATACTAATATTATAAATGGGAAAGTAACTGTCTGTCTTTCTAACAGATTTTAATGAATTTTGGCACACAGGCAGACCTTGGTTAGGACATAGAATACTTTGTATTCCAGTAGTATGTTCCCGTAAAAAGATTGTATTGAGTAGGTGGTATAATTTTCTTTTGCTATATTTGTAATAAAATTGGCACATGGCTAAAAGTGCTAAGGCTAAGTAATATTTGTATCTTTCTATGTAAGTAATGTATTTATTATCTTCTAATAGCAGCCGACCAGCGTAACTATAGAAACCGATACGAATCCAGTGTTGCCAACTTTATATTAACGAAACCACTAATTGTGGTATAGTAACCCACCAGAAAACCACTAAATTTGGCGATCCCTCAAACCACCAAAAAACCACTAACTTATTATGCCAGACAGATAATAACTAAATATTATTTGAAAATAAAACAACATCATTGTATTTTTTATTATAAAATTATAGTTAATTTTGATAAGTACAAAAAAAAATCTTACAGGCAATCATCTTCGAAAGAATCGGCTTCTATGATTTCTTTTGGTTGTACCTACTGTGGTTTAGGCATATTCGTTTTACAAAATAAACCAAAACTGTACTGTCCGTTGTATTTATATTTTTGGGCATGCATAGAAAACAAACATTTTTAATTCAAATCAAACCTGACCCAGTTATCATACAAATAAAGTATATAATCAAAATTATTCAAGAAATTGACAAACTATTTTCGGGGGATCTCCGAAAATAACCACCTTAGTTCTGAGTGTTGCCTACACATAAAACAAATATACACTTATAACGTAAACGTTCGAGTTATTTCCCGAAAATATGTTAATTGTGCTAGTGGTTGAATTTCGTACCTTACCACTAACTGAAGCAACCAAAGCCACTAGAAAAATCCACTAGCCACTAAAAGCAAAATTTGTCCACTAAAAGGTAAGTCTAAACCACCAGATCTAGTGGAAATTCCACTAAGTTGGCAACACTGTACGAATCGCGCACTTGTTCGCAACGGCCAACTAGCCGACCAAGTGCGCGATTCGTATCGGTGAACATGGTCGGTGCGAACATTGGTCGTGGTCGTGATCGTCTAGTGCGCGAGATCCCTAAATCTAACTTACCTAAATCTATCTTGACGAAAAGCGATACGCGATCGTCGCGTTCTTTTATATGAATATGAATATGATAGTATCAATCAAGTCGCGTTTGTACGTCAAAATTCATACAAACGATCGCGTACTCGCGCAACCGTTAAATACTCTATTATAGAGTCATTACCATAAAGCCGCCCAAAATCAGCTTAAGGACTCGTTTATTAAGCAACGAAAACATTCGTGAAGCGTCCAATTCGTCGCTTGTTCGTTATTTTCGTTTACGTTTAAGCGCAGCCTTATAACAACGCGCGGCTAAAAACATAATATTTCACTCACAATTTACCCAATTATTCCAGGATACTCGTTACCAGCTATTCATGCTCAGACCGACACAGAGAGCGTCGTGGATCGGTTTCGCCATGAGTTACCATCTCCTGGGTGACTACGAGATGGCGAACAGCATCCTGGACGCTTTCCGCACCAACCAGATGAAGGGGCCTTATGACTATGAGCATTCAGAACTGCTCCTGTACCAGAATATGGTGCTCGCAGAGTCTGGACAGTATGAAAGGGCATTGCAACATCTACACAAGTTCTCGGCCCAAATCCTCGATAAGTTATCCATTAAGGAAACCTCTGGCGAATATTATTTGAAATTGAAAAGGTTAGTAATCATTTATCATAATGTATGAAGAAGATCAAAAAAAAGTTGAAAATGTCACTGTCTATAAATGGAACTATTTCGCGTTTCAACGTATTTCAAGGACGACGATAGATACTCTTATCTATGCTGTAGGGACCAAATGAGATTCTTATCACATCAAGACTTCAGAGAGACCAGTAGTTTCTTATTGCGCCAGTAGCAAATTGCTAGTTAGCCATACCTACATCTCCACAGTTACTGGTATGGCGTATTCCGAGCTTTCTTCAAGAATACTTCCTATTTGCCGTTTTTAAGAACCAAGATCTTCCGTCTCAGATTGCCTTTAAGAGTGACTGATAGCCAAAAAGGCAGCCAATCAAATCTTAATTAAGATCTTGCAGTATCCTCTAATTTGGTGGGTTAGGGCCAGTTTAAGCCGAGACACGACGCGACGCGCACTTTTTTATGATCCGATACAATATCGAATTTATTTACTACACAATAAGGTACACGCGCTGCGTAGCACCGCGCATCTCGGCGTACTTTGACACGTGTCAACTCTCGCACTGAAATTAGAACTTTTCGTGAAGAAAATAAGTTCGATTATTGTTAAACAGTGCGCGCAGCGTCGCGTCTTTTCAAGTTTCGGTCTGAACTGACCCTTAGTTGCGGACAGACTGCAAGCAAGCAAAAAGTACATAAATTTTTCCATCTTTATTGTACAAAATACTTTATTATTTTCAGGTTTAAGGAAGCAGAAGCTGTTTACGAAGACTTGTTGAAGAGAAATCCTGAGAATGTGATGTATTATGAAAAACTTATAGAAGCTAAACAACTTGCTAATCCTGATGAAAAAGTGGCCTTCTTTGATGTATATAAGTGAGTAAAATTACGATTATTTGGAATATCATAATATGGCACTCAGCAGACAATAGACATTTTGACCGCTAACGACTGTGAGAGAGCTCATCCGGCAAGTATTATTGGCTCGGTTGTTTTGTTTTATTTTATAGATTATAGGTTTTATTGCATAGATTTCCATACGTTCTATCGTCGCGGACAAATTGTCCATCGTCTGCTCAGTGCCTAGAGTTCTACTCACAAGTATTTATGCCAGCATGATAGTGCTAAATGCATTGCATATTGTATTGGACAAAATTGGTATAATAACCCATATCCAGAAGTATCAGACAGAGAGAATTCTCTTTATTGTATGTACACAATACGAATGATAGATAGTTCAGGCATTTTTTAAGCTTGTAATAATACCAAGTCGGTGTTCCGAAAGATTATTAATTGGTGATATTTAATTCTACCCAATTGGCCATAAACCAAATGTGAAGATAATCGTAATCTATGATGTTTCGGGAAACAATCGGTAATTATAATAGTTTCTTTAATACTTTTTAGATTAATCTTCCAGAAATATAGGTCATTTCCAAATCTGACTATACTTGAAATGCATACACCCTAGTTAAAAAAAATATCAGTAGGAATAAGTATCCTTACATATTATTAAAAACGTCCTCCGCCGCGTCTGTCTGTCTGTTCGCGATAAACTCAAAAACTACTACACCGATTTTCATGCTGTTTTCACCAATGGATAGAGTGGTTCTCGAGGTTTTGGTATATAATAACCGACTTCCACGCGGGGGAAGCCGGGGGCATCTGCTAGTTGTAAATAAAAATAGGAATAAGACTCATTAATGGTTACTTTACTATACCCTCTACATCATCATCATCGTCATCATACTCCTCTATTAGTCGTCCTCTCAGTACTCCCTTTCTAGCCATATTATCATCCTTCACACAGTCCATCAATCGTTTTTCTAAACCCTCCACAGTCACATAATATATGCTTGTAATAGCAGGTATTATATATTCTAAGGTTGCCTGGAAGAGATCACAGAAAGTGATAAGGCCGCCCATTGTATGTTTTATAGTTTTAAATTTATTTATTTTCGCAATGTATTTTCTGGTGTACAATAAAGTATATATAAATATAAATATTAGTGGAATTGACATACTTTGACATATTCAAAGTGTTGAGGACACGTGTATTACCGAAGTATTCACATAGACTACGGCACTACTACTAATTGTCGTTCATAATAATTATACAGTACGATTTTTAATTATTATTATTTTCTATTTTCACGATTCTAAGGATACAGCTGGAGGCGGCGCTCGTGTAACGTAAAAATAAATATATAACCGGAAATAACTAAAACAGTTTTAAAAAAAACCTTCACGACACATTAATAATACATACCAAAATAAATAACCATGTATTTTATACTTAACGAAATGTGGGTTTACTATAGGTACACCTCTGTCGAACCCCTCGGTGACTACAGTTGTGATGCTATTTTCTTACTTATTATGACATATTCACAATCATCTCCATAAATATGTTAACCAAATTCCGATATTATCGATCTATTTACATGCCTATGCCCGCTATTATTATGTATGCGTCGAGCGCATTATCTTCAATAACATTACATATGTATTTAGCGGCCTAGTTACATAATGTGCGTCGGATCGATAATGATAGTGTTAATAGATATAATAGAAGTGTTTTGTTTGTATGTTTTGGTTCTTAGATGTAGTACAAGGCCTTGTGTTTGAGTTCTTATTATTTTTTGTAATATAAACTAACTTTTGATCGATTCGCTATATCGTTCCCATGGATTTCGGAAACGACATCGACATCGGTATCAACGACGATTTTAAAGTGTCCTGTGTCGATTAAATCTATCTAACTATAATCTAACTATTCTAACTATCTAAACTAATATTATTACGCGAAAGTTTGTAAGTATGGATGGATGGATGGATGGATCGATGTTTGTTACTCTCTCACGCAAAAACTACTGTACCGATTTGGATGAAATTTGGCACACAGATAGTTTATAACCTGGATTAACACATAGGATACTTTTTATCCTGATATTCCCACGGGATCGCGACATATGCGGGTGAAACCGCGGGGCGCTACTAGTAAATAGATATTTCAACTATTGAGGCATATGTTGTAACTGTGACAATTTCATACATGTTGGCTAAAAGAACTATAGAGTGGACCCATTAGACGCTAGGCGAGTGGACGACGGAGTCCAAATCGATTAGAAGAAAATGAGAAAATACAGGCTAGAGATATTTCCAGATACACATGTTACTAAACCTATATTTTGTCATTTCCAGGAAAGAATTCCCTAGAGCGATAGCACCGCGTCGCCTACAGTTGACGGAAGCGCTGGCGCAGCCCGTCTTCGAGAAATTAGTCGACGAGTACCTCAGACACGGACTGCATAAAGGAATACCTCCGCTATTTGTTGATCTCAGGTATTAACTTGATTTTTTTTAAGTAATATAACATGGACTGCCTGTTTGATCTAGTGGTCGCAAGCGTTACCGCTGAGCATGAGGTTCTGGGTTCGATATCCGCGTCGGGAAAAGTGTTATTGGGTTTTTTAATCTGGAATTTCTCAGTAGCAGCCCAGTCTGGATTTGTGCCCGGTTGATGGCAATAAGCCTGGCCCGTATTACATGCAACTTAAACATAACTGGCAAAATGTGGGTGTACTACATGTACACCTCTGCCTAACCCTTCAGGGATGAGGCGTTATGTGTGTTATATAAGAACATGGAAGAGGGCCACCTGATTTCATGGTCTTTCTTGAATTGAAGATCGATAAGATCGACTCAATCATAACCTCCCTTAGGTTGAGATTGAGTCAATCCTATTGATTGGTGATATAAATATAGAATGTTATTGTGTCGCACTTGTGTCGGTTCGATATCCAGATGAGGCAAGAGTATAAAAAAAAATACACGTTTTACTTACTATCATAACTAAATACAAGTTTTTTATCACTGTAATTTGCTTTCAATATACTTTCCCTGGAGGAAAAGTTTGATCTTTCGTCTACTGTGTTGTTAGGTACTACATTTCCGTCATTGACTAAAATCGAACGCAGTTATTAACCGCTTTCTCAATAATTCCAGATCCTTATACCAGGACAAGAGCAAAGCAGAGTCAATAGAGAAATTAATACTCCAATATTTGGAGAACCTCACTAAAAACGGCACATTTGGCCCTGACGCGAGTGAAACTAAGCAGCCGGCCAGCGCGTTGCTATGGGCGTATTATTACGCCGCGCAACATTTTGATCATAAGCAGGAGACTGAAAGGGCGCTTTACTATATTGACGCGGCCATTGAACATACGCCTACCCTTATAGAGTTGTTTATTGTTAAAGGAAGGATTTTTAAGGTTGGTATTTATGTCTTAAACGCGACGTAAATTCATACGTTATGCTACGTAAATGTGTATAAGTTTGATGTATGCGGGACCCATATAGATGCAAAGGAACCTTTAAGCAACGCTTTTATAAACATCAAAATCATTTTGAGTCGATGAAAAAGTTTTTATGCAGTTTAAAGCCGACGTACTGGCACTCGTTTTGTTTTGATATCATAATGTTCCCAATTTGAATACACAACCATTTGAAAAGTTCTAGACCATAAAGAAACAAAAGCAGTGTGGATCTATTTAGGGAGTCCGAATATATAACTGTACAAAGATCATTTGGCGCGTGGCTAAAATCTGAACTAATGCCGCCATCTTGTTTTATTAATACAATTTTAGAATTATTTACCAATACCGCCTCTTTATCAATGTCATTCAAGAGCCAAAAGATCCTTATCACTTTGTTTGCTTCACTTAATATGACAAGGTTCTATTCAAGGTACCTTTTAATAGGCCTATACGCCACATAAACTACAATAACACGTGATATATTACAGCATGCTGGTGATCCGGTGTCTGCTTACCAATGGCTAGAAGAAGCGCAAGCAATGGACACGGCCGACCGCTACGTGAACAGCAAGTGTGCACGCTACATGTTGCGTGCCGGACACGTTAAGAGGGCAGAGGAGATGTGTGCCAAGTTCACTAGAGAAGGTGAGAAAGAAACAAAGGGCCAGTTATTTCTTAAGAAATAAGCAGTTATTTCTTAAGAAATAAGCAGTACCTTTGTACTCATATTTTAATTATGTCGTATCTTTTTTGTATTTTACTGTGTGTACATAAATAATAAAATAAATAAATAAAGAATGACGTAGATAAAAGTCTGGGAAGTTATATTCCAATCACGACTGTCATTCTTTGACAGATGTATGAAATTGCTATAAAGGCTAGCGCATATTGGGGCGGTGAACAACGCAACGCATTGCAAAAGTCCTCCTGCATCACTTACATACATTTCCTATGAACCAACGCACGCTACAGTCGGGCGATTTTTTGTATGAAAATGCGTTGCGCTGCCGCCCGTTGGGCCGTAATGTGTGCTTGGCTTAACGCGGCAAATTGGCGTAGGGTTTCAATCAATTTGCTTAAAAACTTTACCTTTTACCTTGTAGTAGAAGCAATTTAATGATACAAAAAAATTGTCGTTTCAGGTGTACCGGCGACAGAGAATCTGAACGAGATGCAATGCATGTGGTTCCAGACAGAGGCTGCAGCATCGTATAAGCGTTCGCAACAATGGGGCGAAGCCCTGAAAAAGGCGCACGAAGTTGATAGGGTATGTCACATAATGATTTAGATTTTTTTTTATTAATAAAAACAAAAACTGGTAAATGACATTCAGATCTTATTCTAAAAACATTGAGCATTATAATTGGGTGTTTTCTGCAGACTAATGCATCTTTATATAAATAAATTCTTTATTGCCATGAAGATGGTTACAAAATATTTTGAGACCCTGGCTCCGGGGATAGTTTAGAGTTCCTGTATTTCAGGAGCCAGTGACTTCTTCCATTTAGGTTACAATGAGCAATTAAATAAATTATTTTTCTTTAAAATTAAGTTTTAAAATAGAAAAGTATTTTTTTAATTGGTATTAAAGAAAATAAAATACTCAAAACAAGATTATACAAAAAACACAAAGCTATATAAATCATATGCACAATACATAATTATGTTATGTATAAAATTACTTAGGGCGAATTTCACCAAACTTTTATACAGTCTTATCCTGCGAATAAATTTCAATTTTTGACAGTTTTCCATACAAAATCTGTCAGACGACAATTTTATTCCACGGATAAAAGATATCTGACTTTGATAAAATCAGCCCTTAGTTGTTATGAGTGAGAATTACAGAAGTATCATATTTTTTCCCAGCATTTCTCCGAAATAATGGAGGACCAGTTCGACTTCCACTCGTACTGCATGCGCAAGATGACCCTCCGCTCGTACGTCGGTCTGCTACGTCTCGAAGACGTGTTGCGCGCGCATCCCTTCTACTTCCGCTGCGCGCGCGTCGCCATCGACGTGTACCTGCGGCTGTACACCTCGCCGCTGCAAGACGCGCCGCAGACTCAGGAGCCGGATACAGGTCAGTTTTTTTGTAATCTATTAAAATTATGAGCTATATTTTCACTCACTATACAGGGTCAAATTAAATTAACTAGCAAAACTCCATAGATGTGATGGTTATCGATATCTAAACAGGATAAAACAATTCAAAATGTACACACGGCTACACATCAAGCTATACATTTCCAGTTTATGCTGACCTCGCATTGTACGGAAATCCTATACAATGCGGGATCAACATAAACTGGAAATGTATAGTTTGATGTGTAGCCGTGTGTAGTGTTGATTTTTTTTGGTCATCGACCTCTGGTAGTTCTTGAGGAAAGAATTGAGAAAAACATTTTTTTTTTGTTTTATATTGTCTTCATATCGATACTCATCATGTTGTCTGTGAAGTTAACCCAAAAGTTAATAAGAAAATATTTCAAGTAAGCTTCGGTAATTGGGCCAATAAAAAAATCGTCATCAAAGAACTTTTGATATCAATATTGATCACGTCTGTGAACCAGAACCGGTGTCAGCTAGCCAGTATTTTACATAGAGCTACTGGCTATCTGACCTCCACAACCCAGTTACTGGGTAATACGATACCCCTAGGTAAGACTGGTTGTCTGACTTTCGGGCTTCTGATCACCCGTAACGACTGTCAAAGATCCACGAATGACAGCCGGGACCAACGGCTTTCAACGTGCTTTCCGAGGCATGGCTAAGTAATAACTGCCGCACGGGTCGATCCATCAGGTTAAGCTACGCTTGCTGGGGTTGGTCCGTAGATGGGTGACCATCTTTATATACCGAGACTCCTCCGTGCCTCGGAAAGGACCATTTATTTTGTGGATCCTTAACAGTCGTTACGGGTCGTCAGAAGCCCGAAAGTCTGACAACCAGTCTTACCAAGGGGTATCGTATTACCCAGTTACTGGGTTGTGGAGGTCAGGTAGGCAGTCGCTCCATGTAAAATACTGGTATTCAGCTGCATCCGGTTAGACTTGAAGCCGACCCCAACATAGTTGGGAAAAGGCTAGGCAGATTGATTGAATTTGAAGATCTTTCGACATACATAATAAAGATTTTGCGAACTAGAATTTGTTCAAGTAATGCGTTAGCTTTTTTGGCGTTTGATTGTGTAGCAAGACCTCAACATCTCAATTTTTTGCTATGTTCGATTTTATGTTAGTAATTTCATTTGTTTTTCGAGAGTAATTCATTAATCAAATTACATAACTGGGGACTTAAAAAAGCCACTTTGGCAGAAGCATAATAGGAAAATATTATAAATCATCGTAAAATGTCACAAACTGACAATTCAATATGATCTGCGTGCGATTCATATTACGAAATAATTCATCTGTTTGACAGTTTTCTATGGAGATTCGGAAAATAGTCCGCACATTATGAATTGCTTTAGTGTCAAATTAGAGGAATTGCTAATGACGGCTAGAAATGCTAATGTGGCCGTTTTAGGCGCCCTGTGACGTGATAACACTGCCTATCCTTAGTGCAGCATGAAGTAGAGGTTTACCTATTCATAGTCAGCTATCACTCAGACGTGGTCATTGAACTAAATAACCATCTATAAATACTATATTTTATCTCCTAGACTATTAATATAACAGTAATTTTTCAGCCATTTAACTTTCATATCAAGTTATAGTATCTATGAGTGCAATATCTTAGAGAAAGTGACCAAATGACCTTGTGTATTGGCTAGGTCAAGTTGTAAACGTTTTTATTTTATACATTATCTCTAAGTAATTGTTCTAAAGTAGCAGTTTTTGTCCCTGGCTTAGTTTACAAGCGATCATTCAATGTTTGAAGAACGTTGTTGATAAAAAACTGACCTGAGCTACTTTTACGTCATCGAACAATTTGATTTGGTTATCATTCGTTGAGTAATAGTATTATATCTGTTCTTGTTGCATCTATTACTTGTCGCAGTTTTTAGCATTTTATTTAGTGCCTAATACGCATTATGTCTTACGGGGAAAAGGAAACAAAAACACAATTTATCATAACATTTTGTATTATTTTATTTCAAATTCTTTGTTTTAAAAATACAATACAAAATCACATTGATTCATCATCAACTTTTTAAATAACAATATTTTTTTATAATTAACAATTGCTGCCATCATTACATTCAATAACAATGCCACAATCATCGCCACACATATCACATCATTCCTTATAGTTCGTTGAATACTGACATAAATAAATTAACTATCATTATGCATGCACCACAGTCTCTTAGAAATAATTTAATAAATAACGTATCAAAAGTAAAGCGTCCGTTTCACAACACCGCTGATTGAGAACGTGTCTCACATAAAGCTAAAACTCGCTGTTTAAATATTATGGCAACGCGGGCCATCCCGCTAGTCTCTTACACTACTTAGGACACTTTAACATCACATTTGCGCTTTTATTTACACGGCACGTCGCGTGCGGGCGACGTCATCAGTTCAGACTAGAGCTTTGGTTTCACCGGCCGTAGCCCGGCGATCTGTACCTCTCCCGCGCCGCCTGCGCCGCGGCTTGCGGCGTTAGGAAGTACACGTGGGCTCCCTCTCCAGGTAGCCTGTAGGAGACGAACGAACCCGGCCGGCCCTCGCCCGCCGTGTTCACCGGCCCGATCCACTCCGCGTCGGGGTTGACCGGCGGCAGCGGCCTCTTGTAGTTAACGGCCGTGTCTCCCACCAACGACGGCCTGTTCAGGTCGTACTGCTCGCCCGTGAACTGAGGCCTCTGCACCTGGGTCGGCGCTCTGTATTGCTGTGGTGTCCTGTAGCCAGGGTTCGCTATGGGAATGAACTCGCTGTCAGGATGTATTGGCGGTCGTGGAAAACGATCATTGACTAAAGTGTCATCTTCTAGTGAGGGTGGCTTCTGCTGTACTAGCGCAGCGTTAACATGTGGTACTTGTTCACTCTCCGGGTTGACTGTAGGTCTCGGGTGACGGAAGTTAACAAGAGTATCTCTGTCTAGAGACGGTGGGTTAGGGCTCTGGTTCCCGACGATCTCGTAGGCATATTTCAGGTTTATGTTGTTGTTTATCGGCGTCCTGACCGTGTCGAGCGGAGCTGTCACTGCTAATCCATTCACGTCGTGAGTGTTGTCTTCTAGCTTCTTACCGAACACGTCAAACGAGTTCTTTGTGATGTCGTCGAAGTAGGTCTCGTCCTGTTTCGTGTAGTACCCTTGGCTGATTGGATTCGGCGTAGTGTTAGGGTACCTAGACACATGATGAACAGGCGCGGGTTGGTCGCTCTGTATCTCAAACTGGTGTCTGTTTTTCTTATTCCGAACATCCTTCGGGAACTGAGCGTCGTCATATTCTTCATCGTATGTTTTCGTCGTAGGATAGTATCTGCTGGATGTCGGCGACTCTGTCGTCACTTGCAGGTTTTCGACCAGGTATTGCTGATTGTAACCAGGTGATACTGACGGGGTTATAGCGTTGAATTCATTTGCCACATTAAAAGGTTTGCTGTAGCTCACCATAGGCCTGAAAGGTTCCGGGTCCAATTTAGGTGCTCGGAAGGGCAATTGCTCTGGCCTCGGCTGGTTTTGGTAGCTAAACTGATAGACTGGTCTCCCAGTAATAGCTTTTGGTTTGTGAGTATGTGGTCTGTGAGAGTGCACTTTGGGTCTCTTCGTCGTAAAGAAATCAATAGTCTGTTGGATGTCAGCGATTTGTTGATAGAAAGCTTCTGGCCTCTGTTTCTGCTGTTGCACATAAACAGGTTGTGTTCTGGGTTTCTGTATACTGAAGTACTCCTGTGTGAGAGTTCGTGGTCCCTGTTTTTGTGGCCACAGGAATAGTGCATCAGCTTGGTCGATAGCTCCGTATGAAATATCCAGCGCTGGGTTATAGCCTGTCTGAGTGTTGACATTCTGCTGTTGTGGGTAAGGAGTTTGGTTGACTGTTACTGACTTGTAGTAATTCCTGCCATCGAAAAATGTGGCTGGAGAAGGCGAGGTCTTTGGCTGCTCATCATAGAAGTAGTACGACGCAAACGCATTTTCGTTTGGTTTCCTGTTGTTGTAGACAGGTTGCAGTTTTGTAGTAGGCACGTCGTTCTGTACATTTGAATAATGTGCTCTCAGCGGCACTTGAGTTGATGATATATCGTTCGAGGTCACTGTAGGTCTCTGTGGCACATCGTATAGTATGTACGGTTTCTCCGATGTTGTCGGTACTTTGTTCTCATATGCGGGTTCTGGATAATCGTAAATTACGGACACGGAGAGAGGCTTCGATGTAACCTTCGTTCGTGTTTTATAAACAGGTTTCTCTGTTTTCGTCCTTGTTGTATTTTCGTCTGGCAAGTTATGAAGTCTTACGGGATGTCTCGACGGTATGCGTTGCGGCTTCCTCGTTTTCAAAGTAGTCACGATCTCGACTGGTGGCGGTGTCGTTATCGTTGTTGGTATTTCAGTAGTTGTCGGCGCCTCAGTTGTGGTAGGTCGCGTCTTGTACTTGGTACGCTGCACTGTGTGCGTGGGCGTCGGTCTCGTGGTCGTCTTCGTCCTTGTGGACGGCCTAACGGTGGTAGTCTTAACAGCCTCCGTCGTACTCTCCTCCAATGGAGCAAAGAAGTCTGGTGGAGGTGGCAGTACTATTCCAGGTACTAGTGGGCCCGCAGGCACTTTATTGTTGTAGTCAGCGCGGTAGGAAAAATTGTAGGGCGGCGGATAGTAAATCGAAGGGTCGTCTTCGTCGTATAGGTCTGACTGGTTGCTCGGTGGTGGTAGAAACACTGCGCCCGGTGGAAAGCCTTCTGGAAAAGAGCCGTTCATGGATGGGAGGAAAGGGAATGCTCCCTCGCTCGCATTCCCGGGAAGGAATGGGAACGGAGGACCTGGCTGCGGCGCTCCCCCGGAAGTAGCGTTTCCCTGATTATCACTCGAGGGGTAGGGCGCTCCCGATGGAAAGAGGAATGGCGGAGGAGGAAGAGGGCCTTCGCCCTCTCCTGTAAAGAAGGAAGGGAAAAGGGACGCAGGGACACTGCCGTTTGGCGTGAGGAAAACGAGCGGTCCGTTGTCGGAGAGTCGTACCGGAAAGGGCGGTGGCACTTTGGGTTTCTGCGGTAACTTTACTTGCCTGTTAGGCGCTTCATAGGCGTCGATCGGTGGCCATGGTCTACCTTCAGTCTCTTTAGTTCGCTCAGGGAATGATCCCCCTTTTAATACTAGTAGGTGATCCTCTGCGAGCCAAATCTCATCTTTCTTGAGTCCACCGAGACTTTGAAGGTTATCTTTTGATCTGGTCTCCGCGTTTGGCTCGTAGCTCACGATTCCAGGTCGTTTAGGAGCTTTGGCGAATATTTCATTTTGAATTAGACCATATTTTCCTTCAGCCACCTGATCTGCTAGCGTCTTTTTATCTTCATCGACCTCCTTTGTCTTCGGAGCGTCTTTTCCTTCGCCGGCGCTGGACATGAGCATGCCATCATCCCATATCCCTTGATTCCAACCCACGTTGCCGCCTGACTGGTCCGGCGCGATCACGCCTGCGAATTTACCACTCGCGCTCTTCTCGTTGTAGATTAAAGAATTTTTCGCGGTGCCGTATTCTTTTTCGGGTTTAATCTTGAGGTGTCCGCCGACGAGTCGTTTGATAGTTCTTTGTGACTCGGCGTGATCGTTGTCGTGCGGCGCGACGCCGAGGCTGCGCTGATCGCGCACGAACGAGTCAGGCGGCAGCACATACGTGGGCACGAGCACGCTGGCAAGCGCACACGCCCATGTCAGCGCCAGCACTAGCACTAGGGCCGCCCCTCTCACCATCTGAAAGTTTGGAAAACATCACTTCTTAGTTATATTGCACATACATAAACACTAGAAAAACTACACGTTAATCCATAAACTTATCTAAGTCGGGCTTTCTTTGTTAATCGTGTACGCTACGTAGTCGGTCATGAGCGCGCAAAGTGAAAGGACCGAAGGAGACAAAAGCGTCGGCCAGTGGCGCTGTTTCGGGCACTGGCGAGCCGCGCACCACCACCCGCCTTTTATTAAGTTTTGTAGAGCGACCACCTCCGACCCAGCTGGCATTGAGAATCAAGCGTTTAATTGGAAATTGAATGGCGAATTAGCGCCCGCCGCGAGACTGGAAGGCCGCGAGGCCTAAATACGAAAAAATACAAGTGTCGCGCTTAATTTGACTCTATTTACGTATTGTTAAGTAGATATCAGGCCGAGCTTCATTGTTCTACGGTGGCTGTGTAACCTCACCGGAGAAATGTTCATTAGCCTAGTTTGCAACCGCTAACGACATAGAAATCTTCGAGAGTTTTGAAACAATGATCGGATATTTTTTTCAATTTCAATCGTCACGAGCTCCGTAACGTAATCTTCTTGCCGCAGTCACGAAATTATATTCATAAAATATTTATTATTTGTAATGCCGTTTATTGAAAACAATGAAGATGTCAGCTAGTGCGGTCGCTGTGGGTGAGAAATTACTGCCACTTGGTTGTTACAAAATAGAGCTAGTCTAATTGGAACGAAAGCGTCGGGCTGAACTATACCGAACCGAATAATGGCCGAACCAGATATGGAACTATTAGGGCAGTGAAGGCAAAGTCGCCCGTGGTGTCCGGTGGGCGTGGCCGGGCTCCGTGAAAGGCACGGTCACCCAACTCGATTTCGCCTTCGATAAAACACGAGCCTAACCCGCTTTGTAATTGTGCTAAGCTATGCACCGAACCTGTACTAGATCATAGAGCGGTGAGGGCGGCACCGTGCGCCGTGCGCTGACGCCTTGCAGCTTGCAATACTGCGCGCTCCATCGACGTTTTAATTGGTTTCGATTGTGCAGTCGGACTAATGATATTACTACAATAGGCTGCTCTGCATATTTTCCAAACGTAAAATTAGACAAAGTTCAACAAGTTAAGCAACCATAAATTTATAGAAGGTTTGGCCAGATTATCCCCCTGAAAGAGGGAAACGATAAGGTTCATTAGCCACGTGATTCATACTGAATAACCTTGATTCAGTTTATGATCATTTGGTACGTTTACTGGCGTCGCGCGAAGTCTGGTTGAGCAATACTTGCCGTAACAGTCACCGGTTCTTTCCTTTCAGAAATCTATAAGTTGTAACATAACAAACCGCCGATTTAATTGACTGCACGTAGCAACAGACAGGTGAGCCGTAAAGTTCACAGCGAATACACCGACTTGACATTTGGCCGCGATGCTAAGGCTCATCGCGGTTGCATCCTTTCGTTTGCGATACCCAGTTTGCCTTCATAAAAATTGTGTCGCGATTGTTTAAGCCCTGCGTTATTTCGAGACCGTGTGTATTGTTGGCGTAATTATTTAAAATGAGCGATGGAAACTAAGACAAGCGCATGGCCTTGCTCTGCAAGGTGCCCGATTTTTTTGCGGTCAGTACAAAACGTGAAGTGATTAACCAACGACTTGACTGGGAGTGTCACGGTGGCCGGTGCTTTCAACAATGCCGCCAACCTTGCTGGCGTGCCCCGCGGAATGAACGCGGCACGACAATTGTTTTATAGGGGTTTTCGTATGTGAATAAAAAAGCTTTCTTCACGTTCTAGTTTCACGGTGACAGGGCGTTGGGAAATTCTCTCGGCTGATGTATTGTTGACGATTTGTATTCAGAGCTCGGCCCGTGCGCTCGGCGCTAACTTTCCATCAGCCTTTGTTTGTGTTGACTCGAGTTTAACCGCCAGGACACGCCGATTGCCACGTTTCACTGTATTCCTCCACACTTTCCAATAACTCAAGCAAATAACTTTATTATGTGTGTAATTTGTAGCCTTTTATGTTCTTGTTATGCGATCGTCAGATAATTCTAACTAATTCTCAAAGTGCGTACGAAGGCTGCTTATTTACGTAATTACTGAGATAAGTCCCCTACAAATTAAAGTGTGTACGTTTTTAGTGGCGGGTAATTGCATGCATTGATCTCCTTGAGTTTGCGGAACGACGGAAAGCTGCCGGCGTTTATTTATTACAAACTATAACCGCCTATTTGCGACATAACTGTTTGTTGACCACTCCTTAGTGTCCGGCACGCGTGTGTCCAGCAAATTGCGCAATGTATAATAATAATGATTGCGATCGGCAATCAATAAAACGTTACATGTATGTTACGGTATTGGCTGCTCTGGTTTGAAACTGTATCGAATCATCTGCGCTGAAGCCCCCGAGCGTCGCAAATTATAACGTTACTTGTCTGTCCTTAAGACATGTTTATCAAGATGAAAGTAATTGGCGTATCATCTGGCCGCCGCGTGCGCATAATGATATACATTTGCGATTAATCATATGAGATTTAAAACCGCAAAGGTTACAGATTAAGACAGTAAAAGGGTGCGCTCTAGTCAAGTTAGTGTGAGTTTTTCTATAAATTTTTAAGTCGGTTAGAGTGTATAGTAGATTTACTCAGAATCACGTTAATCAGTTAAGTTATTTAGTTACCGCAAAGTGAAATTTTGCATTGACAATGAATAAGTATATTTTGGTATGCTCTGTAATTTAACCACTGTGTGCCTATTGCGAAATTCACATTGCACTTGAACATTGAAATATTTTATTTTAATCGTACATTCCGGTTCGTGGCAACCTTAATTTGATGCGCAAGCGCAAGCTGGCGCGTGCCGTTTGATTGATCAACCGGCTCATTACAATTCTTTTTATTTTAGAACCCAACTACTTAGCTCTTAAATTGTCCGCCTTTTGTTCCAATTAAAATTAATGATTATCCGGACCATTGTTTAGAAACAAAACATTATACTCTTGCGCAAATTATATAAATGATATGCAGTTAATTAGATGATATTAATGATTTTAAAGCGAATGAACAGAGAGTTTTTTTATGGCATCATTAAAGTTTCAATTATGGTTGATTTTCTCAACGTAGCTACCTATATAATACATTAATAATAACCGAGAGAACTGTAATTCAGTTTTTAGTAAACCTATAACCACTGCAACAAGCCAATTCCAATTTTATACGACCTATAAAATATTATCGCAAACACAAAGGAATTCAGCATATCAATCCGTGGTATTAAGACTATTAAGCTCTATTCCTTTAATGTCAGAAGTTACGTTCAGGTATGCGAGAACTACGAGAAATGTTAATCTATGTCACGGCGAGAACTTATAGCAATTAAGTGTATAGTGGACAAGTCGCTCGGTCAAGGCGGTGCCATCCTACAACCTGTTTTATCAAATGCACCCATCTTGGATTGTGTTATGTCATCTAAATGCTTTGTATGTATTATTTGTTTATCAATGGATTTGGCTTCTAGAAGTCTAGAGAATTATAACACTTCGTTCTATCGGAAAAGCTACCATTTCAGTAATGCAAGATTTTCAAATTCGTGTCTGGTCTATTTGAATTTTCCAGTATAAAAATTGGAAAGATAAAGCATATAAAATTGATGGAAGCTTTCAATAATAAGCAACTAATAAGCAGTAACGTTAAAATTCAACATAACCTTGCCATATATTCGAAAAAAAGATAGACAAATATCAAGAGCTATATAACGACCGGCTGGATTTACGTCATCATAAGGTTTCCTGTTTTATTTGTGTCAATTATCTAGCTCATTCTCGAATTAATTATTAGGTACCAGGCTAATGTCTCACGAGCTTTGTGTATTACTATTCTTGACGTGCCTTATTATGATCAAAGCCTCCCAATTAAAAGACCTTGCATTTTAATGTGGGAATTCTTTTATGCATTCCTCTACTTGTTAGTTCCAATTTAGATTATCTTTATTTAGAAACGGATTGCTGTAATAAAATGTTTACTTTGTGCAAAATATCTCCGCGAGTGTATTGCACAATGTCTATGATCCTACTTGCGTGGGTTACAAGTTCTACCTGCATGATGTTAACTGTATACTCAGTAATTACAGTGAACTATTGTTCGATCATCGATTGTTTATTCTTATCGTACTATGTACATATCGTTTTTAACTGTAAAACTATATGTATTTCCAAATCCGATGTATAAATGATTCGAATCTAGATTTGGTCACAAATATTTGTCTCTACCATTGAAATATCTAAGGTCACGATTTTATGAAAAATCGATTCTTCTAGATCGTGACCGATTGCGGTCGTGGAGAGCGCACGCGCCGGCTCTCGGGGCCATACAGTGAAATATTTTAAACTATTTTTATTAAGTGTACTGCCATGTAGACTATTGTTGGCGGATTTATGATTTATGCCTATAGCTCGCTTTCAAGGTTCATAGCTTTGCTCTATATTGTGTAAGTTATGGCTAACATGACATATGTTACTTAGTACCCGATAAGGTCAGGCCAAATAATACACTGAAAAATCACGATATTGCAAATTGGAAAAATAATAAGTACTACAAATATAGTGGTGATCTCAGATGAAAACTTTCAATAATTTAGAAACTTCTCGCTTGATTGTAAGTTGCTCTCCAAACATACTTCGGTTAGTGGTAAATCTATTATTTTTATTCCACGCCCTCTACACGTTTTCCAGATAAAATACAGTTTATACTTACAATGTTAATCCCACCCTTGAGAATAAAAATAACCTTCACACAGGTTATATGTCCGAAGCTTCCGCATAGACTAGCCAAGTAAGTTAGCTCTCGGTCCATATGGCCAAAGATGTCGCGTTACGTCTATATTATTATCCAAACGTGGCTATCTCAAACAGTCCTTGAGATGTAGGAAGTCGATCTAGCTATGAAGTCGATCTATAACGTGATCTATATTATTACTTCTTATTAAAATATTGCAACATTTCAAATTGTTACCAATTTTTTTTTTGTTTTTGTTTTCAATGTGGTTTTCAAAGTCGGCACGTGATACGGTTTAGTATTCGCAAGCGCTTTCCTTTCTTTGTTTTAAAACTTTCTTGTTCATTGTTTCGTAATTGGCGTGGTCCAACCCGATGACTGTTCATATGTAATCTTCAACGTAATGCTCGTTATTCGTTTACATGTCATCAGTAATTGCTATTACCGCATCTCCATTACTTTTGTGAACTTTCTGTGGTTTTGTTTTTTAAAGTAAGGACTAATCAAATACGTGGGCCTTGTTAACATTTTGAACTTGCTTATCTGTATTTTTATTTGTCTAACGATGCCTTTTATTTATTGTTACAGGTAAGAATTCATATCTTAACAACGATTGCGCTGTTTCGGTAAGTAACATTGTATAGTAAGTTAGATTGGATCGGCAGTTGTGGGCGGTTCTCCTATTGCGCTCCTACTACCGGTGTAGTAAACATCAATTAACTGATTTCAGATAGATAATCGACGTTATTAGTTACTCCTTTATTGTTTAATATGAGGCGTCTCTTGTGCAATAAGTTTCAAAATTTTTCCGCTGTTCTTGTGTTACCTTTTGGTGGTTTTCGGAGCGTGGCGGATAATAGGCAACCTTAGATTGCGCCCGAGTCCTTCGCTTGGAGTCGTGCGAGGAAAAGCTGCATATTTTAATAGCGAATTTCGTAATACTTTTTGCAATGGCGGCGATCGTTTAAGCTATCCGTATCTATCGGATTATCGATGCCAGTGATTACCTCGGAGGCGATTCTCCGCTCAGTTTACGCGTTACGTGACAAAGGGTCGGTAATGACGACTTATATTCGTCATGGCTATTAGCGATGCTGGTGCTGATGATGCCGACGATGCGCGGGCGCAACTAATTGCTGAGAGCGCGTCTATTGTTTAACATGTCACACCAGACACATTCAGAGTTGCTACATACAAAACAATTTGTCATTGTTCTCGACTCTCTAAGTTTTCGTAGACCTTGCTCGCATCGAGATACTTGTCGACCGGTTTCTTACAAGTGTTGCCCCTTTTTTGCTGCAGTATTATCGTGGACTTTTCATCGCTTGGAGCCGGATGCGAATTTTTTGTTGATTATCATAAGAGTTCATGACGTAATCTAATGTTTATATTATCATCATTGAAATCAATTTCAAGCGCGGGGAAATTTTTACTTGAATGTTTTCACAAGTTCTGTCAACACCTGACAGTGCGTTGACACTGCATTCAATTCCGCAATAGAAATATTTCTTTTGCTTTAGTGAAATGCAATGTTGATAAAATATCTCAATTGGAGCGAGGCCATTTCCGAACGACATCGTATGCTTTTTAATAGAAATTTTATGAAGAATGGAGGTATTAATTTGATGGTATATGACGCGGTGTATTATTTTTCGCTTTCGAATCATTTGCAATAAAACTTTAGCATAGAAAGTCTAAATGACTTACAATATGACGTTAAATCAATATGAGCAGTCATTACAATACGTCATTTTGATGTTTAGAATGTAACTTTACGCTAAGTAACGTAATTACACGTTTTGCACTTACAAATTGGATTGTATTCTTGGATTATTGTACAAAGCTTCGAGAAACTGATAGACAGAAATAAACTCAAGGCAGATTGCTGGGTATGACATTCCGGGATCGAAGAAGGTAAACTGGCTTCGTGCCGATGTGTCATCGTAATGCAATAGGACCTTTAGGTACTATATATAACTGCACTAACACCTTCACATTGCCTGACTGTATGTTATTTGACCCTTGACTTCAACTCCCTCTCAACGTTCTTTACTATTTCTGTTTGCATATAACTCTGTTTTAATATAAGGTATTAACTGACTAGCCAACCTGTATTTTGTCTGTCTGAATATTTCTAAAGTTATGATCATATCTGCGTCTGCATTCCACACAAATACCATTTTAATTGATAAATAGCGTAATCCATGTAACTATGTTGAACGAACACGTTATACAAATGATGCTGATTTGAATGAACCAGTAGGTTTATTTGCATATGTTGGCATATATGTCAGAAAAGTACAATATCAAAGTATCGGTAACATTTACTTTCTAATAGTGGAAGTGTTAGATCTAGCAAGTTTTTTAACATACTTTTTCTCACCTAGTAAAGTTGCCTGACTTGTAACTCTTATTGCGCCGGAAATGTTAATATTTTGCCCCAATAAGATGTTAATCTAAATGTGATTATTGTACAAACTCATGGATATTAGTGTTTACGTCCGTGTTTTAATTGACGTTTGTTCCTCGTTCACACGGTTTATCCGGATCGGTGATTATGCGCTCATTTATTATGATTTAAGTTGATCGCATCGAGTATTATTCAAAATCCGTGTATTTGAGACGACGGTTGTATGTAATTTCCGCAGTTTTGGGATCATTAGCGTGCTCATTAGCATATGTATGTAGTCCGGCTATCATTCGAGCAAGCGACATATTGCGTTTATTTGTATGTAGAGCTTCCCGAACATTGCAGTGTGCTACCATTTTGTTATGTCATATTAAGTCCACGTCCGACTTTCGTAGTCTCGCGCCGCTTTCGTCCGCTTTTGCAGTACGTTTACTAAGTATCGGAAGACAGCGATTTGTCTGTCTGTTGTGATATAACGGATCATCAACACGAACACTTGATTTTCATATTCTAGATTGTGTTGTTAGAAAAATCAAAGTGTAGCATTACAGCTGTATTATGGAAGGTCACAACTGAAAACGATGATTTTGATTGGGGTGATTTAGATTAGGGATGGATGATATGCAAAATGTGAATATTTTGAAAACGAGATTAAAAATAAAAGTAGCGAAGATGTTACATTGCATTTGATTAAATTTTCGCACACAATACCAATCCAGTTTTTATCGCGCAGAAGTTTTTCTTTGAAAACCAATTAGGAACCAATCGGTACGTGATATAACGTAATGCGACAACATCGACCGTTTTAGAGGTTTTTTTAATGGTAGGTATATAAAATAGTCACGTAATGACGTTGACGAACCGTTGATTATACATTTTGCACGCGTACGAATGTAGGTCCGGCTGGGAGTTCCGTTAACTACCATCACACTGTTGACATCAGAATCGCCATTGATCGATCGCTTAAACGTGTCTAACCATTTTATTATGTTGTACTTTGTATCCTCGGAATTACCCAAATACCGAATATTCTTCGCTCATTTTATCGCCTTTGGTTAGACTATGACTAATGCGTTCTTAAGCTCTCGTTGATGCAATTCAATTAAGCAAGGATGATTGTATTTCTTGTGCATCGCCGCCATTAAGCTCGGAAGAAAACATTATTGCATGTTAGTTTTCACGTAATATCTATTTTGAGAACTTTCAACGTTTTAAGAGATTGGATTTACTGAAGTATTTCATTCATAATTTTCTGAAACTGTTTACGATTGGTGGCGTGGGTTATGTTTTGGTATCGTGGGTGTTAAGATGCCAGTTCAAGATATACAATAACCGGCTTTGTAATTACAGCGCAAGTAGGCGAACTAGAAGCGAATATTGAATTTGGTCACGTCAGGACCACATTTTAAGGTTAGGCAATACTACTCACACAAAACGTTGAAACACTTTTGTTTAAATGTTCTCACAGGTGTTTGTAGTGGCGTCATTGGGTTTTATGTCGAAGGCTGGTCGCTGTGAAACTTTGACTTTAATATTTGTGTCGTGATACCGGCTGCATTGTTTCTGGAGCCGCGCTTATTGTTGGTGCGCCGGCGCACCGTCTAGCCCGTGAGATCTGGGTCGGGGACCTGACTGGATGCATGCGATTGTCATACGTACGCTCACTAGCTTACTATCAAACGCGCCTAACTTATCATCTTTATTACTATAAAGATTGTAAACAAACAGAATCTTACGTTTTCTGTTAACGGTTGAGGCTGCGGCTGTGTACACTGGTCTTCGTCTTCAGTCGCACATCACACGACGGCGCTGTAAAGTCACTTCACTCTTGTTCTAATTCACTGGTGATAAGTCACTGCACATACTGGGGGTGTAGTGTCACGGTTGTCGCTTAGCGGTGGAATGTCGGTAATGTTATGTCCCGAGGGTCACCGCGCCGGTCAGTGGTGGGGTGCACGTGTGTTCAGCAGGTCGCGCGGCGCATGAGTGGCCGCGGTGGTAGGGGGCGCCGGTGTAAATACGCCGCCGTAGCGCGTGCGCGCCGCCTACGCACACCGCCGCGCCGCGACACACACTGCGCCGTGTCACACTGTAGCGACACCACCGTGACGCGCACTTCTACTGCGATGCGCCGATCAGACCTCTAATGACGCCTATTGAGATGAAATTGATGGGAGAACCCTAATACCCTCGTGTACATATGGATGTAGCCATATCACGTATACAGCTGCCTCTAATCATCTGTCATGTAAGATTGTTTAGTTTATACCTTATCCACTTGTACCCTAATGATCTGATTCTCGTGAATCGATGACTGATCAATTAAGTATATGTAAAAATTTGAACACGAAGGGCTGACTGATTGACGTGACAGATTTACGATATGCTTATGGTGCAATACGATATTTATTTATGTTGATGTGGAGATAAGTACCTCCGCTAATAGGGTAACTTAATCTTTATTGAATTGCTTGCATTATGAGCACTTCACATGTAATATAGGTTTGAATTAATCTGTCATAAGTACAAATTAAGAATTTATTGATTATGCAATCTCGTTTTAAAAACATGTATTATGTCTTTGTATTTACATAAATACACTATTTAGCATACAAAGATGAGGTCAAGTTTAAATTCCTAGCATATTCGCAAGCATTATGCAACAATACATTACAAAAAATCGAACACGACTACTAGCAATGATATGATGCTATAATACAGACACAATAAAAACAATGTCTACCAGTTATGTTATTTCCATGTATTTCAGTGCTAGCGTTGAATTCATAATATTATGAAACAAATAGAATACAGTATTGCATTTCTGAATAATTTATTTATTTATAACTAGACTCTTCAACAATGAGTACACTATTATTTTACAATTTGTACATTGCAAACTTAAGTAAAAACTGAAGTCTAAGCGCCTCATTATAGAACAGCACAGGATGCACTACATTATGTGCAAATAATGACACAATTAAGTAATTAAAACAAGTAATACATAGATTAGTTTTTATTTAAAGGGATGAATTACATATAGCATTTCTCATATAGAAGTCATTGCCTTGGAATGTTAAAACTTTGGGTAAACCCAGGAAGGTTGAGTCCTGCCTATACATCCAACGGACCTCCCATCTTGGAAAAATACTTTTTACGTCAAATAAAACAACAAGACATTCCTTAGATAAATTCTTGTCTATATTTGTAGCTGGCTATTTATAAACTCCAAACTATGTTATTTGACTGTGGTCAATAGATGACGATCTTCTATGACTAAGTTCTATTTCCATGTGACATCACATAGGCCCGAGTGTCATAAGGTCCAAGTGTCGTACGTATGTATGTCATCAACTCAACCTGGACTCAGACTTATGATAAATTAATTTTCTTGGAACCCAACGCAGAATGAATCGTACTCTTGGCAGCCATTAATGTAAAGAAGCTATGCCCTTTCATGGCGTGAAGGATGTGATGTCATATTACTTTGTCTACTTCCGCATGTCTTAACCTCTGACCATAAAGTTACTGCACTTCCTGTCTGCCGACAAAATATGGAGTCGAATTTGTAACCTCCTCCTTTTTGGAGGACACAAAAATATTTATTTTTATTGATTAAAGACTCGTGACCTTGACCCTAAGTTAGTTTACGTTATAAGATAGACACGGTCAAACTGCAGCTCTATGTCAAGTCCGAATTCAACGTAGAGATCCGCATTTTAGTCGGCGATCATCCATGAGCCGGCGGCGCTCGGCATATTGCGCAAGCGCACGAGTCATCGACACCGGCGCGTCCTCGGAAGGTCGCGGACGGACCCCGTACGGGACCGTCCACATTACCATAATATTATATTCACCAAATCTTATCAACGTTGTGTATCAACATGTTTATGTGTTGCTGTGTGTGTGCCGGATCTAGCTTTTAAAAAGGTCGTTGGTTTTTTTTTTTTTTGTGTAGCCTGACTGCCTGACTGCGGATTTGGTTTTTCCTAACGTAAGGGGTAGGAAATACAGTTCTATGGTCCGTTTTTATGATGCAAAAGTTGGTGTAGATATTTCTTATTGATGCTGACTGTTTTATTGAGTATACTTCTTTAGAGGTCATATAATGTTGGTGTATGAGGTCGTCGTGCCGTTAACACACTTTATTGATTGTAATTTGATATTGGTTTTTATAAAATATGGCACTTACCAAAACAAATATATCATCAATCAACAGAAAAAATATTATGATTAATTATTTATTCGATTTAACCATTCAATAGTAGATAACCTCTAGCACCAAATAAAAATTAATATTTTTCTTGCTAATAAGTAAATATTGTAAATGAATATAATAGCTACTTACGTGTGCTGTCAATTACTGAAAACCATATGCCAAATTGCGTGTGTCATTATTATTTAAACTGCAGTTAATGTCACTACTATTTGAATATGCGTTAGCGCACGAAACGGAACAATCACACAAATAATTAATTTTTCCATCCCGTGTTAATTGCACTTCCTCCATTTTTGAAATAATATATTTTTAGGCTTTAAAATACATACTACATAGCTGAAAAATATTTTTTCGTATTTACTAGGTGGTCAGTATAAGTTATCTCGTGGAATTCTATCGACTCGTACAATTCACGAGCGCCGCGACTTGGGAGCGATTCGCGATGGTCGTTTGTTATTTTCATTATGTTTTTTTTTCTCGGAATCGTGTTTAGGTGGTGTCGCCGCGGCGCGTCCGTACAACATTCCGCGACACAGCGGCGCTTGCTGGCTCTGACCGTTTGACCACTTCATAACTCTGGGGACCTTACCACCGGTTCTCAGTATTTCGAATCGAGATTATGTCACACTTTATTCTGTACCGTACGATCCATGCTGTACGCTTGTCACGATCGATATATAGTTTTCGTGATTCACTTTGCTCAGCTTACTGTATCTATTTCGAACGAATAAACAGCTGTGGTTTTATGTCTTTGAAGAAGACATTCATAGGAAATTTGACAATATTGCTGAACATAAGCCAATTGCGTTTACTCAGAAATTACTCACCGTCTCCCGTTTCGTAAACTAAATGATTATGCCGTCATGTGTCAAGATATACTTCGCCTCATTTAGAAGACGTCTTGCATCTGAAGCAAGTTACATAAATCATGTCAGCGATGTTTATCATACACATCTGAAATAACCAAATAATTTCCTGCACTTGCAGAGAAATGTTAGTTGTTTTGTCGTCAGCTGAATGCTTAGAAATCAAACTAGATTCTGGTAATTTTGAAACCAGGATGCAAATGCATCTCTTGACCCGGATCTTGTCTCAAAAATGTGTAAAATATGTATTTAGCTCAAATGACAACAAAATAAGCTCCGTCAACGGTATGCGAAATGCTAAAGCGCAAGAAAAACCTGAAATTATTCTTAGTAGGTATAGACATGCGGCTGTGCCGTGATGATACTTTTGCTAGGCTATACTGACCTAATTGTTCTAATAGTTCTCTACGAAAGCCTCTACGTGGTAAGTCCTTCATGGAGTCAAAGGACCTCCATACTCTCAAATTCGTGTACTATAGTTAGATGAGAACATACTACGTATAGACATGAGGCTGGGCCGTGATGATACTTTAGCTAGACTATACTGACCTGATTGTTTTAATAATTCTCTAAGAAAGCCTCTCTACTTGGTAATAGCCCTTCATGGAGACGACACGGTTGGCGCAGTGGCTGCGCGATGGACTGCTGCGCAACGTGTCGCGGGTTCGATCCCCGCGCGGAACAAATATTTGTATGATCTGCAAGTAGTTGTTCCGGGTCTGGATGTTAGTGTATGTGGTTTCTATGTTTGTAAACGCACCCACGATAGGTACAGGAAGAAATTCTTAGTGTGGGGCAACGTTTTAAATTAAAAAAAAAAAAAAAAAAAAAAAAAAGTCGAAGGACCTTCAAATTCGTGTACTATAGTTAGATGAGAACATAATACGTATAGACATGAGGCTGGGCCGTGATGATACTTTAGCTAGACTATACTGACCTGATTGTTTTAATAATTCTCTACGAAAGCCTCTCTACTTGGTAATGCCCCTTCATGGAGTCGAAGGACCTACAAATTCGTGATACGATAGTAAGATGAGAACATCCGCAGAGGCGCCGGCGATCCCGCGCCTGCCAAAATGCGGCTCCATTCCTCCGTTTAAATTATTTAATCGAATATTCATGATATCTTTTTGTGGCTGCATTGCTTTTTTACCACAACTAGACGTATTTCACGGTCCTGTTTGTGGTTTTTCGTATTGTTTAAAGACGATTTATGGGGTATCGTTTCGTATTCAAAGGCTGAGTTTTGTGGAAATTTTGGAGACCCGAGATTCTAGGAATTGTCGGCCAACTTTTTCGCGGCTTTCGGTTTTGTGTTTATGTGCAAGTTTTCATTGAATAGATGATTCATTGTGATTCGATTTAGGCGGAAGAGATCCAAATAATGGAAGTTACGCTACCTGTAGTGTTACAATTTATTATCCACGTGCAGGTGTTTGCGACGGACAGAAACATCAATACGTTCATTATATAGTTCGATTGTAATCGATCAATTGGCCGTTTAATCGATTCCGCGCTTGTATCCGTAGCGCCTTGTTATTATGGGTTGTAGGCTCGTTAGTTACATAATGAGGTTTCCGTTGTTTCGGTCGAGACGCTATTAAAATTCAGCTGTGAGTTGATAACGATTTTAGATAACAATTTATTTGGCGCAACTTGATTCTATTTTTGGTGGTGTTCAACGTCCTAGTTATTAGTAAGTACTTAAATCGATGTTTTTTGTTCGTCTACTAAGAATTGATTAATTAGTTGAAATCGATTTTATTTTTGTTATTTTTTACGTTCTGTGTATCTGCTCGATTGATTAATATTTTATAAAGAACATGTAAATGTATTCAAATTTTTCACAGATCTCATTATTTTAATGATGTTCGATCGTGTTATTGTTTATCATTCCAAAACTTCTGTTTGGCACATTAAATATTCGGCAAATCTATAAAATTATTCCGTGACGTCTGTCATACGGCTGATCCATTAATTTTATTTGAACTTGTTATTTTTTAGCGAACACATAAATGTGGAGGTGTTTTTTTTAAAGACTTATATGGATGTTATTTCGAACAGTTGAAATTCTTGTATTTAACGCAAAAAATTTGTTTAAGTATACGGATTCTTCGTTTTGAGAAATACCCATGTAACTGTGACTTGTGATAATTAATTGACGATAAGACATTAAATTCCATTCGACGTTAAATTATAGTCATAAAATAGCACAAATACTATGGTATTTTGATTAATATGAAGAGAGAAATAGATTTTGGTTAATATGAAGAGAGAAATAGATTTTGATTATTCTGCATAAATAAGAGTCATATATTTTTTTTATGATACATAAAATACTCTCACGAATACAAAGTTGCCAAAAGCCTAACAATCGAGAAATAAAAATTATTGAAACAAAAAGAAATTAAAAAGGCAAAAGGTTTAAAAAAAAAAACTGAGTTTCAATCCATATGGAATCGCAAATATTTTCTTATATTTATTTTCAATGATTTTATCTCTAGATATAAATAATTGACCACCATTTACGATCCATTAAAAACTTCAATTATCTCCTGTATCTCATCGTCTGCCGGAATGCGGAGTGTTAATTATTATCAATCAACCAATTTAAAATAAACTTTACATTGAACCCTCTCGATGTTGTGGAATCGTTTAATTCAATGGGAAATATTTAACAGATCCTCTAAAAACTTTATTGACCTTCTAATGTTGCACACGTTTTTTAAATATTTGAGCTTCTTTTTAACTTTTTTGCGTATTGTCACAGTTAGTCGCAGTAACTAAGGTCGGGTACCCCGTCCAAACGGGTTAGGTTTGGTTGGAACTGTGACCAACCACCCGCGAGCAGAATTGTTTGCAGTAACTTCGCTAGGGCGACCCGACCAAATGGGTTAGGTTAGAACTGTGAACAAAAGCTCTACATCTCTCATGCTACATCCAAGTTGGTCGCAGTTACTTGGCTTTCTAGTATTTTTAGGATCCCAAAATATACATTATTTGAGATTCACAAAAAAAGGCGCAATCATTATATTAGAGTGCCCAATAATATTTTTAGGAGCGCAAAATGGGAATGATTAGAGGTTCATTTCAATAAATGCCTAATTCAATTGTTCAGTTTTCATATTCTCATGGAGTTTCGCAATAAAAATCCTTGTTCCAATTAGTCTCCTCCGATATTTTAGCACGTTCCGATCTGTTAGCACCCGATGCAACTCGCGGTTTTATTATGCAAGTCAAATTTACACCTCGGAGGTTTTAAATGGGCCCTTTAGTACGTAATATTTTTCTCGCTAATGTTGGAAGAAGCCTTTTATAATTTGAAAAGATCTTTATGATTTGCATACACGCTAATAGTCTTCTTGGTTTCAAAACTGCCAAATGGAGCATATATAAACAGCCTATAATGTTCCCACTGCTGGGACACAGGTCTCTTCTCTTCAAAAAGGAGTGGGCTGTAACCTACCCGTGGACCTAGTGCGGGTTGGTAGATGTCACATGTCTTTGAATTTCTAGGACAGCCGGTTTCCTCACGATGATTTCCTTCGCCGTTTTGAGCGTAGTTGTCATGAAATTATTTATACAAAGAAAAGCGCCTGCCTGGGTACGATAACACTGCAAAGCCAAGGCCTTGGCCAAGCAAGCCACAGCAAGGCCGCCAGTGCAAAAAAATAAACTGGATACTGATAAAATGGAGTGCCATTTTTAAGCAAGATTTTACAAGTGCGTGGAAAATGAGCATGGCTGGAAGGAGGGTGACTACCGAGATGAGGTCTAGAAGTATGGAAAAAAAGACATGTTGCGCCGACCACGAATAAATTGAGGTATTCCACTCTTAGCACTGATTTCAACAGCACCTGTCCGAACCGCACCTGAGCATTTCCACTAACAGCACTGAAACAAAATTTTGATAAGTGCGGTTCGGATAGGGGCAGGAGAACGATGATTCCGCAAATGCGTACTGACAAAAAACCATATAATTGATACTGTATAATGGCGCTTATGATTATTCTAATTAGTATGATAATTGTATGGAGAGTGATGTTATTAAAAACGTGATGAAAATTATAATGATGTGATAATTACTTAATAGGCGAGGTGTGGTCTCGTTTCTACAGTAATATCAAAAACCTCGGTTTTATATTTAGGCTATACAGGGTGTTATAAAGACCAATCACGAAGCCGTCATCTACGCATTCTGTACTGAACTAAGTAACTTAGTCCAAAAATAATTGCTGGGAAACGACATTAAAAAATTCTGTTTACGACATTGTGCTTAAGGGTGCATGCAATGCTATATCATGGGACATTTAAAACGTGTCTTCGTAAAAAACGTCAAAAAAAGTTGGAACTTTGACCTTCAATATCTTCGTATCCAGAAGGTTCCCAGGTACCTATAGTACAAAAAAAAACACAATGTTAGGAAGATCATGCGACTCTCGGCTTCGTTAAGCGTGTTTTTATACACATTATTTTATGGTATGTTTGCCTAATTAAACAGTACATACTAGGACATGAAAAATAACATTCTCATTAAAATATTTGCAGCTGTAAATATTTTGAAATGCATTTTTTCTAGTCTACACAACGGCTGTTTGTGTTGTAAGATTGGAATGCTTGGTTGGTTGCTTGCCTAACTCAGAATAAAATATTATATTAATTTGTTAGACGCCACCTATATTTTTATGGTCATAGGTCGTTGTGCCACTTAGATGTGTCTAGGCGATTACTTGAATAAGTACACTTGTCGAGATACCGTTTTGATTGATTGCTTGTTTTGAGAAAATACCAATATTACTAAGATGAATATTGGTTTACATATTTTTGTATTTATCGATAAATGGTGTTATGTTAATTGCGGTGTGTTTTGCTTCTTCAAATTGTCATAAATTACATATCTGAAGTCATCGAAATCGCTCGATCAACTAAGCCTGCTGGCTGCGCCACAACACCCTGTCCTCCGCCTGTCGCATCCAGTCTCTCCCAGCCAACTTTTTAAGGTTGTCGGTCCATCTAGCTGGGGGGGTCTCCCTCTCTACGCTTGCCGATTTGCGGTCTCCACTCTAGAAGTCTTGCTCCGCCGGTCATCGGTTCTTCGACAAACATAACCACCCCACTGCCACTTCAGCTTGCTTGCTCTCCGACTCCAAGCTATGTCGGTAACTCCGGTTCTTTTTCGGATAATTTCTTCGAAATGTCTCAGTAGAATAATTGCCGTGTACGACTTCACCACGACTGCACTACTGCCCTTTAGCGGCTCGCTCGTTTATCAATAAAAAATAAATAGTGAATAAAACCAAAATATTTGTTTTTTGGTAAAGTCATTTAAAACAACGATAAGTTTAATGTTATTCGCATATTCTTGCGACAGATGTTCTTGTTACGTAATATCATAACAGCTGAAGAGTTGACATTTGACCATCTTAAAAGTGAGCACCTGTTAAAAACAGCATTTCTTATTTTCTACCACATTCATTTTATAAAAACGTATAAGGCACTGGTATTGCAGTTTTATTTGTAGTTTATAGGTACGTTTTGGCACAAAAAATATCGGTCAAATTCCGTAAAAGGCGACCTTTGTTGAAATTATTGATTTCTGCTGATCTAATCAGCTAACCTAGGTTCTATTAGATAAAGTACCATTCGATAATCCAATTAAAAGCTTGTTTCTTATTATTGGCTATGCTAGCCATTAATATCGAGTCAATTGCTTTTAAAAAACATTATCTATGCTATATACTTAATGAATAATAAAGCTGAAGAATTTGTTTGTTTTTTTATTATTGCCATCATAGGATTTGAAAAAAACGTTTTGAATTTGATAGCCCTGTTCTTCAGCAGGCGTAGCATGAGCACCGTTTTATCGACGGAAGAGTAGACAAAAATGACGTTTCCTGTAGACAGTACTACGGCAGCAAAGTAGAAAGAGTCAACTGCACTTTTTCCGAAATTCACTCTTTTACATAATCCGAATCAGAATTCTTTGTTTTGTCGGTTTTGTCATAGGATTTATCGGTTGTCAGTGTGATTTTGAAATAGGTCTACATAAAAAAAGACCTAGACAAAGATCGTTAGAAATGAAAGACAAAATGACAGATTGTAGAAAGATTTCTACGGTGGATCTCAAAAATTAAGAAACGAACTGTCACTTTGTATAGAAAAAGCTATGTCTATTCTTCGTAGAGACAGAAAGCTCCATGCTACGCCTGCAGGAAGGTTATAGGCTATTTAACATTAGGCTACGATCCTTGGAGACGAGCAAAAAGAAAAAATTCTGAAGAAACGGTAAGCGAAAACGCAACAGCGGATGACACCGCGAGGCACAGCTAGTATAAGAAACAAAATATTTAAAACATGTAAGTACGGATTGCAAAAAACTATACTTACGTCAATTTATCAGTAGCTTCAAGCAAGTAGGTATACAGTCGTCTTTAAAATTCTAGAAAAATATTTTATTGTCCAAGTCTATTTTCGTATGTGAACCACTTAAAGAATTTTGATCATAAATGCGATGGAATCTGGTTTGAATGCGACATTTAAATCGGTGATGATGAATAGCACACTAAAAATAATGGTTTAAGTTCTTATTTATGTACAGATCTAATCTATATACTTAAATAAAAATAAAATGCCGTTCGTTGGTAAGCGCATCACTTGAGAACGGGTGGATCGATTTGGCTGTTTGTTTTAAAATCAAGCTTTTATGGAATGAAAAAGTGTTAAAGCTTTCCGAAAAAAAATCTAATTCGGGGAAAACTGAACGTTCGTTTTTCAAAACGTTTGTTTTTTTCGTTTTACGATTTTTGTGTGAACTATTGGAATTTGGATAGGACAACGTCCGTCGCGTCAACTAGTTCCTATTTTACTTTTATTTAAAAAATACATGAGGATCATTCCATGTACGTAGATAATGGTGTTCGTTAACATATATTTGAGCACCCTTTAATGAGTAAGTAAATATTGCACTATACACTTTTAACTAGTTTTTTACCGTTCCACTATATGCTTAGCTATTTATTGCATTGTGAATTGTTGGCCTGACAAAATCGGAAGTCGTTAATATTGCGAAACTGTTGGATTAAAATTGGCGCTGTATTTTACGAATACTTAGGTACTAAAACCTATTCTTTTATTTCAACTTTTATATTTTGACAAATCTTAAAATCAAGTTAACACTAAAATATATATTTTATATATAATATATAAAAAAGGGAAGACCTTATTCGGCAATAAATTCGTATCGCTGTCAATGGCAAGAGTGTCCAAAAGGCGGGCAGCATTGCCAAGTTGGATGGCAATGCTGATTGTATGGCCTAGAAATAGGACAGCCTTCTGGTCACGTGAAGAGTCGACCAGAGGTAAAATTTTTGAGCATGACTAAAGATACTGCTTTGCCGTCTTCCAACGCGTCATCACAAATCCTCAAAATGTAAGCTGAGTAATAAAGCATGTGAATCCCACTGTCCTTCTCACCTTACGGAGTTTGCCCTTGCGAATTATTCATAACGGCTCATAAAAGACCAAGGTCGTCGTACTGCCGAGATTGCGGATTTGGACGGCCGGCCCGCGGTCCATATACTTAACGTATAAAATGTAAACGACTGGGTTTCACGCGGATCCCGGCCAAGCGACGCGACGCGACACTGGCGCCTTTTTTCTGCTTTTTTTTTCATCGAACATTAATTTATGGCGTCGGCGGTCGCCATAAGCTGCCAGTATTACGCGTATTTGGAAGTATTATAAAAATTTGACTACTTTTTTCGTAACGGTGCGGGAGATAAAGCATGCATTCCTGAGAGACTTTCGGCTGTTGCTAAGGACTTGGAGCAGGCATTGTTATACATAACAGCTTTGAGAATAAATACAGAGATAAAAATACCCAATTCAAAATACAGACTGTGTGAGACAGTTTCACAGTTTATTTACATACAGAATAACTAAGCATTGCGTAACTGACGTTAAACAAATATTACGGAAATATAAACAAGAGGACAATAACAAAAGAGTTTTTACAGGTGCCAGTGAATAGAGAGCTTATTACATAACGGACGCGAGACGAGGCAGGTTCCCGCGGACGTAACTCGTATGTAGAAAGTGGTATAGTGGAAAATACATGTCGCTTTAAAGGGAAAGGTATCAATTTTAGCTCTCATTGCTCTCAAGTAGTTCAAAGCATCCGCTGTATGCTTCTAAATTGTTCAATCATTCAACAATTTTAATTGACGACGTCTAAATATGAAGCATTTTACACGACCAGTTTTCTCAGTTCTAACTAAGGAATGTTTGGCTTGATCTGTTTAATTATTCTTTCAACGTAAGCGCTTATTAAGTCGGAAAAACTCATGGTGAGAAGGTATTTCTAATGGTGAGATTTATACCTAGTAGTTTAAAAGTGTTCCCTCACCGGGAGGGAGCATTCGCCTGTAATGTAACGTTACAGAGAGGAAAACCGACCATTACAGTGCGCATTGTCTGTAATACAACTTGTAACATCAATGTTTTGTCACAAGCGAATGCTCGTCAGTCGGGTCGAAATTCGATTTTGAGCATTACATTACAATACTGCCTGTATTGTAACGTAATGCTCAAAATCCAATTTGAAATGTTACATTACAGGCGAATGCTCCCGTTGATTGGAGCAAGAAATAAGTTCGGTTCCCACTCCATACAAACGCTCTCGCCTGGGTTTTCTCTGGTTTATGACCTTAAAGCAATGTTTTTTTACAGATAAGTAAATATCAACTAGTTCTATGCCCCTATGTTTTCCGTTTTGCCTATTGTACAAACTTGACAACTATTCATGAAAAACATAGGGGCGCAGTAAATATCCTTATTCAATTTATAAAATATCTTTCAAATTGGTCCAATATTGGAGGAGGAAATAGACGAGAGCCGAACCTCGAATTATGACTTTTTGTATGGAGAAAATACCGACCCTATTTCCTCTTAAGGCTCAAAATTATCAAAACATTTTCCCTATGCAATCACTGCAAAGGAATCAAGGAAAATCAATTTAATCATGACCTAACGGAATAAAATCTCTAATAACGTGTGCTTTTAACTTAAGGCAACAACGCCATATTGCGTCGTGGGCGGTAAACACTTGACGGATCATACAAAAATTTAATGGCCATAATAAACTCTGTCCATCAGATAATCACTACTCAAATATTATCTGCGATATTACCATAATAACATAGTTAAAAACCGTTATTTCCTTTAAAAAACATCCCATGTAAACACTTTTGACGTCAAACTGAAAATGTTGTTTGTCTTTATTTTTTACTTATTTAAGTATTTGTAGTTTGCATGAAATTGGTTTGTTATAACTGTGAATGCCGATAACTTATTTAAACGATTGATTATACATAAATGTTGGTTACACTCGCAGACAGGTGCGCCGCGACTCCGGTAGAAGAATTTCCATGAAGTTTTCATAGATATTGTTCCACCAGCCTTGCGTCGCGCCTGTGTGCGGGAGCCTTATCTGCTTAATTACTATAACCGTGTCGGTTTACGTAAGCTCGAGTCACGTTAAACCGTAATGTATTGAAACGTGCTAGTGATCTGCCGACCCGCCGACCTCACTTTAAGTCTACGGTCACGTGAGCAGGCTTACTAATAAACTACATATTTATAGATACGTGGAAAATACTGGCCATGACTAAAGTTACATTTATGTCCTCACAGATCATTCAAAAATAACATTGTCATACTGTCTGTTACAAATTCTGTAAATTCTTCTGTAAAATTATCATTCTTAGATTTGCATAAAATTAATTTTCATGTTAATATGCCACGCAATTTATTAATTAATCCCCAAGTCATTAGCTTCAACATCACACGTAACAAGTTTAGCACAACCTTTTCTCAGTCGGGGGCGAACACTCGTTAACGAAGCTCTCGTTAATTCTTGTTATTGTTGTCATTATGTAAATAACCAACGACATTGACATTGGTCGTACGTGTAAATCAAAAGGTCGGGTGTCAATCTAATACTCGATTCTTTTATGCTAATGAGAAAGGCGAATCGACGAAAAAAGGCGCGCGCGCAAGCGGTCATCTCCGCATTCCGACCGAAGACATGCGCCGACGACCCACAACGGAATTCCCATCAAACTCGACTTGATACGAGAATAATAATACTTACACTATATAGGCACAGAGATAGCCACCACTTCGCTGATCTTTCGAGGCCATAAGATGAAGCAAATTATTGTAATAGGTAATGCAGCGTTTTTGCCAAGTGAATCTGCAGTGTTCTCAAAATCTGTTGTTATTTTAGGTTGAACTTCGTGGCTTTTTGACATTCGTTATGGGTCGTCAGAAGCCTGACAACTAGTCTTACCAAGGGGTATCGTATTACGTAGTAATTGGGTTGTAGAAGTCAGATAGGCAGTCGCTCCATGTAAAATACTTGTATTCAGCTGCATCCGGTTAGACCGTAAGCAAACCTAACAGAGTTGGGAAACGGCTAGGTAGATGATGACTTCAGTTAAATACAGAGAAGACAAGACCATTGATCACCACGTTTGCTCAAGGAACCTTGGCGATTTCCGGCTTATATTAACTATAAATGTAGGTTCCCTCACGATGTTTTCCTTCACCGATGTCAGAAAAATTCGATACATAATCATAGCAATTAGCACACAATCAAATTCACATTTCGCGCTATCAACACCAAATGAGTTTTTTACGGCGACATTGTATTCAAATCTTGAGTTCGAACTCAAACCCATCTTGGTGTGTCGGTCGATGTTACCGTAAACGGAGTCATCTCCCTGACTATAAAGATGACACATGAACACTGTCGCTAAGCGAAGCTGACCATATTTGCCATTCTTAACTTTACCAGAAGGTATTTTTACAACGATTGACTGGCGCCAACAAATGGAATCTCGGCTGTTACGAATATGTATGACCGTGAACGAGATTAAAGTCCAAAGATTATAAACAAGTCGTTATGCTTCTAGTTATGGCTCCACCGATCCGTCTTCGGTATTAGCATAACCGAGCCAAATCACCATTAGAAACGGTACGGCGGCGACAGTATTCTATTGGCTGTTTACTTCGGCATTCATTGTTATTGAAGGAATAATTAACGAGGTATTAGAGAAAAATACGTTCAACATCCGTAAAATATCATGTCTAGTCGTAAAAATTCCAATGACTATAAAATACTGGTCCGAAGACTCCGAAGGTGGGAATAAACAAACTCCTACGCGGTTTGCCGTGTGGGGTCCGATAAAAAATAGCGGACAAAATCGGATCATGACCTTTGAATGTTCGAGATATTCGTCGAAAGGCAGTGCTGCCAAATTAATAGCAATAAATGCAGTTTAGGTTTTTGCATTTTCGGATTTCAGCAATTGACTCACGAATACTAACTTTTGGCACTTGACTATTTTACGTTTCGCCGATAAATTATGACAAACGTGAAAATTAAAATAAACACGATTTTCCTGCAATTAATACAGCTGCCACTTCGTCTTACGATTAAAATATCTTCATAAATATATATAAATAAACTAAGATCACCTTCGGTATTCCGAGTTCTGTTAATATGAATATAATGATGAGTAGTTCTGTGAAGATGTAAATATGATAGTCATTGTAAGCTCCGGCAGTTTCTTGTACATCGTTTCTAATTAACATAATGGCATATAATCATGGTGTCAAGGACGTTTTCCTCCGTCACCTTGTGTGAAACAAGTAATCGATCTAGATCATAGATCATAGACGCGCGGGAGTTCACTTTCGATAGCCATTGTGTGCTTAATGAAAATTGTATGGTTTTTCTTCTCTCTAATCGTGAATCTATTTGAATTAATGAGAACTTGTTAGTGAAATGCCCGGCTTTTGCGGATATAGGTAGGCTGGATAAACTTTGATAAATAGGAAAATATGCAGTGTTTCGATTTACCTAATGTTGATATGGTTTTGCCCAGGACGTGTGCTGTCATCAGTTAATAGCTAATTTCACCTTGCAAATATTCTTTGTTTTTTTTTTTTTGCTTATATAATGAAAACTTTTATTAGTTATTGTTTTTATCTTATTCTGGTTGGTTACTAACTGTTTAGTTTTAGTATACTGCTGTATGTTTTACATTACAAAAAAAACAACTAAGCAATAATTGTGTTTATACTAAAAATATTTTGGTGAGTGACCTAATTAGCTCTGTTCTGCTTCGTATTATAAAACAGCTTATATAATAAAACTCAAATAATATTACGCAAGTGCATATTTAAATCAAAAGGCTTCTTCCATTGCACTTACATCTTAGCTTTCACACGGGAAGAGAATATCGCGCCCAGAGACAATGATGCGGCCTAGACACTGACAATAAGATGATAACCCGAGCACTTTCCACTTTCCCGCGACTTCCCACAACATGGCCGCCTCATGAAAAACGCCCGAACGTCGCAATGCATGCTCGCCAACACTAAATCCCGGAACTCTTTGTAAAAACTTGTCTTTTATTCATTAATATACAGTTTTGAGATGATGAGAGATGCTCAAAATCGACTAGGCGTAATCATTATGTATCGAATCGCAATCGATTTACCCATCCATTGAACGAAATTTTGATTGGATAAAGCTATAATCAGCTTGTCATAAAATAATGCTAATATCAGCTTGTCATAAAATAAAACAGTTAAAACTTGTTTTTGATTCAATTGTTGAAATTAATCTGAAGTTGCTTCAACCGGTAAACATCTTTGTTAAATAACTAATTAGTTAATAGTTGCGCGCGCGCTCCGGCCAGTTGTTTTGAGGTAGGTAAATAATTGGAAATAAGAAATGTAAAGCTGCCTAGCTGGGAGTTTCCACAATCTTATTTTCATATCATTAAAATACGATCTAGAATTCAAGAACATGGTTTCCTTATTAAAATGTTCAGCGGAGACAGGTTTCAGAGTTTACGGCCAATTAAATGTAAGCTGTGCTTGTCGGGTGCATTGTCGTTAAGTGGCTTAGGTGAGCAGGAGTTAACTTTCAAGCCCATTTCCTTTAAAACCAAGCTACCAAAGGCTTAACAACTATCTGTGCTATATGTACAAAGTTACGAAAATCCATGAAAATTCACGTCTTCCATTTCAAAAATGAATAAATAAAAACCATATAGGTACTAATGACGTTCATCATTCTTTACCGACTTCAAAAAAGGAGGAGGTACTACGTTCGGATGATTGTTTTTTTTTTTTATGTATGTTCACCGATTACTCCGTCGTTTGTGAACCGATTTTAAAAATTCTTTTTTAGTTCGAAAGGGTATACTCCCGAGATGGTCCCATATAAATTTTATTAAGTTTGCTTGCGTAGTTTTTGAGCTAGCTTCAATATTACGTATTTTTCCCACAGTCTATGTAGACGATATAATTATTAGACTCCTTCACTGCTATTTACATAGCAGGTAGTAACTTGTGTGGGGTAGTTACCACCACTAAAAAGGGAAAAATAAAAACTTAGTACAAAAAAAAACAACCGACTTAAAAAAAAAACACTAAAAAAGTGAAAAATAACTTTAATTTCGGAAGTCGGTGGCAAAAAAAAAAAGTTATTTTTCACATTTTTTGTTTTTTTTTGAAGTCGGTTGTTTTTTTTTGTAATTTCATTAATTCGTTAATTATAAAGTCACCACGACTAAAGAAACTATAGATACTTTAACACTTTTGACAGGTGCCCGGACCTGACGTTTCAGTGCTGCCGTGAACGTGATAGAGAACGTAATTAAAAAAAACCCTTAATCTTTAAAGTCTATCCACTGAGGCCGGAATTCTATCTCTCCTGTAGATCCCAATATCGAGGAGATTTTCACAAATAAAGAGAGATCTATGCCCAGTGATGACGGGCTGTTGAAGCTACCAAAATAAAAAGTCATGGTCTATGCGAGTGCCAAACTTACAAATCGTTTAGCCGTCAGAAGGTAACAGACAGACAGACTGGCTGACACACAGAACTACTTTCGCATTTATAATATTACTAGCTTCCGCCCGCGGCTTCGCCCGCGTGGTATGTCGATAAAAAGTAGCTTATGTAAGGACATAGGTAAGCTACTTTTACTTAAGATGGCATCCCGGGGCCTTCCCCGGGATGCCATCTTCTATCTCCTTGCCAAATTTTATCGAAATGCTTTCAGTGGTTTAGGCGTGAAAAGGTAACATACATACATACAGACAGACAAACAGACACAGTTACTTTCGAATTTATAATATTAGTTTGGATTTAAACTTCTCAAAACTGAACCTCATTACCGATAACTAATTCCAAAAAGTCAGTTTAGAGTCTCGTTCCGAAATTCATATTAAAATATTAACTTAGTTTCCAAGAATAGGTAACCTGTCCTGTGTGAGTGTCCATGCCTTATTTAAGCTTGTCAAATAATACCAGAATTATTCTAAAATAAAACAAGACAAATGTGTCCAATACATAGAATCGACAATGTTTACATTAAAATTGTAAACACTGTTTCCTAAATGGAAAAATATATTCGAAATTTATTTTCAGACTGGCGCCGACTACCAGTTCTTATAGATTTCTTGTTGTAAAATTTAATTTAGTCGCCTACACATATAATCTAAAATGAATATTCTGGTTGGACTAAGTTATTTGACCCGGCAGTGCATTTTGCATAGCGCACTTTGTTGTTGTACAGTCATTAATACCTACCTAATCTGAAACTAGAAGCTAAATGTTGATAGTTTTCGATAATTTATTGCTACACTTAATGTTAATAGCTAATAATAATGACATATTATTCGAATCTGAATTAAATTGACATACAGACCTTTGTATTAAAAAAAAAAATGTTAATGTGTCGCCGTCTCGCAGGTTTTTGGACATAACATATTAATGTTAGTAATTTTCCTGATAAAAATATATCGATAATAATTTTTATAATATTCAGACGGCGATTGCCATATTTGTTAAGTATTTTTTTTGTATTTTACATATTATATATTTGAGGTAAACAATATTTTCCGTTATGATATAATTCAATTTTTTTCATGGAAGGAATGCGTAGCAAAACCCGCCGTCATGGTAAGGTAATACTAGATTTTTCTGCAAGGTAAGAAATTCCATAGCAAGTGAATATAAATAAGGAAGGGGCATTATTAAAATTCCGGATTATTAACCGCAGCCACCAGTACATTCTAAGCCTTCATGCGATTCCCAGAAACATGGAAATGAACCGGCTAATAATTGCAAGCTGATAGTTTTCCTCGAACTGCTATCCGCCTATCCGCTGCGTAACAGATAGTAGATACTTATGTTATGTTATGTCCAACAGTTCTTACAATTTTTTACTGATGCCGACTCGTTACGTGTCGGTCGTTCGAGGGTCGCACGCACCGCTTTCCACTTTTCGTTTTTCCACTTATCCATAACTCCATAAAAACAGGAATAACATGTTTTTTCCCGTGCAAACCAGTTATTGGAGCAGGTGTTGGTGTTGTTACAAACATTTCATCATCTAATAGCTACAGTAAGCGTGCATTTCCCCTGTTCGTTGTTACTAGTTACCGGTAATGCTACGCTGTGTGCTAATGCTGTGTAATCTACACGGGTTTTCTTGTACTGCTTGCTTTTGTGCAACTAACTTGATATTTTAGTTGGTAAACCGTCTGTGTTTATGGCTTTGTTAGACAATCGTTCGGTTATTGAAACGTAGAATGCGGGGCTGATCACGTTCTTGAACGATTAAAGGTAACGATTCATAACTCCGAACGATTAATAGACCTTTAATCGTTCGGAGATGTGTGTTGGGAATGTAACACTTTGTATTCGTCAATAGTTGTAGATTTGTAGCTGCAGGCAGTTGAATAATATAATTATTACCAGAATCTACAGAATTTTAAATTATTACATTTTTCACGATGGTCTATTTGGTTGCAATTTTAAAGTAAGTATTGAATTTATTATATTAAACTCTGGCGTGAAATGAAATAACGAATATAGAGATATAAATCCTTATCCTTATCCTTACATATTATAAAACAAAGTCCTCCGCCGCGTCTATCTGTTGTCCTGTTCGCGATAAAGTCAAAAACTCCTGCACCAATTTTCATGCGGTTTTCACCAATGGATAGAGTGGTTCTCGAGGAAGGTTTTAGTATATAATAACAGACATCCGCGGGCGAAGCCGCGGGCATCAGCTAGTAGTGTATATATTTGACATAAAAAATAAAAGGGTTATCTCGAAACATCCGCTGGAAAAACCTGCTTGCAGTTTTTCTAATATCACGTGTCACTTCTTAACTACAAGTAGGTATTTTATATGCCAATTATAATTAAACATTCGTAAATACGACGAAGTATTGTAGATATGTGTTAAATAAAATATTATGTGCGGCACGTACATACGTAGTTATAATTATTTTAAGCGCTAATTAGCGTTCCTCTTTTTTATTTGGTCAGTGATGACCTTGGCATTGACTATATGGAGTAGAACGGCGAAATAGAGTACCATAATATTTGTACGTTGTTAACTATGCTATATGATTGTAAAAAAAAAACAACCTTGTAAGAATTTCACTGATATTTTTTTGTTATGTTCTACATGTTTTATAAAATGGTTAATTAAATAATATACAGTAATAGCTTCCGCCAGCGGCTTCGCCCGAGTGGTATCTTTATAAATTATAGCCTATATGCTGAAAGAATTTCGAAAATCAGTCCAGTAGGTTTTGCGTTTATTCATTACAAACAAAAATACAAGTCTTTTCTCTTTATAATATTAGTGTATATAACAACTTATTAGTCAAATTAAAGCCCTCTTCCTCCTTCTTTGCTGTGCCCACAATGATCATATGTTTGTAGAACCTGTTCACATTGATATATTGAGTATTGAGTTGAGAAGATTATAATTGCTTCCGAGGGCGGTTATACTTAAATTCGTGTACGGTCACACTGGGCATAATACTGAGCCCGCTACAACTTTGCCAACTAGACTAGCCAATATTTTAGTCACTGCATTACCTGTTTTTATTTATTTGGGAGATGTCCTACATTTACCTTATGTAGATAAATAATTAAATTTTCCCGGTAAAAGCTGAAGTTTATTTGTCTCGATCGAAATGAATAGCATTTTCCTTATCGATTAAAGTTCCATAAAATAAACAATGAAATTCAAACGGTAAGACATATAATAGGTATTGATCGTTAGAAGCGATAAAGTAATTTTTGTTGGTAATATATTTATCTACAAAATAAACGAATTGTCGTCACCTTTATGTAGATGATGATATATTTTATAAGATTTTTTTTATTACCTCGTTTTAGAGGTATTAAGATACTTTTGGAAACGAAGTTATCCGGAAAAGAACCGGAATTACCGACATAGCTTGCAGAGTAAGCAAACTGAAGTTGCAGAGGCTAGCCATGTTTGTCAAAGGACCGATGGCCGGTGGAGGAGACGAGTCCTGAGTGGAGACTGCGAATTTGCAAGCGTAGGGTGAGACGTTCCCCAGCTAGATGGACCGACGACCTTTAAAAGATGACTGGGACAAACTGGATGCGAAAGACGGAGGACAGGGTGTTGTGGCGCAACTTGGAAGAGGCCTATGTCTTACCGTGGACTGCGATAGGCTCCGTTGATTGAGATTGGTACTTTAACAAATTAAGTTTTTACATACATCGTGATGATTCTTATGTAGATAGAATTATTTACTGTTTTTGTTCTTCTCACACCTCGGTGATCATTTTCATTTATACCTACGATGTAGTTACTAGTTATTATATTTTTTGTTTACTACAAATTATATGGTTTGCAAACGTGGCTTGTCAATTTGTACATAGACACTATGAATACGTAATAATTTACTGTTTATGAAAATCCTTTTGGTTTGAACAAGTTTTATTATTGGCATTGGTATGGGATACTCAGCTGAAACAGCTTTTGTTCTCAAACCTACAATTGAACTTTGAAATTATAACGACTTGATGCAGGAAGATGAGCAAATAATGCATTACACGTACATCAATTATCTACACTTCAGCATGCAAATGAATCATTGATAATTTTATGAAATTTTATTATATTCCATTATTGTATCTCTTTACACGCAATCTAGTAAGTTGGAAGCTTAAATAGATGTAAAGAACAGGGTATGTTCGTAAGGCTCTCGCACAGCTCAAGCCATTAAAGATAGAAACTTGAATTTTGGAAAGCTTGCTTCGATTATCTCGAAAAAAAAAAAAATATAGTCTAGTAACGTACGTTCCTTTGATTTAGAAATTTGAACAGGTACTTGGTACAGTTATCTAGTCTAGGTAAATAATAAAGACTGTAATGATTAACTTTCCAAAACGATAGCTAAATCGTGTGTTGAAGTTCGTAGGGGAAAGTCCGATCTGCGCGGACAAAATTACGGCTGAAGTGCTAGTGTTTTTCATAAATAAAGTGTTCATACAATAGATAAATCGTTATTAACTAATTGATCATTGCTTCCTTCTTTACAGGTACTTGATACTTCACGATTATGTAAAAAAAATAGGACCTAATCAATGCGGAATAAAGGTGGTGTCAGCACGATTATACGGCTGTGTTGGGTATAAAAATAGCGCTAGCGCATGTTAACATGTAGCGTTAGACAATAATGCGTAAAGGTCAATGGCTATTGTGTAATAGGTGGTAGAATTTAATAACACAACATAACATCACGCCTGAATTCCCTGAAGGGTTATGCAGAGGTGTACCTACAATTATCCCCACATTTCGCCAGTTATATTTAAATCCCATGGAATAAGGGTGAGCCTATTGCCATCAACCGGGCACATATCGAGACTTCGGGCTGCTACTAAGAAATTCCGGATGGAAAAACCCAATAACACTTTGCCCCATCCGGAAATTGAACCTTGGACATCATACTCTGCTGAGCATGCGCTTGAGATCACTAGAAGAACCATTAGGATGAAAGTGGCTTAATCATTTGGATGAAAATGTATCTCGTAATGAATGGGTTACCATGTACAGGTAAAAAAATATTGAATAGAGATAACATAAACGAATTAAAAGTATGTAAGCAGCGTAGCACAGTATGTAGGCTCACTTCATTTTTGAATCCGTTTAATAATAACACTTGGTACACACAATAAATACACATTTAAAAAGTATCTCAACAATGTAGCGACACTCCGCAAACGATGTATATTTTGTAAAAATTAATATCATGGCTGAATGCTATACCTTGCCCCCAAAATACAGTTTAGGAGTTAGCATTAGATTTTTACAAAACAATTTGAATGTTAGAATATGAATTTCGGAGTTATTGTCTTTTACATGTATTCGTAGTGAAAAATAAACGTTTTTTTTTATTATTTTTTATTTGAATATATCTAGTATGGTAGGAAAAATATGAGAAACTCGAAGGAAAGCCGATTATGATGTAGATATTAAATATTCATTAGATTGAAGCAAACCGAAGGTTTAATAAATTAAAACAGTGTTGCACAAACCATATCACATTCTTAAAATACACTCTAACAACAAACTCAATCAAACAAACGATTAAATTAATAATACATTAAAGAAATCATTCATAGTCTCGATAGTGATCTATCGATCTATTCCGGTGCGTATGATCTAATATCAAGTTTGACATATGAGGCCATTGTCACTGAACATTGATTAAATTCGAACAATAGATCTCGCGCTAGATCCGATAGGTCTTCGATCCTTTTGTTATGATATAGTTTGCTATAGTAAAACATGGCTAAACATGTCACGGTCACGGAAACACATTTGGTGTTATGATGTGAATGTATTGTTCGATATATGTGGACAATGGACATGCATAACAGTAATATTGATATATCTGGGGGCTCTAACGGCCACATTAGCGATTCCTCTAAAAGCAATTCATTTCCTGAATTCCCAGCTGTCATTAGCAATTCCTCTGATTTGACACAAAAGCAATTCATAATAATTTGTGGACCATTTTATGAATCGCCATAGGAAACGTCAAACACATGAATTATTCCGTAATATGAATTGCACGCAGAACATATTATGAATTGTCAGTTTGTGACACTTTACGATGATTCATAATATTTTATATTATTTATTTATATTTAATTAACAAGTAACAGGACTCAAAAAGTTAGTAACAATCTATCTTATCAACTATATTAGTACACTAACCTAACACTGCCTTACAGGTATGAGAATCCCTGCTACATGCTTAAAACCGATGTAGAAAGCTTGCAGCAGCGATTCACACACAAACAGTCCAGTCTGCTCGCAACACACTGCAGTATAATGTTGGGGCTGGCCCGCACCCGGCGCACCAGGGAAGCGCATCTTTTTCGCATCGTAGTGTAGAAGCAATCGACACGCGCATCAGGAAACATCCCTGATGTGCTACAGAAGCGGAACAGCCCCATCAATACCCGGAACGCATTATTATATTGCACTCGAAGGGCGCTGTACGATTTTTGAGTGTAATCTACCCACAGGCTGCACGTGTAAAATGAGGTGCAATATGCACGAAACAAGGTTCTTTTTACTTTTCTAGAACAACGTGAAAACCTGCGAGCGATCATATTAGCTCTCACCGACAGCGCCCTCCGTTCTCTTTCAATATCATCATCGTCCTTGAGGTCAGCGGTCAAAAGATGTCCCAAGTACTTCACTTTATATACCCTCGTAAGCGATATTCCGTTCAACTTGACCGAACATTCTTCATTCATTCTCTCTTGATTATGATTCTGCCAAAGTGGCCGATTTTGGCCCCCAGTTCTGACGTTCTCGAATAGTATACGCTTATAATTTATTTTTGGATATATTTTGTCTACAGTTGGTTTATAATAACTTAACTTCAAGTTAAGTAGTTGGAAGGTGCGTGTTCTGGCTGGAACGATGTTCAAGGAAAAATCTCGACTTTATACAAACTTGCAACTGCACCAACTGTTACTAATTCAAAACTTTTGGTCTTCTGTTAAGTTGACATATATTTCACATGTCTATTTAGTTATTAGTTTAGTGTCAATATAGTCTATTGTGTAGTGATATGTATATTTAGTTATTGTTTCTTATTAGTTTGCTGTTTTCCACCAATATAGTGTGACTACAGTAAATATCTCGTCAAATCGTTACTTATATCCACGCATGACCCGTTTACAACCTATTATGTCCAAACTGCAATGTGTAACCATCACCACGGAAATAAGAATCAGAGCGTGACGATACACGTTTACAGGACACCATAAAAGCGGTCATTTTAATTCTATCATCACCATGTTTGTTAATCTCAATTTAATCTGTCACGTTGTCCATAACTGACCGCAGAAGCTTTAAACGTCTCGGTTATATAATCCATAAGGATAAGCCCTATTTAGAGACCAATTACTTTGTATTATCTAAGTACTTATTACTTATGAATAGTTAATATTCCTTTGCGGAAAATTATTGTATCCTCAAGTAATGGAAGTGCAATTTATAAGACACTAGCTGAGCTCCGCGGTTTCATCCGCCGCTTACTTTAAAAGAAATCGGATTATTTATAAATTAACTTGTTTTGCTATGCTATAAGGGTCGTAGCGTGATAGCCTATAACCTTCATAAAGAATATGCATAAAGAATTTTCCAAATGGGACTGGTAGTTCTAGAGATTAGCGCGTTCAAACAAAACAAAAAAAACGCTTTATTATATGTATAGGTTTAAAACCTTGACCCATCCATTCATAGACGGAACAAAACCTTCGATTGAACAAAGGTATGTAGGATGAAATTACATTTAATCTGATACAATCTGACACAAAAGAAAATTTTAAGAAATTGACGAGGTTATTGATGATTAAAACTCATTCAATGATTAATCATCATTTGTGTTGTTCAAGATAGTAATAGATACAGGAAGAGTTGTTTAATTTAAAACATGGTTGTTTTTGAGCAGTCTTTAGGGTCGTATTAATTTGTGACTTTATAGTGACTTTAAATGACAGATTTCAAGCCAACGAAACTTTCTAATGAATCTAAAAAAATATGTGAAATCATTATTGGGGACGATTGATAATTCCAAATCTGCAAAAAAGTGCTACATCGTTAACAATAAGTAATGGATCTTTCATGTCCATCTACAATATTTAAAGTAGTTTCACCCAGATCCAATATTTTAAATAGTGGAGATTGTTTTAATACAGTCATCTCATTATAAGTATTAATAATACAGAATTACTGAGAATTAAAAAGATCATCAATCCATCAAAACCTTTTAAAAACTAACTGTTGATTTTTATTATCTCTGTTATAGTGTCTCAATGTTAGTTCAACATCTAAATATTCAATGGTCTTCGGTCCTAGATATGTCGGCCACGCCACCGGGTCAATGGATGCTGGGGCCAGCGAAGCGTGCCGCGAATGTGGTACGGATGCCCCGGCCCCTCGAACTTGACCCTGCCATCAGCCGACCTTCAAGTTTCTAATATTCAAACATGAAGACGAAATTATAGCCTTTACAAAGTGGCCGTAAATATTGTTACTTGTGATCTCTCGAAACGCCTTGATGACCTGCCGGGATCTCTTTGATTTTTAAATTGATTGCTTTTATTTTATAATTGGTAGCATCAACTATTTTTTAAATTAATTGCTGCGAGCAAAAAGTACACCGTGTTAGAGCCAGGTGTTAGTCTTGTGACCCCGGGTTTCTTTAACGGAAGCATAAATAAAAATTAATGATTCTTTCAAAACTTTCGATGCCTGTAAAATTGATGTACGATGTACGAGTGTCATTAAACGAAAGCTAAGCAGCTGCAATTCAGGAAGTGCCATTATAAGTAATAAATAAGCAAGTGCAGCATTTATGTTTTGCAAAAGTTAATTGTTCGTAGTCAAATGCAACGCCAATGTCCGACGCCTGTAGTTTAGCAATCTTTTGAAATGCGATCTTTTCCTGTTTTATTTCCTGCGACATTTCCTCTTGCTTATTAGCATCAACTTTCATTTCAAACGACATAACTTTTGATCTTAGTAATAACAGTTTCAAGCAATCATTTCTTCCAATTCGTTTGAAATGATGATACGGTCGAGTGCGATGCGCAAGAGTTCCAGTTGGTTGTGTGCGTTCTCCGTGAACTTGACCGTTTCGACGGATGCGCCCGCGCCGGTCAGCCTTCTCTAAACATGGCTCGTATACTATGATTTTGAAATAGATAGCATCATCTGACCGAACGGCTAATGATCTTGATCTCTGTTATTTTTACTATGTTATGTATTATTACACTTGTTATGTAACATTTGACTTCTTATTTTATTTGAAGAGCGAATCAGCGTGTTCGTAAACAGGATGTCGTGCAACCACGTCTGTGTTTACCAAATAGGTAGGTACCTAATATTATTCATGTGAGTTTACATTTCTTCTGATGAGACAAATCGGTCTGCTTACTTACATAAGTTATAGGGCATGTATCAATTGTTTTCTTCTGTTTACGTTCTTTCTTTCAAAATTATGTATGTCCATATTGCTTCTCAACTGGGTCGCTTGCTAGACTGTAAATAAATTGAACATAATTATTCTTATATGTTAACATGTTTATACAGTTTTCTTGTATTTGCCAAACGTGTTCGTTTCCGAGTGTTCTAGTTTCTGGCTGCTAGCTGGCCATGCCCATATAAAATTAGCACATTTCTATATAGCGCCTCGTAGTGTATTCGTAGTGCGTAACATGTTGTCATTATTTGTAACTGGACGAAAGATTGGTATTTCACGTTTTAAAACATTAATATAATATACTTCTCAAAATCCAGTATAAATCTACAATGAATACAGTCAAACCGACAAAGTTGCCGGGAAAAGTAAATGTTGTAAGTATTTATTACTGGCGCAATTTACTATAAGACATGACAAGTGGCAGCTGTCCACGGTGACATACGTACAAATTGGCTGGACCACACGTGATGGACTAATTGAATTATGGAGGTGAAGATAGGGATGCAATCTCGTTAAGAAGTAATGACATAATGAAGGATGAAAATGATGTTTTGTAATGTGAAATTAAAAGCGAACGTTGGAATTCAATGTCCGATGGTGTTCAATGAGGTTTTACTAAATGTTTAAAGATTTGAGGATTCTGATGCACAATAAATGTTGCGCCACCAGTCTTGAATATGTCACTATTTCGTTTATCGTAACTTGCGGATGATAGATCTAAACGATAGGATCAACTGCACAATCCATTACAAGTTAACAACACGATGAAGATAATCAAGAATGAGAGATAAGTGATGGAAACCCTACGTAAGTTTGAGAAGTTAAAAGTACTCTGACAAAGTAACATCGTAGGCGTTGTGTGCTTTTGATAAATGCCATTGATAGGACTGACTTACGTAGTCTTGCGGTTATGAATGCCTTTGTCGTCTGTATGGACAATTTAATAATGCTGCAAAGAATATTTTGAACAGTGTTTGAATGCACAATATGCAACTATGACGTCTCCACAAAGATAAAAGTTAAAAATGACGTACTGGTAAAAATGAACACATGACGTTAAAAATCGCACCGAGAATCTTGAATTTGAGAAGTCAATATCAATGATGAACGAATCGGTAAAACCCGATATGTACTTTGACGATGAATGCAATTTTATTACTAAATGGAGATTGTGAATAGCTATGACAGTGCAGGTAGCGGGCTATATCTCAACTCGCCACTTCCAGCTAAGGTCACTACGAACCTTATACGGATGGAACGGAATGATGTAAAAAAGTCATGTGAAATAGGCCACAAATGCATACGTGACGATGCAATATTTCTTCCACTTGAAGCCTCGCTTGTCGTTGACCCACAAAACAAAGGCGATTTTAAAAATCGTGACATGCGCAGGTCGCAATGTTACGGTATTTCGTTCATTCGCGTAATTATTTCGTACAGCATGTGCGTTGACTATAAATGGACCTTTTAAGATAATCTGATCGATGCCATTCGTATTGGATTACTCAATTTAACTAAGCTCAAGGTTCAAAAGGCTATTTATTTTTAGTTGTTATTCGCTGTGAATTTGATGGATTACTTGCATGGGTCCATTAATTCTGTAGTTCGGTATCAACGTCACATGTTACATCGATAGCGTTATTAATTTCCTTTCAGGTTGGTTTATTAATTGTTATATTCGACGTACATAATTTCGCTACCTACGAGGATTAATCATATAACACACTTATTGAAGGATATGGATATTTATTAATTTGTATATTATTTTAATTCCAATGTACATATTCTATCCCACAACAATGCTTGCTATCGCCTACGACCTACTAGTTTATTGTATTTAACTCAATTGCTTTGGAAATTGTTTGTTAAGATAATGTTGGCGTTACAGAGCTCCGCCAGTGTTACCCACACTCGTATATCAATAACCTATTATAACTTAGTCACTTATTATAACTTTATAACACGCGTTAATTCCAAGATCCTCATTGTATAATTTAAATACATTGTTAATTTTTATTGTACCAGGAACGTGTATTTTATATGAATTTTGTAATTAAGTTGACACAGCTGTACTTATTTCTCAGAAACTGTAACATCGTTTCTTTAATGTTATTCGACTTGTTCGCAAGAATAATGTGTTACGAAACACGTGTCGATTTTCATGGAAATTGTTTTGAATATTTACGAAGCTTAATTTCTGTATTAAGTGTTCGAACCCTGAATACATTTTCAATTTCTACTTTTTGACCTTTGAAACGAGTAACATGAGCTTTTATATTAAGGTCACTTTTGGAGAACGAATTTTTTATTTCCGAAAAATCTCTATTAAACTATATTTTTCTCATCGTTTAAAATGTCTGCTTTTTCCTTTACACCGTACTCCAGTTTTGAAGTTATCATTATTTCTCATTAGTAAGTTACACGAGACAATCATGAATCATAGTCGGGTCGTGGTAGGTGGGTAGGTAGCAGTGTACAAGGTTATGAAAGCGTGGCCTTTGTCTAGTGTGCTGTGTGCGCCTGCGCCACCGGCGGGCATACTTGCGATTCTTTTATGGTGTGTTGTTCGCCTTAATGTTATTCTATTGAACTTTGGGTTGTTGATTCCTTTCGTCTTGTGTTTATCAAATGCTGGAAACATTCTCCAAACGTGCACCTCCACGCTTTTCAAATAATGATATCCTCGGCACATTCAGTTGCTATCTGTCACATTTCGAAGATCATGGCTCCTCCTAGCCTTAGCTAATATATTATTTAGTCGTGCATCTGCTGTAAAACTAAACATATGCTGGGCAGGCAACCCCGGACCCACCTGGCTGACTGGCTAATATTTTGCCATGTCATGACTCATTTTCTGTTTGTCTCATTCAGATTCATGAAACATAATATCGGAAATACATGAACCTGGTGAAATAATTTACCTGCCCGTTCTTTGTTCTGTTGAAACCGATTATTTTGCTCACATTGCCCATGCATTGATATAGGGCGGGGCACACTGCCTTGCACACCGAAACACGATTTCGGCTTTGTTCTCTATGATAAATATGTTTCTCTGGCGAATGTATGTTCACGACTTTGTCGTGTGCGGGCCCATTTGTTTGCAAATATGAAGGTCTACGCATAGTTGGAATAGTCGTAGTGTCGATATCATAGCCGTTCCTAGTAAGGTTATAGTTAGTTTATGATGATTCTTGATAGTAAAATATAGGAAACGATTTTCCGATATTGAGTGAAAATGACTTGTAAATGATTTTATTCCGCCACATAAATATACTTGTGGTACTGTGTGGGTATAGTAAACTTGAGATTGACAATTAAGACAATGCAAAATTACTTTTTTTAAAGTTTTATTACGCTGCTTACATAGACGCTGTTAAATATACTTCACAGCGTCTTCAAATGCACCGAAGCGTACCATCTTAGTTGAAGTAGTCCAATTTGTAACGAATGCATCGGTCCGCTGCGCACGCGCTGGCGACCTTGCAAGGTCGCGCGTGATGCATCGCATTACCCACCTATAAATATTCACACACCTGGAAAATTAGAAGAACTTGATGGTCAAAAGTCGATTTAATAAGACGCGTCAAAACATTCATCGTATCTTTGAAATACAAAGCTTTTATATTTTTTTGGCTTGTCTATAAGTATTTTATGTCATTTTTTTTAATGTGTGTTTTGTTTGTGCACAATAAACAATTTTTCTTTCTTTTTTTTCTTTTTTCTCGTCCTAAACTATTTCTATTTTTTCAGAACAGGAGACTTATACCAGCCACTTTGGCAAAATAATAGGAAAATATTATGAATCATCGTAAAATGTCACAAACTGACAATACATCATATTTTCTGCGTGCAATTCATTACGCAATTCATCTGTTTGACAGTTTTCTATGGAGATTCGTAAAATGGTCCACAAATTATAAATTGCTTTTGTGTCAAGTTATAGGAATTGCTAATGTGGCCGTTTTAGGCCCCCAATTCTCGTTACAACTTTGAGATTTACCTCAACTTTTGCAAGAAAAAAATAATAGAAATCGAAGAGTATTTTGGTAGTTCTTTCGAATACTACGTGTTACGAATAAAACCGCTGACAAAATTGTTTTTCACAAAATTATAGGACACAGAATTCTTTCATGCTCGTTCATTTCAATATTGAGGAAAACCACATTGACACGTGATTGTGGTTGTGAATACAAACTACACTCTACTTTTGACACTATATTATTGTATTGGTTATTTTTTAATGAAGTTACACTTATTGTCACATACTTATTTTTACGTGTCCAAAACAGGTACGTATGGCAAAAAAGAGAGTGATAGATAGCAAAAAGTATAAGTACGGGCAGTATTCTCGGTATTCCGTGGTTGTCTGAAACAAAAAAAAAACGTTATTATCAGCACCCTTATTGCGTAGGTAATACACGATCAATCACAATTGGAATCGGTTTGAGACAAATGTCTAATCCATTCTTCATAAGTTCGAAAAAACATCGGCTCAACAACGTAAATAACGCAATGAACGTTGTTGAACTGTCAAAATGAAATGGATTAGTCTTAATAGGTTACGATAATTAGTTACGCAATTAAATAGCTGATCTCGTAGTGTATAGGATTTCCGTACAATGATAGGTCAGCATATAATGGAAATGTATAGCTTGATATGTAGTCCTGTGTACCGTTCTAATGGTAATTGGTGCCTGTTGTTCTTCCTTTGAGTGTACAATAATGAATAATTGTCCACCTAACTTTTTAAGTTATTTTTAATTTTTCAGTATTTAGTATAATCATAGTTTGTGAGGAACGGCTCCTGAGATAGAAGTATCTTTTTACTTAGTTCAGGAACCAGCTGTTCAACTTTATTTTGACAACCACTTGTACAATCATCCTTACCGCCTTACTAATAAACGTTGTATAGCGCCTGTATAGTTAAACAACGCTTTGTTTTCTTCTTTGAAAAGTCAAATTACTTTTGAAAGAAGAAGACAAAGCGTTGTGTAACTATACAGGCGCTATACAACGATTATTAGTAAAGCGGTTAGTGTATAATTTATGTGTTTCTTCCTTGTCCAATAAAGTAGTATTTATTTATTTATTTATTTAGTTGAGTTTTTGCCATCGCTCTTCCAAGTAGGTCCTAAGTTTCAAACTCAAATTAAACCAATTACAGGCACTTTTGAATTGTCAATTCCAAAGCGTAGTAGGTTTACAGAGGCAATTGCTAAATACCCATCATTACCGTATAGTTACGTGTATGTAACAGTTATCGAGGTATCCATTACGGGTGCGATTCTACTAATCCACCGGTCTTCCTGTTCTATGCAGCATCCGCATGTATCCGCGTTTGCGTATCATTGTTACATCCTGATTAAGCTAGGCAAATTACTGGCTTTTACACTTTTTCTTATTTCCGTAATCTGCACGGGAAAATAACACCATCTTCTGTATGGTACCTGTCGTGGAATATTTTGCGGTTTAGATTCGAATTGCTCTTAGTAAAATTATTGAGAAATACAGAAAGTCCTCCTTCTCAGTTCTCAGTTTCTATTTCGCAAAAAAAAAAAAAAGGTTCTGCTGGAAGAAATTTCTAAAGAAATGAGCAGTACCTTTGTACTCATATTATAATTATGTCGTATCTCTATGTATTTTACTGTGTGTACATAAATAATAAAATAAATAAATAAAGTCGTCCCTGAAATTTCTTCGTCTCATGCCGAGATCCGATGATCCGCGATTTTTCGGACGGACACGCACGGCAGACGACCACAGACCACCACGCACCGCGCACCGAGGAAGTTCTGATGTCTGCGATACCCCGCACGTACACCTTTCTACGGTGCGTCGTGCGGACTCGTCTGTGTCCGTCCGCAATATGGCGCACCGTCGGATCACGGCATTATACCGAAATCCCACGATCCGCGATTTTGCGGACGGAATATTGCCGATCGTCGGATTCCACTATTATTTCAGAGGTCACAGGCCAAACAGCCAGCCGGCGCACAGGTCTAATAACAAATACAAAGAACTTCTGACAGTCCTGATTTGTATACGAATCTACGTCTTATATAGAAAACATGACTAATCTAGCCAGAATAATGAAGCTTGCCATGTAAGTCGTTTATTTTGAAACCGAATGAGTTTTAGTCGAATTAATTGCTACATCTTTCCCTATTTGGTAAGAAGTAATTTTGGACATTGTAAAATGAATTATGAGACAGCATTCCAATATCAAGCGAACATATTTATCTACGACTAATAACAAAAGGCTCGAATGTCTGATAATACGTTGAAAAATCCATTTGATCTTTATGGCTAACCCTGTAAATATATATTTATAAATTGATTATATCTTGCCTCATCTAAATATCAAACAATTTTTTTCAAAGCTGAATAAAAACAGTTATTAATTAAAATAAAAAACCACATTAATAACATCGTTGGTAAAGAGATAATTATGTACACCGTGAATCTATATACCTAAGATTATATAAGAGTCGCGAAAATTAAACTCTGAGATATTTCGTACGTGCAAGAAATATCTAGGAAAGTACAATTCGAAAGTAATGATGATCAACAAGAACGACCCATGAATGATGTAACGAGGAAATGAAAATTAATTGCTGGTTGCAAATTAACAACTTTTTCATTACAATCCGTAATAATTGCTATCATCACTACCTATAATCGAACAAACTAGATCATAAATACCGAGTCATATAATGTAATGAGCTTAAAGAAAACCAGTCTGTAATGGTATGCTTGTACAATTTTTGACAGTTGCGTAACAAAATTAATGTATCAAGTGATAGACAGACAGATATCTAAGTATATTTTGATGCTCTTCTGAAATACCTGATTGATATTCTATCTGCGAAGATTGAAATATACCTGATGAACGTGCTCCTTCGATGAACGGATTTCGAAAATATTTAAGCGTTATTTCAAACTGAAGAAAAGTGGGAAAGCCAGCGAAGATAGATATAAAGTCATTTGATTACAAAAATACGGAGACGGCAGTTTATGTAAAAAAAAAAGTGTTATGACATATGCCTAGCTGTTTACGTTTAATACAATTTAAATTCACGATTGTATTGAATTACTTAACTGAGAATTCCATTACAGATTATCATGTCTGCAGTTGTCATCATTATAAACCAATGAAAATGTTAATTGCCTTTTTGTGCGTCATGTAAATAATACTACCAGATGCGGTTATGTCAGTTACATGCCCATTGCAGTCGATAATCAACAATTCAACATGATTGGGACTAAACGCCGCATACAATGGTGCCGATTCTCTTGTACACCGAACTAAACTAACTAAACTATCACTAAAATTCCTTACTTTTTACTATGAGAATCTTAGAGCTATTCTGCCAAAAAAATCTCTAAATTTAAAAATTATTTTGACGGAACTAAAATCGAATTTGACAATCGCGACTCCACTTGATTTTAGATATAGAACAAAAATTTTGGTTAAAACGTCAAATTCAGATTGGCATTTTCACTAAATTAAAACTCAGTGCCATCTTAGTGCTGTCAAACTAAATTATAGTTAAGTTGTGTCAGTTTAGTCTATTTTCAGAATAAGAAATCGTCGTTTGACAAGAATAAACTAAATTTTAGTGATTTTTAGTTTAGAGAATTTGTGACAAGAGAATCGGCACCAATGGCGAAGTCTGCGTAGAAACATCTAGATGGCGGAAAATATTTGCACGATAGCCTATTAGCATTAGTAAACGATAAGAAAAACATGTTTTTGATTATACACTTGTATTGTAATTTACAAGTTACGGAGTCAGTTGGGATAGGTCTCGGTTTTCAACCTATAGTTCCAAGTATTTGATTGACGCAAATTTATCATACTGACGTGGGTAAGTAAGTGATTGTCTCACGATATGTTTTTACTAATAATTGATCACTTAGCTTTTGTTGTCTATTACGGCAAATTGTACAACTATAGTAAAACAATAGTAAAGACTATTAACTCAAGGGATGCTTTATCTCGAATGCTGTGTATAAACTTTGTTTCAAGTGTTTACACTATCCATAGTTATTCAGTCTCATGAAGTTTGGGGACAACTAGACTTTACCATCTATTTTTGGAATTCTTTTACCATGGTTCTTGGTAAAAGTTTCGCAAAGTAAAGAGAGTCTTCTTGAGAAAAAAGCTGTTTCTTAGCAGATAACGTGGTGGATTTCATGTGGCACTTGGAATGTGGACTGTGGAATTTTAAAAGTGTCCGTACCATATAACATATGAGGAGGAACATATATGACTAAGAGACTGAGAAATAAATATGTTGATGGATGGAGGAAGAAACCCAAGAAAATATTGATGGATTCTGACAAAAAGGAGTGAATAAAAACCAGACAGCTTACAGGAGAGAATGGAAGAAGAACATATTTTGCATTGACCCCAAGAAGTAACTTAGAATAAGGACATGCAGAAGAAGAAGAAATAGCGTCCATTACGTACAGCGTTATCATACCTTGATGATGAGGGCTTATCTAAGGGCACAAATTGTAGATGATGTAGGTGAAGATGAATTTCATCTCGAACTTTCATAGTGTCTACAGAACTAGTCTACAATATGAATGTTTACAGAGAACGCTTGTCATAAGTATGTCTCCGACTGTCACTTGACTATTTTTTTCGTCCGCTCTTTTTGTCTGGTTATTGTTGTTCCAATGTTTGCCTATAGCATACTATTATGCCTATTGTCATATGAAGTTCATACGATTCCAACCTTTAATGCCTTTGGTGAAACTGATAATCACTGATGATAATAATTGTTCACTTTGTATTCAATAGTGGGAGTCCAATTTCTTCATTCCGTTCCATGTAAATTATACATCCATTGTGATTGGTTTATTGTCATTTAAGACTTTTAAGTGAAATCTTCTGTCAAGTTTGCATTTACTTCAACTTTCTTATTGTTTCGAAGCCTGTGTGGTGTGGTTGTGAATGCAAAGAGACTCCTCGCCAAAGAAAGTAATGCAACCGTTGTAACCGTTTACTGCTTTGTGCAGTTTCCTCGCGAAGTCGCGGTGAAATAATATATTTGCTTAAAATAAGATGAAAGCGATCTTAGTTTAGCTTTCACAGGTATTGTCGCCGTAAGAAAGTGTTTTCTCTTCAACTTGGCGTCTTGACACTTTTGTAATTAGCAAATTATGAGAACGATAATTACTCAAACCGTTTCACACTGAAGATTTTTTTATTATATTTTTTTTTAAATTATAATTCTTAAATACTCGTGGTTATTTCAATTTTACGGTCCACAAAGAATCCATTAGTTATATTACCACAACAAACTACGTCTAATTGCGTATTAGCACTTCATCCGCATACACAGAGTATTTAATACGAAATTAATTGCCGAATCTTCACAACAATAGAGGTGAGACACACTTCACAGGGAGACGCAACTTGTTTCGTGATGTGGGATTTACACGGGTCGATTTTCGGCGTACATGTAGCCGCTTACCATATCACATTTACAGTAGACTGAGAACGCAAGCGACTTAGTCGGACTCACTCATTTTTTACCCGACTGCGGGCTTGTACAAAAAACTGCGAATCGGCACGATGCGAATTCGCAACGCAGAACCTTTCCTAAGAAAATCTTAAGGTACCTACCATCGCTGATTTTTGCGATGCGACGTCGCAACGCAGTTTTGTGTACAAGCCCTACGGCAAAGCCAAATGATATGATTTTAACGGGCTATGTAAGTATGTTCTTTTAGAAATGGTAAGCAGAACAGCAACTTGGCCGAACGGGGGTGGCGACGGTGACGGATCAATTTTGTACCGTCGCCATTGCCCAGCTCGGCCACTGCACGACGCCACTGCTTTCGTACCAGCAGCCTAAATGGCGAGTAATCGCCTACAAGTGAGCATTTAAATCGTCGATTTAAACTACTCGCCTAATGCGGTCTGGCGCACGGTAAAAGTAGAAGGCCTACTCGAAGTAGCGATATTAGTCTTCTGCTATTTGCGATTTGATATTTGATGGTCTTCGCCGTGCGGCCTAGGCTTGCGGTGAAATCGACCGGTGTGAATAAACCATTATGCATATTCTAATAGAGCTGTTATTCATGTCTTGTCTTCTTATCTAGTCGACATGTTTTTGATGTAACGGTAACATTGCGTGCTGTTACGATTTATTGTTTTTAATTGAACATTGCGTAACAGCAATGTATTACCGGATCGTTTCAGTTACTTAATTCGCGTTTGATATGCAAATGTTTGTCGAGACGGATTTTGAGAGCTCACGAAATGATTCTGGGGCTAATTCTGGAGCTAAGAACTCATTGTATGAGTCTGGGGCTAAACAAATCTTCATTACTCGTTTCTGCTGTACTTTTTATTGCTGGAAATATTATAAGGCAAGACAAGCTCTATACTACATTTTATAAAAGATCCTTTTGGTTAGGTATCCCCCTAATTCAGGAAAATCTAGAAAGCAAGTACTTACAAACTACTCTTCTGTATGACAAAGCCTTCATGCAAAGTAACAGACCAGTAAAATAGAAGCAAAACCGCGGGAAAACGTACCTATATGTAGGTTAGGTACATTACAAGCTCCATTATTTTTTTCTTTGTCCTCATGTTTGTCACTGCTATTTTTACTGTTATTAACTTCAACTAATTTTATGAATCAAACCGTCGTTAGCAGTGAAATACTGACGTAGGTAGGTATTGTTAGAGTACTTAAAGTACCGTGGGAATTCAAATTGATTGCACCTTTATTTTCCTTCTCATATCAATTAGCTGAATTACAGAGCATTTCAAGTTTCGTGTTCTTTGTTAATGATTGAATTTTGGAAATTGGAACCAGTAAATTGGAACGTCCAATCATAGCCAAAATATGTTCGTCTAACGTTCGACTAACAGGCTCTGTGTTTCAGCTCATTGCACGATAGAATCTGCTTTACCGACTTCGCATTTATATTGCGTAGAGTGCGCGCCATGAAAGACGACCGTCGGAAATTGTGGAAATACATTTTTTTTAATGCAATTTGAGGCAATGTCATAGACACTAGCGCCGCGTCAAATGGACTTCAGTGAGTGATGGAGCGGAATCTATTGTCAGTAGCGCAGAATGACATTCAGTCATCTTCTTTAACATGTCAAACCGAATTAAAAATGCGAAAGTGACAGATCCAAAAAAAAAATACATCGTATGCTATTTTGATATTTATAATCAAGTAGTTAAATATCGTTTTCTATGCAAGTCTGCTCAGTGCCATAGCTTCAAAAGGTAATAAGTGTCTTAAATTAAATTGCTGAGGAAAGTATTTTAAAACTGACGAAGATAATATAAGACTTGATCGTACATTCTTTTGACTTCTTTATTTCCGCCGGCTTTTAGGTGGTGTTTCTTCAGGTGGCCTACCACCACCCCTTACAGCAGTATTATTTTAATATTACTTCAGTGTAGGAAAGAGATGACGCTAGCGAATAGCTCCATCTTTTTCCCCCACGATGTAAGATTAAAATAATAGCGCTGTAAGCGGTGGTGGCAGGCCCATATACTTATTTATCACTAGTAACACCGCAGAACATGCAAATAAATATCGTATCGCATCGAAATGTCACGCCGACCTGTTCCTGCTGACTCCAGTAATTTATACAGGGTGAAAACAAACTTCCAGTTTCTTATCATCTTGTTTACCTTTCACTTTCAGCCCAGTGATATCTTGAATGTTAATTCTTTAGTACCTGGTCGACCGAGCTCTGTTCAGGAGAATATAGAGAACAAATTTCCCCAGAAACGAGATCTAGTTAGATCGTTTTTTCGCCCTCGTAAACCCCTGTATTGCAACTTTAATCGAAATCGTTAGAGCCGTTTTCGAAAACGTGATTACAAATAAATATAATTATATACAAATATTGCTCATAGTATAGGCAAGGCTCGCCCCCTATTACATGGGACTCAAAACATAACTGGAGAAATGTGGGTGTACTATAGGTACACTTCTGCCTAACCCTTCGGGGATTACAGGCGTGATGTTATGTGTATAGGATTTAAACTTCATGTAGGTACAGTCAACCGAATATCAGTGGTACTTACACTGCGAAAATCGCCCTTATTGCTAGGACATAAAAGGTGCTGTCAATTTCAAATGGTTACCACTAATGAGCGGTTGACTGTATTAAGCATAGGCGGACTTAATGCCACAAGGCGCTATAATGATGTTTTCAACAGATCCTAAAAACTACTTTGATAAGTGACAGCCGCTTTTGAGAACAAACGACATAAACGCGCGTAGGCAGTCGTAGGATGCAGTTATTGCTATAATACGATTTGGAGGCGTAATTGGAGACAGCATGTTGTTATTAAGTCTCATGAAACATTTAATTTAGTTCTCTCTACAAACTGATGGAGAAAGGTAGGTTATGGGGAATAACTCCTTTTGCCGCGAGATATTTTAAAGGGTCGGCGCGGTTTTATAATCTTCTTTGTTAGTTGTCCGATTATCATTAACTCTAAAGTCATAATCCTACAAACAGATGAAAATATCTATATGTCAAATTTCATCCAAATTCGTTCAGCCGTTTTAGCGTGTAAGCGTAAAAAACAAACTCACTTTGGCATTTATAACATTACTAGCGATCTGCTGCTGCTTCGGACGGTTTTTACGACTTGATAAAACATTGAGATTTATTAGTTATAAGTAACTTTAATAACGTGATATACACTTAAACCTTCCGGAATAAATTGTCAAAAGTTTAGTTTAAGAGTCTAAACGATGGTGAAAACCTCATCAAAATCTGTTGTGTGGTTTAGAAGGTGCTTTCATTTATAATATGGTATAGAAGTTAGGATTAAAACTAAGTCCCTTCACGTTTTGTAATATTAATTGTAACATGGTTTTCATAAAACCATGGTGGTTGGTATGCATAAAACGATTATATAACCGCCTTACCACTTTGTATGCCATGCAATTTGTGATTTGATTTACATACCTACATTATAGCGTGATGTTATTAGCTATTAATTAAAATAAAACAATGGATTGATGCAACGCATTTCAATACAAAACGTTTTGTTATTTGGTTTTTATGAAATCTGATTCTACATAAATATTTCTTAATGCTGGTTGATAAACAGCAATTAATACTGGTTCTTGTTGTTTAAAATCATTATTTCAGATCAACAATTTTTCTTTGGGTTTGTAGATGATTACTCTATTAAAAGAATTTGCGAATCAATCTAACACCCGGTTTCTGAATCGAGAATTTGAAGTTGAGAACTTGTTAAATTCTACGTCAGCATTACATCAGGCCGTGAAATTCTTGGCTTCGGCTTTCACCTTAAGTAATGCTAAAGTAGAGTTTTACAAGTTCTCAATTTCAAATTCTCAACTCAGAAACTTGGTGTTTAATTTAAATAATATCCCGTCCTTTTAGTAAATTAAATTGTCGAGGCCTTATATAGATAGTTCGGATTAATTAAAACAAGCACTAATTAAGTCTGTAGAAAACACTCTAACAAACTAATGTCAAGTTTATGGTAGAATTTGGTAAATAATCCATAAACATTGACTAAGCGTGCATCGCGTATATCAGAGGCTATAGACAAAATCCCTTTTCTGTAAGCGTTAACGCCAACAGAAAGATCAAATTGTATGGAGTTGACATTAGCTTTAGAGATGTCACGTGACTGCTACTGTCAACTCCATACATTTTGATCTTTCCGTTGGCGTTAACGCTTACAGAAAAGGGATTTTGTCTAGGCCCCCAGGTCTGCTAGTGGTCAAAAAGAGACTGTAATAAATAACAAAGGTGACTTTCAAATAAGAACGCATACAAATATATAAAAAACCGGCCAATTGCGAGTCAGATTCGCACACGAAGGGTTCCGGACCACCGTACATTACAAATAAATGAAAATACTAAACGAAGAATATTATTATTTAACATCTTAAATTTTAAAATCGCAAAGATACATTTGTATATCTTAATGAATTACAAAGTTATTTTCCAAAATTGAGTTTAGTGCATGGATTTTTTTTATTTGATTTAATGTTTATTATTTGTTGTTATAGCGGCAATAGAAATGGTATAATCTGTGTTTTCAACTCTCTACCTATTACGGTTCACGAGATACAGCTCGCTGATAGACAGACAGACGGACAGCGGAGGCTTAGTTAGTAGTAGTAGAGGAGGGTTCCGTTTGGCACCCTTCAGGTACGGAGCCCTATGAAATATATTTAAATATTAATAGCGATTGAAATGTAGGTACCTACTATAATTATACAATACACCATTGAATATTCCACGCTCGCGTTTCGGCATTAATCAGGCCCTTGATAAGTTGCGATCCGACAGTTTTTATTTACATGCAGATGCGGTCACATACGTTTTGTCCGTCTGTCTGTCTGTATGCACGTAGGCATTTAGCGTATTTTTAATTTGCTTTAACATCATGCATACCGGAGCGTGGTGCGACGAGAATGGCTGATTAATTACTTGCAAATGTACCGACATCAGCTCAACGCATTGACACGAATAATTGTACTTCTATATGGTAGTGTTCCAATAACAGGCTCATCTCACCTTTTGAATCCTTAAGTATTTTGGTTCGGTTGTGATTTGCTGTGAGGTAACCTTCAATTACAGAGCGTTAATTTAATTGAATGATTCTTAAGACTCTGCTTACCTCCAACGTAATGCCATATATTTAGACAATTGAGCCTTTCACCTAAATGACTTCTCCCGCTCTGGGCGGAGCGGGAGTGCGTGTCAGACTTTTACTGCCTTTGACTTTTAGCCTAAGTCGGCAACGAAAATCTCCACTGGATACAGACGACTCAGACCTTATATGTATATGCGCCGTCTCTTCGCAGACAATGGCTCACATTCCATCTTGCGCCGCATGGGCTGTACCTCTGCACTTGATCTTATGACTTTATTTTTTTTTTAAGTTGGGAAATCATCATATGGCTTCTCCCACTCTGGGCGGAGCGGGAGGGCGTGCCAGACTTTTACTGACTAAAACCCACCCGTGTTCCTTCAGTTCCCTGTTGCCAAGGTCCCGGTATCCCTTTCGGACTAACCCGCAAAGGATCGTATTACTGCGTCAGCGAGCGGAGTTCGCGTGGCAGAATTTTGGGTCAAACTTAATATTTGCATTTACATACCAAGAACAAAAATAATTGTTTCATGATTTACACATTCCAAAGCTTTTACTGATCAAAAGGGGTACCCCAAGGCAATACATGAAAGATTTATTTTTATTTTGCTTCCATTGCTATTAATACAAATCAGATTGCAAATAGTACAAATTGTAGCATTATCATGGCAGACAGGATCGTGACCGGGGCGCGCGCCACCTTAGTAGACAATTTATATAGAATTCTTCGATAGCCGCGTCGTAATGGCTCATTAATAGGCTATCGGCTCTAGATAACTGTTAGCACTTCACTGTGCTCCTCTGCGGTGAATTGAGACTGCTCATTATGTAAGTACCTATACTAGGAAATCGTGCGGAGTTGAATACACTGGAAGTCCTTATATACTGTTGGTAGTCATTGAGATTAGCTGGACTTAGAGAAATTCGCTGGAATATTTGTTTTTCTTCTAGTTCCACTGTAGTGATTTCTTAAACTGATGCAGAATTTATTTGACATGCCGAATAATAAAGTTGTGGGTAAACTTTAATAGAAATATAGCTGTGATGTTGTGTTATGGAGAAGTTGACAAATAGCAGTGGTGTAATACGATTTTAGGGGTTCATAATCTACAGCTGTGACTCGCTCAAGAGAGAACTTGTATCAAAAAAAGTTTCAGGACGCCGACTCTGAAAAACCTGACCAAAGGTTTTTTTTTTTTAAGAGAATAAGAAAATCCAAATTGTCTTTTGACGGTCGATTTGTATTCTGAGTCTTCGAACATATAAGTTCTGGATTAGTGACACATCCTATTTATTAGTTACTTACGGATGACACGATCACTGGAAAGTTTCGTAACATTATTCCCAAGGTTTATTGTGTTTTCCGATTCAGTTAAGGCATAGTGAGGAGTCATAGGTTATTTAAATCTACGAAATAGTATCGGCCTACTGCATTAGAACCTATATTTTTTTAATTGTCTTTCATTGTAAGATTTACTTTTTTAGAAGGTAGGGGAAGACCAAAGAAACGATGGATAGTCCATCCATCGTTTCTTGTGAAAGATGATATGGCTAGAAAGGGGGTGACAACCGAGATGACGACTGATAGAAAATGACATATTGCGCCGACCCCAAATAAATAGGGATAAAGGAGAATGATGACTTCATTTGTAGAAGAAACTTTCTTTCGACATTCATTTCCTGCTCATGATTTATTTTAAATATCGGTGGTGACTTGCGAGTGCCATTAAAGGAATAAAAAGATATTATGATGAAACAGAAACGGGCTGAGCAAGACGAGATGAGTTGCACTTACACTGTCATTTGCAAGTTGTACCTTTTCCTTATTTTTTTCTTTCTTTACATCAATTACGTGAAGATTTTGTTTATTTCTGTTGTAATTATTTTCTTTAAAGTGTTCGCCGAAATTCTTATTATATACTGTTGGTTGGAAACTAATTGGATTTTAAAAATGACAACTGTTTTTATCCGTAATAAAAATATTTTTTGTTTACGCCCGAAGGAAGAGAGGCCTTTAAATAAAATTAAAAAAATACAATTCCAGAACTTTGCACTTCTTGCAAGAAATATAGGCTACCATCTTAGTCATTTTTATTATATTTGTCTTGCAATATAATTGATTGCACAACAATATTTTTTTCTGTAAAACCTATGATTCCATCAACCTTGTAAAAATCCCCTTATTAATCAGTTTGTTATTTGTTACAGGTAAGATGGTGATGAGGAAACTTTATGATACCTAATATAAGACAGACAAGTTATTCCATTACCACACATGTGGTATAATGGTAAGTGAGAATCATATATTTTCCTACAGATTTCTATGATAGAACTTTGTGAAAATAAATACACCACCAAATTCAAAGAAAGTGCGTTTAAAGGTACGGAGTCAAAACTAAATACTAAACGTTATTATCGCGCGATAAAAACGCGCCAGTGGGGGAGAGGCTTAAATAGTAATTCCGAAGATCGAGTAACTGCAACACATTTCAATCAGATTCATGTAACAAAAGATTCAAGACAAACTGCATTAGTCCTTACATTAGCAACCTTGAAACTTTAGAATGCAAAGCGTGTGCCACGACAAACTCTCAAACCTAGGTGTACAATACTAGCAAATGAATACAGAAATAAATCTTATTTATAACAAATACTACCAATGCTTACTATAATTCTACCATCATTATATTTTATTATTTCGTAACGAATTCTTTATCTGTCGTCCGGGTAGGTATGTTTAGCAAAAAGTTTTGATTTGGACTGTCTACAAATCAATTGCCTTTTGTGGTGCCTTGTTTGGCTATTTTCAATGACAGATTATTTTATTCAAGAGCAATTTGAATCAGTTTGGTGTTAAAAGCATTTCTTCAGCAGTGAGATGAGAGAGGCTGAAAGTAACAGTTACCTACACATCAATAGGGATGATAACTAAAAATTTCTTTTTTGTCCGTCAGATTATTAAAAAATATTGGGCAAGTATTTTTTTTCTTTTTTTCCGTAATCAAAAGAAAAAAATATATAGTAGTGTAAAATATGATACGACGTCACGCCTTGGTAGATTTTATACTGAATTGTGACGTAGCGTGCCCCCACGCTCCAACTTTAATACGTTTTATCTAAGTAATTTTTTACTGATATGATAAAACAAAACCATGTATTTATACGTCTCTCGTCTCTTTTTATTGTCTGACTGAGGACTAAATAGAATTTCTTTCTTTTTTGTAACTTGTGTCATCCCTATTGTATGGACTCATTCTATTCTGGTTTTATTACTAATTCAGACAGCCAGAAAATTAAAGGCAGACTGATAGCTTCATTAATTTTTATTAACCCGATAATTAGATTAATTTAGTTGTGTAATTCAGCCGTTATTTTTTTCTGTTGTTTGCTATTAATTAAATAACCGGCTTAAGTGTAATCTATTATGCAAGAATTGTATCCGAAAAGGGGGTATTCCTATAAGCGTACCAACTTTGCAACGCATCAAATGAAGCGCACCTAACGTATTCCTCGAAACGCACCAACGATTAAACATAGAGAAGGGCATATAGTTCCAGTTCATTTCTGCTTTCCTGGTAGTTTTAATAAATAATCAATTAGGTCAGTTGAATCTTAAAACGTCTGTCGATATCATTTATTACGAATCCTTCATGCTCTTCTCTATATTTCATCGTTGGTGCGTTTTGAGGAATACTTTAGGTGCGCTTCATTTGGTGCTTTTCAAAGTTAGTGCGCTTCGAGGAATACACTCGTAAATGATACTATTGTCAGATCAGATTTCACGTAGTCCAACTACTCTCTAGGATTATCAACTAACTGTACTGCAGGCACTTACACTGAACTACATACGCCAACGTCTGTGGCAGCCGCTTAAGTCGTTTGAGAGAGACACAGTAGGAGTTTTTAGCTATGTTTAAGTCCCATGTAATAGGGGGCGAGCCTATTGCCATCAACTGGGCACAAATCCAGACTCCGGGCTGCTACTGAGAAATTCCAGTAAAATACAGTGTAAAATAACAATAAAATCCTTGTTTACAACGCATTGATATGTCCTGCAGCGATGCAGGTAGTTATAAATTATAGCATCAGAGTGTTAGCCGGATGTACTGAGGTGTTTGATGTGCCAACTGATTCCGCGATTGAATATGTTAGCGATGTGATTAAAATAATTTGCTGCTTTCTTGTGTCCGGCATGTCATGGCCACTAGCCTCGTAGTTCTCCAGGAGGTTTTCTTTATCTAGAACTAGCAACCCGCCCCTGCTTCGCACGATTTCTACGACTTAACAAACGTCGAGATTTCTTGTATAATATATTACTTTAATGCTACGGCTACACTTCCCGTTATCGCGAACTTTTCTTCGTGCGGTCTCTGTTGCTCAGCGAGTAATCGAGGGGTGTGCGAGAGAGAGCGCACGAAAAAAAGTTCGCGATAACGCGAAGTGTAGCCGTAGCATAATAGTATAGGTTTGGTTATAGCACATAAACCTTCGGGTATAAATTATCTAAATGTTGATGAAATCTGAATCAAAATCCGATGCGTGGTAAATGTATGTGTAGGTCTTTAGACACGCGGTAGCGTGTCAAGCCAAGTTCAAGAAAAGAACTGGCGACGCAGCAGCCGTGTGATAATTATTTAATCCCATATTTTGTTAGGCATCTTGGCTTTAAAACAGATACCTAATATTACTGTTATTGTTATCAGTTTTCATCAGCATCATCATAATCAATCATCGTCAGTTGCAATGTTGTTCCATCCTACGGAGGGAATGAACGACTTCGTTAATATTTATTTTTAACTCACATTATGTAGATTCTAGTACCTACCTATAGTATACAAAAATATGCTTTTCGTGGCAAACTGCCAGAAAAAATACAAAACCTCTTTTTAATTCGTAATAAAGTGATTTTTTGTTTAACATTACAGCACTTAGTGATTTAATTATCATTTAAAAAGAGCTCTTTGTTACAAATCTAGAATACTAAATTTAAATACGTAAGTAATCGATTAAATCAGTAAAGTTATTTTCCTCTACCTCTTAATACAGAAGAAAATGGTCTATCGGGCGCAAGCGCAACTGCTAAGCATGAGGTCCTGGCTTCGAATCCCGTGTTGCGAAAAGTGTTATTGGGTTTTTCCAACAGGAATTTCTCAGTAACAGCCCGAAGTGTGGATTTGTGCCCGATTGATAGCAATAGACTTATTACATGAGAATTTAAACATAACTGGCGAAATTTTGGTGCACACCTCTGTCTAACCCTTCGGGGAAAACTGGCGTGATATTATGTTACGAACCAAAAGAAATTGGAAATACTACAAACAAATCCTCGCTTTCCTCCTTAAGGTGAACACGCCTTAAGGACCCCACTCACCACACTCACTCATTTATCCGAGCCGAACGCGTCCAACGAACCGAATTTTAGAATTCTTTCTATGAAATTCTATGAAACCTAGCACACCGGTCTGCGTCGATTCGTCCGAATCTGGAAGACCGTTCCTAGCTTTCTCGTTGACTTCGATTCGTTCGGCTCGGACAAGTGTGCGTTCTCCTTTATGTAGATCACTGCTAGAATTATAACACATGTACGATTGAAAACCTATGCATTATTGTTACGGACAATTTTATATACCGGTACTATATGTAATTATATTCACTACACCATATCCTGCTCGGTAAATAACTAGATATTATGTATTAAATCTATCTTTATCCACTTGTAATGGTTCAGGGTTCTTACGTTGAATGTATTATAAGATATTTTTAGCATATTTATGGTGACTAAGTTACTCCTTACTAAGTTATGCGGTTCCTTCCAAGATTACGTTGGAAAACAACTGTGTTTAAAACCCAACTGTGCTTCAAGAGAGACTGACCAACTGTGTCTTTCGGTGATTCCTCTCAGAGCCGTCGGATGGAAAAAGTTGACCTCATCTAGTGTTTTAAATATTATTGATGTGTAAGGACCTGCGCTCATTGACGGCACCGCACCGCAAGGGATTTGCCGTCAGTATGCGCTTGTATGTCGCCAGTGGCCGTAGGCCCTAAGGGTTTTTATAAACCACTAGCTTCCGCCCGCGGCTTCGCCCGCGTGGTATGTCGATAAAAAGTAGCCTATGTCCTTCCCCGGGATGCCATCTATCTCCTTGCCAAATTTTGTCCAAATCCGTAAAGTGTGTAGGTGTGAAAAGGTAACATACAGACAGACAGAGTTACTTTCGAATTTATACTACTAGTATGGATAAACTTTTTCATTCATCTAATTAGGAAAACTTGAACATCTCTCTATTATTTGAATTTTGGTGATCAGCAGGCGTAGCATGGCGCTTTCTATCTCTACGAAGAATAGATAGCTTTTTCTATACAAAGTGACAGTTCGTTTCTTCATTTTTGACATCTACCGTAGAAATCCTTCTACAATCTGTCATTTTGTCTTTCATTTCTAACGATCTTTGTCTAGGTCTTTTTGTAGGTAGACTATTTCGGAAGAAAGTTTTCTATCCTTACTGTCGAATTCTGAGTCGAATTATGTAAGTAAAAGAGTGAATTTCGTAAAAAGTGCAGTTGACTCTTTCTTCTTTGCTGCCGTCATACTGTATACAGGAAACGTCATTTTTATCTACTCTTCCGTCGGTGCTCATGCTACGCCTGCTGTTGAGAAGTTCTTAAACTTAAGGATCTTATTATGCGAAACGCACAGACAATAACCATTTTGAAAACAATCCGTTGAGCTGTATGTTCTAGAAATCTTTGTTACCGTAATTGCTCCAAGCAAGGAATATAATTATGTTTGAATTGTTGAATTAATTGTAAATGTCTTACAATGCGTGTTGAACGTCTTTGTCAGTGAACTAACCTATCAAATTATACAGCGTGTATTATAAATGTGTGGCCATATTAAAGCCTTACGCAGACCAGGACGGCATGGCAAGGGATTTAATTTTTTACCAATGGACATTCAAACGTATCTATATAGAAATACGACATAAATTGCTATTCTTTTAAAAAATGCCATGGCATCGAAAACAATTTCATTGCACGGCATTGAAACATGCGCCACGGGCTCCCGCGGCGGGATGCCGTGGCGTACTGCGGTGGGCAACGGCATGCCGAGGACGCCGGTGCTGGTTGTGGCATACCGCGAGACGCGCGCGCCGTGGCAAGGCGCTGGAATGCCGCGGTATCTAAGCGGCTAGTGTGCACTGACTGACGGCAAAATCCTTTGTCATCCCGGTCTGCGTTGGCCTTTATGGGTTGTAGTACGGACCACCAAACTTAACAACATTATCTATGGGACCGACATCGTGATTGCGAAAAATTAATCAGTTGTGTGATATGGGACAGCTGATCATTTATTTACACGCTGTATAATTCCAAAGTTCAATAGGAAGTAATCGATAAATATGTAAACTACTGTAGTAAAACACAGTAAATTACTTAATTCTGTGGTAATTTTCCCTTTACCTAAACCTACTTTAAAAATCCGAAGGGCATACAATACATGATTTTTCTAATTGAGGATATTGTTGGATGTTTGTATAGGCCTATTACACATAATTGATTTACAATTTGTATAAATTAGGATAAAAAGTGATTAAGATAGAATGTGATTTAAAAAACAACATATAACTTGGAGTTACACACGGCTACACATCAAGCTATACATTTCCAGTTTGTGCTGATCTCGCATTGTATAGGATTTCCGTTAAATGCGAGGTCGGCTTATACTGGAAATGTATAGCTTGATGTGTAGCCGTGTGTACTAGAATTGTAATTAACAATAAACATAGAGTAAAGATAAAAAGCTAAATGATAATACGTTTAGCTTTTTGAAAACGTTATGCCAAAAACAAAACAAAAAAGTCTCTAGTGCCTGTCTAAAATTTTATGGAACATTGACAGAAAATAGAGATTTCAACATGTTTTGTCGTGAATGTTTCGCCAGTGCAAACGCACGGTTATAATGACCCATTGGTATTGTTTATTAATTATAGTATTGGTTCGAGTTGATAGTTAAATCATCATTGGTTTGCTATTAGTGCTATTTTAAATTAACTAGCGCAAAATTAAAGTTTACCGTTAACATACAGCCCATTTGCGATATATTTTATTTCACAATGAATTTAAGGGAATTTTCAGAAGAAATCAACAGAATTTTTAATTCGGAGAGATAGGCAAATATATATATTTTTTTGTTTTGTTTTTGGCATAACGTTTTCAAAAAGCTAAACGTCACGCCTGTAATTCCAGAAGGGTTAGGCAGAGGTGTACCTGTAGTACACCCACTTTTCGACAGTTATGTATAAGTCCCATGTAATGGGGAACGAGCCTATCGACGGGCACAAATCCAGACTCCGGGCTACTACTGAGAAATCCCTGATGGAATAAACCCAATTGCACTTTTTCTGACCTGGGAATCGATCCCAGGACCTCATGTTTAGCAGTAGCGCTTTTGGACCACCACTAGACTAACGAGCTAGGCAGTGGGTCATTATAAATCAGTATTATTCCATTTAATTAACACCAACTTAATCATTACAATATGCAATCAAATGAACGTAACACTGCACGAATCATGAGCACATTAGTGTTAATTATAATTAACGAACGCATTTCAATTAATGATTTAGTCAAATGTTCAAGTTTTCGTTTTATTTTTAGAGCAACCTGTTTACTTATTTGTGCTGTTATGAATTGCTATTTTTAGAATACTCATGTTTGTGTGGAAAGTTTTCTGAGATTTACCATAAATCCACTATTTCTTCATAAAGATAAAGGGTTTTATTTATAAACGTTGCTTAAAGTTAAGTGACATTCAGACGTTAAAAATGCAACGTTTATAAATAAACCCCAAATAGTTTTGTAGTCAAATTTAAACGGACTTGTAATAAGAAATTTGTATACGTAGAGGTATTTATTCACTTTATTACTTGAAGTGAAAAGTGCAATTAATAATTGCCAGTCACAAAGATATCTGCCGATCTACTCAAAATTAGGTGATGTGAGCTGTTAATAGTGTCATCAGGTGGAATGACAGTTCACTTCAAGTTCAAGCTCATTTCACCAAAGTTTTCACGTTAAGATTTTTTTACAGAATATACCGGCTTTTATAATGAAGTGTGTGGGTGCTATAACAATACAAATCACGCTATAACGCAAGGTCAGCACATAACATAACTATTTAAACACTTTACCATGCAATCATTTTGTTTTGGACACGTAACCTGCCATTTTTTAAAAGCGTTCTTTCAACGTAGGAAGTAAATGCGTGTGTTTCGAATTGTTGATTACTAGGAAAGTTAAAATTACTACTACTTCTACGGGAAAAATAAAATGCCATAAGCAAGCCATAGACGTTCAAGTAATTTGATCAAACAGGCTGCTTCAAACCGTTTTATCAATTTGGTACGAATGTGTGTGGGAAAATTGGATCAAAATGAGTTGTCGAATGGCACGAAGAAATATGAATTTTCGTATTTTTATTTGATCAGCCTGTTTGATCAAATAACTTGAACGTCTATGGCCCGCATTAGATTCGAACTTACTTTTAGCATTATACAATTTCTTTTCCTCTTAAAATTTCGTGGTATTCCGTAATAAAGACTTCAATTGCATGATTCTCCGGTGGGGAGCGCCACCCATCACGCGAAACCAAATAAGGTAATATGAAAAGTGCCAAATAAGCTCATGGAATGTGCGGTCGTTGACATTGTGGTGGCAAAAAAATTACTATTAAATTATATGTTCTGGCATAAAAAAAATTAACTACAACGCACCGTGGTCATTGGACCATTCAGAAAAAAGAAATCATATTTTTTTTTTAAAGTACTTAATTTTTTTCGTAAGACCACATCGTAGGCCTAGGCGGAGATGGCCGGCACTAGTAACATACAGAGTTGTGTGGAAAATGGAGAGGGAGGACAAATGTAGGGAAATCTAATCTAACTTAACTTTGCAGCATGCCCAGCAACTTTGCAGCATGTCTAGTAACTTTGCAGCATGCCTAGCATCTTTGCAGCATGTCTAGCAACATTTCCCGGATGCAGTTAATCAATCTATACTCTAAAGGTTTAGGTAGTTAAAAAAAGGTAAACAAATCGTAAAAAGGGTTTTTTATAGTTGACACTTTCTTGTTTAAAAATACGTTAAAACAAAATTAAATTAATTTTCGATCACAGGATAGTTTCCGCTTTTATTATAGTATGTTTAACCGTACGCAAAATACGCGCTTTGACATGTAACTGCTTGAGCACAATTTTTAGTTAGATTTATTATAGTGTTAGAATATTTTGTAATCTGTCTATTGTAAAGAGCCCAAGGCAGGTTCCCCAAACCTTTTAGAAAAGACAACGAATTAGATAACGTTGCTAAATTGAAGAGTAAAACTGTGACGTAGTTTGGCAACTGAAGTGGCAGGTATTACGTATAGTCGGTTAACTAGACGCCTTTGTTGAGAGCGCTAAAAGAAGAACAGAAAATGTTTAAATCAGACAAATTATTTGATGATACCACTGAACGCTTTATTATTAATGTGACAGATAGTTCACTAGATTCAGATTCAGAATAGAGCCTATTAATATGTGACTCTTTATATTATGATTTTAACATTTGAAATAAAAGGTTTACCCTCTATGAGTCACGTGGTTTTTTTTGTTTACCCTTTTTTAACTACCTAAACCTATGGAGTATAGTTTAATTTTCCAAAGAAATTGCTTCAACGGCTTCGAAAATATGTCTTCAAATATTCTATTTTGCCAATAAGTAAATTTTTTGAGTTTATTCAGTTGTTTCATATCTCTAGTAACAAAACTGCTACATATTGGCATCGCAACAAATGATGCTGTCGGGTTAATAGATATTTAACCAATATTGCCCAGAATTGAGCAATTTCAGTTACCCGTATAACCGCATACTGTAGGTGCCTTATCATATCCGTGTTCATATGGACATCCGTGTAGTAAATACATGTAGATAGCGAATTTTCTTGACGTAAATAAACCACTAATTGTGTTGAAGCAACGCCATCAATCATTAAGCCACACGTGATAATTATGTGGCTATGGTATTCATTACGTACAGACTGTGGCAGCTGTATTAAATGTAGGTTTAAAACAAACGTCGTCTCTGCAATGTGGTTTACTGCCCTTGAAACGTGATTTATACTAATCTTTACTGTTGTGCTTAACTTAACACCGACCCACTGTAGTGATTATAAACCCAATTGTCGTGATACATTGAGAATGAGTCCGTGTAGGTTCATTGACTTGTTGTAAGCTTTCAATTATTAATTAAACTTTCAAATAGTGAAAAATGAATATGCCAATAGTGAAATTATATTGAATGAAAGACATATACATTACACCTGTAGATGAGACGAATCGAATTCAATGAAGAATATCAATACGAGACATGATTTTCTATGGCTCTCTCTCCTAAGAGTCTAATACAAATTGAAATTCTAATCGAACTTCATTTAAATGCATCTGCCATTACCAACATTGTAATGCGTCAATGCAGTCCATCACTTATCGAAGCCACCATTTTTATTTACGTAGGTACTTATAGCTAAAGGTACAATTCTGAAGGCGACGACTTGCTGAACTTAGGGTTGACAATAATAGCATGAGACAGTTCCGCTGCAGTTTTGATTCCGACCGCGACGTCACATCTACCACGGCAGCAGCACTTCTCTCCTTCAGTTTCGCTAAACGCATTCAGGACAGTCGCTAACAGCACTACTGGTATATATACTGTCAGTAATCGCCGCGCCGCTCGACCGCAGCAGTAGGCGCCATCTACGAAAGCGTTTTCATGGAAATACTTACGTAGTAACTATTATCTAATTTGTGAAAATACATAAAAACCAGTAGTCTTGCGGTATGCGGTTAGGAGGCACTGCTGCTGCAGTCAGCGGTTTGCCGTCGCTTTCAGAACTGTTCCTTAATGCTGGTCAACGACTTATTGTCACCCGACAAACACGAACATTGAATATTTATTGCTCTATTGATCTTGCCCTTTGGTAAACCAAGAAAACTAAACAATGTAATTGAATGCGCTGAGTGTTCCTAACAATGAGCTTGTTTGTTTTGTGAATGTATTAATTAATGTCTGTCTTATTCAAGGGCTTTGATTTATGTAAGTTGAGTATGAAGAGAAAGATAAAATAAATTACTTAATTAATATGATAGTTACAAAGTAATATAGACATATAGACCCACTTCCATTCCTTGTTAAAGGACGATTAGTAGTATAAGTTTATAGATTGACAGGCTATACGCGTATAGACATTCTGACAATGCATGCACACTATATTACAATTATTTTCACCTCATTAAATAATGTGCTACGATACATCTAGCTCGCTCGTTGACTCGTGGTAGACCAAGGTGATCCAGACTTACAGAGTATTGATTGGGACCTCCACGCATCTGATCGCAATCAAAATCAAAAGTAATTTATTCAAATTAGGCGGAGAATCAGCACTTTTTGCATAAAAATGTCATAAGATAGTCCCCCAAAACGCCTGCCGAATACAAGTTTCTGTTGATGTTTATCCTCAATTTGACTGTTGATTTGTCGCTTACTCCTGCAAAGCAATAAAATCGTCTGACACATGTCAATCAGTGCTTTGAAGAGTTAAACATGATTGCAGCAATAGGGTGGAAGAAAGCCTAGCACTAGCACCTATGCATTTATCCGCAATAATAATAGAAATTAATATGAAAGTAAAACACTGGAAAGTGTATTTCATTCAAATTGGCTTACCCTACTTTATTTAAGAAAGCCTTTCCAAGACTCAAAGAGTATAATCAAGAATTTATAGATTTGTATTAGGTATCGGAACAGTCGAAGCTTTCTTTGAATTACCTACTACAATAGCAATAACTTACTAATCTACGTAATGCTCACGAATCGTTACATATATCCTCATTATTTTTACTTCACAAACTTTCAATCATAACTTGACTACTTGATACAATTCATACAATGATTAAAACACTTTATTTTATAAACTACAAACTTTTCAAATATGATGTGAAATTAGCGTTATTCAGACTCAGTTTGACTGGGACGCCATCACGTCATCGTAGAATAATCTTATACTATGACGTTTTCAAATGACGCGGTAACAACTTGTCACCACAAGCATTGTCATAAAGTTCGGAGTCTTAAAAAGGGGAGGCGGGACTTTGCCGACGTATTCAATAGTTAGGTCTCTGACGTCACCACTTAGGTGCTCTACCTCAAAAGGTAAACAGCAAAGCACAACAATGAGTAGGCACCTTACTTGTTTACGTTCCGAAGTTCAACCTCCAAGCATGACTCGAAGGTAACCAACGCATGGCGAATTGGCAAATTGCCGCCTGTGTCAGTCGCAGGCGCAGTTAAGATGTGATCAGCACTCAACATGGACTGGACAATGTAGCGTGATTCATGGATAGCTATGTCGTTGACCTTTCATTAAGAATCACGCCAGAAATTAGTTACTTATCCGTGTCATCTTTTCAGGAAAATTTGTGAAAGATACATATTCTAATGCCATTTTAAATTTCCACCATGACAATACTTAAAAACTGTTTTAGTTAGACTTTACAAATTACCGACTTATAGCTATTTAATATTTAAACGTCTTCTATACCTATCACGGCATCATTTAGCACATCAAAACTAAAAGATAATTATTATTAATTATTATAAACGTAGCGTAAGCGTGACGCACTTCAGCACAACAATGGGCCAAGGGGTACAACAATACATCAGTTAACAGCCGGGTTTTTTCAACTTTTTACATTTTCTTCGGATAATAAACTCGCACTTCATGCAAATGAGTGATTACATCGGAAAACCCATTATCATTTCAATGTTTTTAACAATAAACTTAGCTTCGGCCTTGTCACCAGAGATTTATTCGTTCCCACAGATCTCTGTACTTAGAACTTCATATAATAATGTGTTATTCTTGACACATACAATTATCAGATTCCTCGAATCGATATTAAGTCGTCCAGCAATGTTAATATTAATGAGATGCATGGGAGATTCCGGGTTGACAATATATTGACGTTCAGTCACATATTTAATCGGTCTACAACTTCAGCAGGCGTACAATTTTGCACTTTATTGTTTGTCCTTATAGTTTCACTTGCAAATACACAATTTATAGTCCACTACTGTCTTGAATAAGTGATTTTTTCCAACTTACACGTGCTCAACTTTTATGGTCAATTCAATTTGTCATCATTGTGCTGTCATAAACTGCTACAGCTTCATCATCATTCACTAGAAGTAATTAGATGATGTAAAAAATTGTGTCCTGGATCATATAAGGTGACCAAGTATGACAATTGATGCTAATTTGTTTAGTTCCAATCTAAATGCAGATGCAAACGATATATTTATGGTGTTTATTGAACAAGTTAATCACAACAAATGCTTCAGTTCCTATAATTTAGATCACCATAGCGCAGTGTTTTTGTAGTGTTAGTATTATTCTGCGAATATTTACAACCGGATGAAAATAACTCTTTCATTCACAAATTAGCGTCCGGGGTCGCCGGCCCTTCGTCACGACTTTTACTGCCCGATTATCTGTAGTCATCATAATACTCAGACGCAGATACGTTTAGTCATCTGCGGTCAGTGCCTAAGAATATTCCTTCGTTTATGAAATTGTATTAATCGCCATGAGTCAGTGTGATTGTGTGCTTACTGCTCTGTATGTTTGGTTTGACAGTCGCTCATCATTCAGGTGTGCCGTGACGTTTCTGTGACAGCTTTAGAGCTTGGGAATGATGTCATTGCGGTCTGTGTGCTCGGCAATGACTCGTGGTGTTATAATTACTTTGGTTTCGTCATTAAAACAAATTACGCCAAGTTTTGGGTGTTTGACACCATGCAGCATTGTGTTGTTTATTTAGCAAGTGTGGAACGTAGCCGTTGACGACTTGACTGCACAGTTTGATTGGGCTTTGCCTTGACATCGTACCAGTCGTTTGGCATATTCACAGACGTTTATGGGGATGCACAGTTTAGGCATAACGTTTAACGTTTCCCTGTGTCTACGTCACCTCTATACGGTCAATTGACGATACGCTATGACTCGTCCTGATGCACAGCACGTGCGTTCTCCTACGCATGCAATTCGTACGTGCCTACATTAGGCACCAGCTACACGTATTTGGTCATTCCAAGTGCGCCGTGCTTTGACCGTCACGCCCAGGAATCGAGTGGGTTTTTCTCAGTAATGTTTACATAGTAGGATAGCGATCCTCCGTTGTGAATTTGATGCGTAACGGATGTGTACGGATTAGGTAGCTGCTAATCGTGATGTTTGACCGATACGTGACGTCTGATCGTGGTTCAACGAGGTTTTTTTGGGACGTGCTCGTAATGTGCCATGTTTAATTAACTAACAATGAAGGCAGGTTTACGTACAAAAATAACCCACAATTCTGAATATTGAAAGAGCAAAAAGTAATGTTGATATAGATTACATTTCCGTTTCATAATGAGATTGAATCTAAATAAGCTTTTGATCCTGAATTATTTCTAATAATGACCTTTGATTACATAGCCGACCACGTACTATTAGATTTATTCTACCAGATAAGTCTGTACCTACAGTAGAATTTATGTTGTTACCAATAAGTTCACAGGGCGGTGCTCGATTGCTGCCAGGTGTGTAATTGACGTAAGTTTAAGTAACAGCCGGGCGCCCTTCACGGTGTCACGACATAGTTCAAAATTTTTTCGACAACAGTCATGAAAGCCATTGCTGTGTTTCGATTCCCGATCAAGAGAAGGGGTATCGTAAATGTAGAATTATGGGCATGATCTTCCTACTTAGCCTTGGTAGTTCCACTGTTATACATAGGCCTCGTCCAAATTTCCGCCACAACACCCGCTCTTTCGTTTTCCTAGTTGTCTAATTCAGCTGCCATTTTCGGGTCGTCGGTCCACCTAACTCTGGGGGGACATTCCACGCTACGGTTATCGATACGCGGTCTCAGCTTGAGGACTCGTCTGCTCTAACGGCTATCGGTCCTTCGACTGACATGACCGGCCCACTTCAGCTTGCTAACCCTGTAGCTGTACGCCACATCAGTAACTCCAGTTCAGAACTTATCCAGTATGCAGACTCTATGCATGTGCATCTCCCGTTTGTTAAGTGAGTTCACGATTATAGTAGGATTCTTAAAAATTGAGATAATTTCAGAGAAATGAGCGTTTGTCAAATATTTAGATTTTGTCTAAAAATGCGTGAGTCATCAGCATCACACCTAGTGTTTGGGTGCATAAGGAAGTTGACATTACATTAACATTTCGCAACCTTGGACTTAGAGAAATCTGTTTTTAGCGTTGGAATGCTATAATTACGAGAAATATATTATGTACAGGCAAGAAATAACTGGACATAGCAAGTTGATAGTATTCACCGCGATTACTTTAATGTAAACGTGTTTATAGTCTATTACCTATTTTGCGAAATAACTGCGTTTAAGGCACTATTTGATTAACGCGGCAAACTTAAATTATCGATTTAACATAAGGCGTTGTACCTGGTAAAGGTAAACAATGTAGTTACTTTTACAAAAACATATTAAGAGCATTTGCAGCACTTATTGGTTTTGTTTGACAAAGGTCTTCTAAGCTATAAATACTCGTCCTTGCTGTTAGTATTAAAGAAAAATAAGTATAGAATAAATTCGTCACTTTAGTCCGCGCGCGCGGTTATAAATGTAGTTATATAGTCCGCGCGCGACAGCTAGTCACCGCTCACATACCTCAGGCAGTGACTAGCAGTCGCGCGCGGACTAAAGACTATATAGGGTTATTGATAAAACAAAAGCAACCTCTTAAGGAGCCATTGTACTCATCATTATGAACAACTTTTACTATGGTAAAGTGGTAAAGTTCCCATAGTAAAAGTTGTTCATAATGATGAGTACAATGACTCCTTAAGAGGTTGTTGGTGTTTTACCAATAACCCTGTATAACTACATTTTTAACCGACTTCTTCAAAAAGGAGGAGGTTCTCAATTCGTCTGTATGTTTTTTTTTAGATAGATAGATAAAACGCTTTTTTGTATGTATGTTACGCGATTACTCCGCCAATTATGAATCGATTTTGATGATTCTTTTTTGTTTGGTAGGTCATACTTTAGAGGGCAGCACCTCTGAAGCATGATCTACCAAACATATAAATTTTATTAACCTCGCTTGCGTAGTTTTTGAGTTAGCTTCAATAATTACGTATTTGTTCCACTTAGTCTTATGTAGACGATATGTTATTTGACTCCGTCACTGTTATCATAGCAGGTAGTGGTATTCGAATTGTGTAGGGTAGGTACAACAACTAAAAAGTGAAAAACAAAAACATAAAGAAAAAAAAAAGTCGGTTATTTTTTTTGTAATTAATCATCTATTAACAAAGGAACAACGCCTCCATTTTGATATCGCTACCAAGCAAGTTTCCCTTATAATGGGTTCAACAAAAGTCATTTGCGTCTGCGCAAGTGCAATTCAAGCTTTATCTGATTTATATTTCGTTTAGTAGGCCGTTGTAAAGTGTACCGCCGACGCGGAACAATAATGTCGGTTTATGGCTCAAATAGTGGCCTATACCGAAAACTGGACCACTTGCAACTCCAGTTTCAATAAATACCTGTTATGGGTTAACATTTGCAGGTGTAAATTCCCACAGTTGTAAATAGAAATTTTAGAAAATTTAGTTTGCTGGTTAGTTATCGGATAGTTTTCAACTGTCCACTTTACATACAAAAATACTGTTTAATCAATTGCGATCTTCTTCATATTGAGGCGTGATCGTTTGAAGCCATTTTCGTTTTAACTGACTTCTAGAAAAGGAGGAGGTTATTAATTCTTTCGGGGTTTTTTGTAGACCGATTTCTCTGTGATTATTGGACCGATTTACGTGGTTTTGTTTTCATATGTAGAGGTCGCTCACGATTCTCACGAAAGAATCATATAAAATTTCTTTTTGGATAATGCGATGGAAAATACTTGATGTATTCAATATCTACGGTAAAGAGTACTGTTTTTGTATCTGCCTGTTCAAACTTTATGTTATACAAAAACCTTTGACCCTTCTGCACCAAAATGAGGCCTACGAACAAAGTTTACACAATTATTACATAAGTTCAATGGATAAGGATTCCCTTGGTCTTCTTGTAAGCTGTTACATATTTTCTCACAGTTATCCGTAAGTAATGGCTACCGTGCGTATACGCAGTATTAGGTAAACCACGCGCTGTTGTTTGCTTGATTTCATCATCATACCTAAATGTAATAGTTTTGGTTTAACTGCATTTGGTTAACTTTTTTGTCGCCTCTAAAATAATAAAAAGAAAAATATTAATATAAAAAAAAAAAAAGAAATAGTGTTACTAGGTACCTATGGGCAAAATACTCTCAAGTAATGCCCTTTCTTTATTCTTTTTTTGGAAAACTCATGTGTACTTAGCTAATATTTTTGGGAATTTCAAATAGAGTCGCTTGGCCTGATTTTGGACTAGTTTTATGGTTACGGTTTAAACAAAGCGAATCTAACAGTTGGCAGAGATAAAGTAACGGAGGTTTAGAGCAGGACTTGGTTGGTGATGCCTTCCTGGAAATCAGACAGTGAAAAAAAATTACTGGCATATCATCAGGTACCCTAAAAATTCTACTCCTGTAGCATAAACCGGTTCATTATTACGATATAACTTAACTCAAAATTCCTGCTTCATCTTGCTTGGGATCAGTAAAGCCATTGTGTCGTTAGAAAAGAAATTATCCTTAACTCCTTTGAGTGAGTAACCACTAGTTTCAATTGAAAGCGATTGATACAGGCAATTCAATAGCCGTTCTAAGAACCTATCTCTCAATTTATAGTATCGTCGTTTATATTGGAGCTATGCCAACAGGAAAACTAAAGTGAAACGTTTAGAACTTATAATGACTAACTATTTATAAGCGTTTATGTTGCAAATTCTACTATTATTTACCTGTATCTTTAAGTAGTCACGTCCTAATCTCAGTCTAAATCTGTCAAAAATACCTCTTAATTTACTTACATTTTTGACAAGTTTTTGACATTGATTGTCGCTGAAATGAGGTTGCGAATAGATTTTGAACGTTTTCACGGGAATTGGTCTTCAGGACATCCCTATGATTCGCTGTTTACACCCCCCTCGTCCCACTCTCTCGACTTGTACCTCTTGCATGATTAGAACTTGAAAATAATTAGTACATATTTCGTGCTCTCCATCTTGACTGTTAAAACGATTCATCGATCAATTTCTTTTCAACTTGTCAGCTTTTGATTTCAATTAATTCGTTTGCAAGTTATCGTTTGTTTTTACTTACTCATGTAGACCACCAGCCGTGGTATTGATGATAATGAAATGAAATGCAGGGCCATTTCTGGAAGGGCCATTTGAAGAAAACGCCATTGCGCCTTTCTCAACAGACGGCATGCGAGCATCAGTCATCGTGTAGCTCAACCCAGGTAGCTCAAAGACCCGTCACATGACGCTACCTGATCTGCAGGACATTTACGTACGCCAAACAGTTATAACGTCCTGTATTCTATCTAGCCTACATTTTCATATTCACAGTCAGTTTTCTCTGTAGATGTCACGTAAATCAATCAAATAAAACTGTCAATATTATATTATAAGCCAGACAAAAGTGACATTACAGGCACATGAGACGTTTTGTCTCTGGGGTGAGAACGATCCTTTAAAGCTTCTGACATTGCAGATGACCATAGGTAGTAGTAGCCACGTACTAAGAGCTGGTCTACATGCTTGTTTGCCTCTAACATAAAAAAGGTGATAAAAAAATTCGGGTCCTGTTAATCTACAGGTTATGCTATATCCTATAGGTAGGTACTAAATCCTTACTAATATTATAAATGCGAAAGTAACTCTGTCTGTCTGTCGCGCTTTCACGCCAAAACGACTGAACCGATTTAAATGAAATTTGGTACACAGATAGTCTAAAGCCTGAGAAAGTACATAGGCTACTTTTTATCGACATACAACGCGGGCGAAGCCGCGGGCGGAAGCTAGTGTCCAATATTTGTATAATCACGTTCTCGAAAACGGCCCTTACCCTTTCGATGAAATTTGGGGCGAAAAATCAATCCAGTTAGGGCTCATTATCTGGGAAAATTATTTTTCTCTATTTTCACGGCCTTGGGAATGTGATACAACGTTGGTATACCTGGACGATATGTTTATCTAAAATAGGTATACTTATAAAATAAACAGGTATTTGTGAGTTTGTATGTACGGAGTAATCTCCGAAACTTCTCACCCAATTTAAAAAAATCTTTCACTGATGGAGAGCTATGCTATTGCCGAGTGCCATAGGACATGTTTTATGTTAATACAAGCGGACAAAGTCGCGGGCAGAAGTTAGTTTATTAATATTTTCGCTACTTATTATAATTAAGCAACACTATCTAGGCCTAGGGCGTCATATGACACAATTAACTGTGTATTTGAATACAATGCCCGCTAAATGTGTTGTTTACGATGAGTAACAATAAATAATAGGCTCACGCATTATGGATCTTACTGCGGTGCCAGTAGGACGCTGATAACTTGTATTTACTTTATTAAATCTGAGGAATGCTAAAAATGTAGACACGTTTTTGAATAGTTCATTATCAGGCGTTATTTATTTACAATTTACATATTTCGAGAAGGAGCACTTTTGAACGTCAGAATTTTCAAGAAATTTTTAAATTGATTCTAGGCGCGGAGAATCCATTTTTCTCCATACGAAATGGGTACGGGTCTGATTATCTTTGTTTCTCACATATTAAGGCCACGCGATAAGAAACATCCAGTAACTACTGAATGAAAGTAACCTAGACAAGCCATATGCGTTGTTTCCTTTCCATGGAATTCAAGTTGAGATAAAAATAATGATCCGGTTAGGTTGCAATGGACCTTGGAGTATATCCCAGAATAGAAATATCAGATAAACCGCTTTCCAACTGAAAGTAATCAATGTCGGTGTCATCATCCGGGCCCATAGAGTTATTAACTGTGCTACTCCGGCCACGTGGAAGAAGGGAAACAATATCGAGTTAAGATGCAAGTTATCTTGAAAATAAAGCTTGTAATAACTACGTATCGGGGCAAAATGATGCATGGCGTGGGTGTAAAGGTTTGATTCCGAACAATTAACGCTGCACGCGGCAGTATGTACTACCGCGTGCAGTGCTGCCGCGTCACTACCGGAACCATTTTTTTTTTTTGAACTCACGTCTTTTTTGGCATCTCCTAGTTGACCTCTGAGGCCGTGACTACTTAACCGGACTTTTCTGTAGCTGCCTTAAGCTCCACTTAGGGCCTCCAGCCAGGGGCATAAAACTAAACTAATTACAACTAAGCGGCTCGCTAAGGCACCCCCTGTGGGGTACGAACCTCGGCTTAGGGCGGCGCTGGCGGGAGGACAGCAAGATGGGACAGGCTGGATGAGCTCAACTGGTCCCCAAACATTTTCAATACGTATATGAGATTACATTTCGAGCACGGCAGCAATGTGACGCAGCAATGTAGGATTCCTACCTGAAGCGTTGTTCGGAATCATACCTTTAGACTTTCTTCTTAATATTATGCCTTTGTCAAATAAGCTTTCGTCGCCATAATAGTTTAATTAAGATTACCCTCATAAGAGGTCAAGTCAACGCGTCTTCCATCAACGGCCTGCACCCCAATTGCGTAACACATTTTCTATGATAACCCGAAGGGTTTTGAAGGAAATTCCTAAACCATTGCTTCATATGTTTGAACTTAAATAACGTAAATAAATTGTCAAAATGAAAGACATTGCAATAGTAAGTGTTTTACGCATTGACCCTAATGGTCTACCTAAATAATCAGGGGTTGGGAGTCTTTCTTGCAGATTGTGCATAGTGAAAACCGTGAAGAGCGATGCGGCATATGGATCTAATACTTATAGGTGCTGGCATAAATAAGCGGGTTCTCGGTAAAGGCAACTCGGTACCGATCGGTGCAGGTGATATAGTCCCGTGACAAACTGTAGCGATCTGCACCAGGAGTCGGGCCCGAAACCCCGGTTCTTTATGCAAGCACCCTATAAAATTTCGCACTGCATGTCGCTTCAGAAACATAAATTCGCCTTTTCTTTACAAGATTTCTGCATCATAGGCATATAATCAGAAACCCCACTGAAACACTGACAACCAAATGAAACCAATTTACGTTTGAGAATAATATTGTCAACCAATTCCAGCAATATTACACAAGCATTAAATAGACTCGGAGATCATAGAAATCCTTCAATTAATGTTTACATAAATATTATGTATGATATCGGATACGGATGCACGACTGGCTCACCTCGGCACTCGGCAGCATGTCGCAGGTTGCACTTAAGTATAGGTGAATTTGTCACGAGGTTTCCGTGTGCCCGTCAATGCCAGACCCCTGTGTCCGCTGTGATTATGCGTCAACTATAGGTACTGCTCTTGAATTCACATTGCTTTTATGTAAGTCATAGATTCCAATTTTCACCTTACATGCTCCTTAGTGTTTTAAATGTAAGTCTTTCTACTTTCTTAAAATTCATCGTTACCCAAGAAATTCGCAGTAACCTCTTTATATACGTTGACTTCTAATTTTACCCGTAGAAACAAACAAAGAACAAAAGAAAAGAAAAATATTTTATTTGAGACACGCACAGGAAATACAAACAGTAAAGGCTCGTGCATCGCTACCCTAGTCGCGCCCGCGATATCGCGGGTATCCTGTACCCTGTTTGTGGGAGCCTTAAAAAAGGAGCATTTAAAACTAACAGAACTGCTACCTGAACTAACTGAACTACCTACTGATGCTAAAGCAGTGACAGTTCACTTCAAGCTCACTTCACCTAAGTTTTCACGGTGAGATGGTTACAGAATAGCAATGCTAGTATTGATGACAATGACAGCCCACTCCACGCTCACTTCACCTAAGTTTTCATGGTGAGATAGTTACAGAATAGCAATGCTGTTCTTTAGAATTGACTCTCTTTCAGAAATTTACAGGCTGTAAGGGTAAACACTCTTGTCATTCAAACCATGGGTAGTTGACCGAACACAACAAAAAAAAAAAACGTTATTTTCATTAAAAGATTTTAAAAAGTTTCTATCTGACACCGTGCTTGCTAGCGAAACAGTTGACTGACTAAGGGAGGGGTCGCGCTCGCTGCCGGTCAGGTCACATCCCGTACCCCCCGCCCGTGTTGAGACACAAGTTCATTGCCCTAGCGCATAGGGCAACGAACTTGCGACTCTTGTGGTAAAATTTAGGTCTAAAAAAAATTAAAAAAAAGTTGTAATTTTCCATTGATTTTACGTTCTATGAATGAAACCAAACCACTGACTTCAAGGATAACGGTGTTTACACTAACACCCTGTATAATTGATCAATGGATTCTCCTCAGAGAGTCCTTAACAGTCATCGACGAGGACGGGTTTATTAGTACTACCTAATAACCATGCAGTAATTTTATCAACCACTATTTTACTTTTTTAGCAAAAATCCTACCATCGTGACAGTTGCATTTTTTACTAACTCGCCAAGTGTTTTTATAATGATAATTTGTACATTTAAAGGTCTCTCTGGTGAGAAAATTACTTAGCTATTACATGCTGCGCGTAACTACACTATTTATTTTTGCCGCCAGACGTGAATTAGCGAGATATGTCTTCAAGTATTCTATATAGCTACAGTGTTGTTAGTACAAATATTCCGATGTGGCACCCCACTGGCCACTTAAATTCTATTGTAATTGCTTTCATTTGGACATCATAACACTTTTGTATCCGAGTTTGATACCATAATGGTCTTCAGTTCCCGCTACTTCTTTTGAGCATAGTAACCGAATCACATAAAATATTTTCGTTCAAAATTACTCTCAAGAAGCATTAAACTGCTCCTCTATGAGAACTTACTAAGACCAATATTGAAATACGGCTCAGAATGCTGGGTGCTAAGCAAAAAAGACGAGAACTGTTTGTTAGTATTCGAGTAGAAAATCGCGCCTGAGGATTTTCCGTTACAATTCGGTGCAGTACTGGAAAACGAGCAATGGCGAACGCGGTACAACCACGAGCTCTACGAGATGCATGGCGAGCCTAATGTAATAAAAACCATCGAAATAGGTCGTCTTCGATGGGCTAGATAGTGGACATGTCGCAAGAATGAACGAGACCAGAGCACCCAAACGGTTACTGGATAGTAAACCAGATGGTCGTAGTAGTCGAGGGCGGCCCAAGCTCAGATGGTTGGATGGCGTAGACCAAGACTTAAGAGCTGTTGGAGTGAGAAATTGGTGAGAAAAAGCCGCAAATAGATCACGTTGGAGAAATATACTTGACCAGGCTAAGGCCCACCCGCGGCTGTATGATGATCATGCACCGGATCACTGGGATAAAACAAACAATAAAACATCTATGTACGAGTAATTCTCATAATTATTATAAATGTTCAACATAAAGTCAAAACTAGCTTGAAGTTCTGATTAATCTATTATACCTAAATCAAAATGTCGCCAAAAACCAAACTTATGTATATTAGCATAAATATACATCGACTTCGATTTGCTGCGTTGTTAGAAAACAATAAAGCTGAACATTTGCCTTAATTTGAATTTACGACTTAGGCATAAAGACCAACTTGTCCTCATGCCCATTTCTAAGGAAGTTTTAACATTTATTACGAATAAACAATAGTTTTAAACTGCCATCAAGAAGCTGGTGGTCGTTTGTGGTTACCCAAATATGGCTGGCTGGCGCCAACGTGGTAGTCTTGTGCATAAATAATAGATTTATTGCACGTTTTAAATAAAATTAGGCTTGTTTCTAGACGTTAATAAATAGAAGTCGATTTTCGTGTCTGTCTGTGTGACCGCGTTGTTCTTCATAACTACGCAACGAATTTTGATGCAGTTTTCAACACCATTTAAAGAATTTATACTGGAAGATTTAAAGAAATCTAGATGTTTTGTAAGCTTGCAAAAGCCGTGCGATGCAGGGGCGGGTCGCTACTTATGTATATACCTTGTTTAAGGGGACACCGTTCCGATCTGTTCTTGTACAATCTTATCACTATCACTAAATAATATTATAAAACACAGCCCCCCCACCGAGTCTGTCTGTCTGAACGCAATAAACTCAAAAACTACCGAACAGATTTTCATACGGTTTTTCAACAATGGACGAAGTGATTCATGAGGAGGTTGAGGTGTATAATGCATTAAGGTTTTGTGTAAATGCGGACTGGGAGCTTTACTGGATACCGGATAATTGTCGACCTCCTCGCGGGCGAAACTCCTGGCAAAAGCTAGTTATTCATAAATATATTTGAGTTACCTAATTAAAGAAGAATGACTAATGATGATAATGCTTAAAATCAAGCAGGTGAGTTTCGACAGGTGCTAAACTGTTGACTGATGATCAATCGTTGAATCATTTCATCTGTTAAAATCAAAACTATTTGTTTTTTTTATATCGATGTGTTAAAACATGTCTTAGTACATTGTTTATTATATAAATATCGTAGGACAGTTGATTAATAGTTCAGGGTCAGAATTTTAACAATGAAGAATGTTTTTATTTTTCTGTTTTCGGCAACAGCTACGTAACAGTCAGTAGATATAACTACTGTACGAAAAAAGAATACACTGCGTGTCTAAGAAACATAATATCTCCATTACATGGATCTCTCTGCATCAGATCAGAAAATCTAGTGACAAATGTCATGTTTCATGTCATGAATTAGTAGTAACAAAAATCTATCAAATGAGTTGACATGCAGTTTGGCAACAAAAGCCTTCAAAATACTATTTATCACTACTTCCCAAACGTTAGAGCAAGCATATTTTTTATTTTCTAATCACAAAAAAAAATACGCTGGGCAATAACACTAATATACGGCCTTAAGGGCATCAAATAAAAATGCAACATTCGTGTGAATTAAAACATTAAATAATTTAAACCCCGAGTTCACCATTATTAATGGTGCTCCAGTTTGTAGACTCGACCGGCTGCGCCGGCGCACGCCCGTCGCACGAACGAGTCCGGCCGTTGCGACATGAGCCCTGCGTCAGGGCTGCTTTGATAATTTGTGGCTGTTGCGATATTGTTAGCTCTAACAGAAATTAGGTAGGTACCTACCGATGATAAGTAATCAAAATAACTTACCTGTTGTGAAGTTCGATCATTATTATACGATGTATTTCATTCGAAGATAATATTACTAACATAGGTAGTGCATTGACGCTGGTAGGCAACTGATATGCGATTTTTAGAACTAAAATTACTAAAAAACATTTTAATGGATATCATATCTGGGTCCATCTGGGGCAATTAGAATCAGTTTTTGTTTTTGACATTCAAAAGTGCCTTTTATGTGCCTAATTGAAATTAATTATTTGACTTTGACATCAACTGCCATTCTTATCGTAAGCACGGCGGTCGATACTATGCTTCTTTATGTTCATCGAAATATTTAAGTGAAGTGTTTAGAAGTTGTTTACTGCACTCCAGATTCTAGTAGCTTCAGTGCTGCTAAACTATTGCCTGATCCTTCATGTTGGTTGAATTTAGGATGAAGCAGAGATGCATTCTTCTCTTATATATTTTATTCATACCATTGACTAGAAAGTACCTATAGCTTTTAATTTCCAAGAGCACCACCAGACCATACCACAACATTTGTGCTTTCTGGACTCTGGACCCTGGACCTTAAAATCCTAGTGATGTTTCTATGCAGCTATGGTCCACATTGCATTGAACTTTATTTTTGATGGTACCACGAGATTGGTAATACGTTAAGGAACTCTAAAAATTCATACTTCTCTAGACACAGCGGTTTATTCTGTGCGTTTTCTGTCAGTGAAAGAATGAATAAAATATTTTTATAAAGTAGAAGACGATGATCGGATTTTTTAAAGCTTTGTGCCTATTTATATCACGAGATAAAGAACTTACTTAGGTCATCATTCCATACAATAAATGGTCTTATTTTGAAAAAGAGACACCTAGTTCTGGAACCATGATTTGTAACCTAACCCCCACACTTTGTAGGGTGTAATGCACAAATACCTATGTCCACAAAATGTTAGATTTTAATTATAGAAATGACCTCCCCGACCTCGTCGCCCGGCGCCCACGGCCACAGTTTCATTACTTTTACGAAACCTCTCGTGAATTAGAGCAGTAATTTGTGTTCGCGACGTGTCCTAGACGTATTAAGGCACAATACTTACGTAAATTAGGCACTTGAGTATATGTGTCGAGTTCTTTATGTGGGCTGATCGGCTTATCTGTTTTGTTTTGTAATAGAATAAAACTACAAATACATATACAAACTCATGCCTTTTTTTAGAAACTAGAGAACGCCACCCTTTACGATCCTTACACACTCCTTTTGAATAAATAAAACCAAGGGCAATATATTATGTATTTGATATGTCTACAATAACATTTTTTAATTTTTATTGAGTAGGCAATATGCTATCTATACGATGAATTTTTGGAGTACTTATCACGTAATAACTGCATTTTGCCTTGTAGAAATTGTCACCCCTTGAACTGTTTTAACAAGGACTAATACGTTTTCTTACTTCATATCTCTAATATTTAGCCTATTAGTCGAAATTTAAAGCTGATATTTACCGTACTGTCCTTTAGAATAAATTCTGACACCACCACTAACAAGACGAAAAAAAAAGAAAGAATAAATTTTAATTATCTGTCGCTGTCAGTAATTGAAATCGAAAAGGATATTATTTATCGTATTATATCGGATTTTAGCCAAACCAATTCAATTCTGTTTAAAGTCTTTGGGTCAGTCAGATATCGTAGCGTTCCTCCACGTAGCAACCTAACCTATAAGGATGAAAGCCTGCAAAAGTACTGTTGGGTAACCCATCACGTTTGAGTCCCCGTTAAATTATGCCCAACGAGTAACCATTGACTTGCTTAATCCTTGTACAAATGATTTGGGTCGAGTATTTATTTCTGAATGTGGATAGTATAGAAAGAGGAAGGGAAACCAATGAACAGCCGATCTATTCTGTAAAAATCTCGCCGTGAAAACGTAGGTGAAGTGAGCTGTCAATAGTGTCAATCCCTAGTCAGCATCAGGTGGAATGCCAGCTCACTTCACCTAAATTTTCACGGTGAGATTTTTAATTGAGAACTTAAGATATACACTTCTCTCCTTTGCAAAAAAAAACGGGCGGTTTTGATTTTTCTACATTATTTAGTTGCAAAGAGGTTTTAATAGCCAAACTATGTTACTGGCACTTAATAAAGATTCTGGTATAAAAAATAGTTAATTCCAAATTCGAAACTTTTGTTTAAAACAATAATAATCCCTTTTTCAGTTTGTGACTTTTTACTTACTTTTCGCGGTTAAAAGGTTATCAAGCAACTAAAACTAACTTCTCGTTTTGTTTAGTAGAATAATTTATGTTTGTCGCATAATCCAGCCTTATTGTGACTTAAAACAGATATCTTTTTGTCGATTGTAATGGCAGAAAAAGCAATAAGAGCTAGTAAAATTATAGCGCTGCTGGAAGAGGGGTGTAGCCAAAAAACTATATTCTCATTGATAATAAGAAAGTCATTTATGCTAATAACATTGTAAAAATATTAATATTATCCATAGAAAAGCCAATGACTGTAAGGTGCCCGTTTTTCTTTTGCAAAGGAGTATATGAATTGTGTAGACGATTATATGCCATGGAAGAAAACTAATACTGAGATGACAGATGGCTGATAGATATGTATAAAAGAAAAACATATCTATTCAAAGTCGCTGAGCCGACCTCAAATAAATTAGGATAAATGCAAGAGATTCTGATTATTATTCTACATAAGCATTATTTTCCTACATAAGTTTATTCGCAAGTGCGGTATTATTGTGTGTGCCATATTCCTATGCCCTCGTTATGGCACTATAATTTGATCTATTTCATAGTACTATCGAGCATGTCACGTCATCTTGCGCTGTCGAGTTTTGCCTGTCCGCAAAGAGCCGCAGCCCGCAATGCTCGGGAATGCGGCAAGGTGCGCCGGATATCAGGCGAACGCAACACAACCGTTAGTTACTGCGACTGTTTTCTACTTACCTACATAAGTCGAGGACGGAAACGAAAAACACTTGCAAAAACTGATGTAGGGATGTTGGTCAATGTGTATGCAGACGATGCAGCGACATTTCGTGTAACACCCTGTTACGCGCATATTTATTCACACGTATTTGTTGGAAAAGCTTGGATTGGGTCAACATTGCATTCTAATCTCAGTCTCAATCTGTCAAAATTAACTTTACAATGTTTGTCAAGTTTTTGACAATAATTGTCGCCGATTAAAGTTGTACTGTAAAAGAATATTAATTGTTTTCGTAATTGCTGTGTAACTAACATTAACAGAAGTCTGATAACGAAATTTCTTCAAGGCAAGCATTTGCATAAGATCCAAAACCATCTTCAGATCTATCTTTTTTAAATCATTTATTTGTCAGAATATGCAATACTAGCTTTTTCCCGCGGCTTAGCCCGTGTGGAGATCGTAAATTATCCCACGGGAACGTACTGCCGGTCTAAAAAATATTCAATGTCCTAACCCAGGTCATGGTCTAAAAAAACTAATCAAGAGAACAGACGATTGAAATCTCAGTCCTTTATATGCTTGTTTATAATAATATCATGTTTTATCTTCGGAAATAATTATCGGTACTATCGTGGATTGTTTTCAAATAATATAGGCGTGAGTTTTATGTGGCAATGTTGGTTGGTTGCCACGAGCCACGAGCCAGCCCGTTTGAGCCGACCAATCGATACATAATCACCATGGCTTTGCTGACAATCCATTGTAGGGCTGGCCGTACGTTGATCCTACTTAGATAGTTATTTTGAAATTGAATGTTTGTAGCCTGGAAGTCTCTAGACATTTTCGTTTCATAAATACATCATAATATATCACAGCCCGTCTCGTCCCACTTCTGGACAAAGGCCTCCTTTCTGCCAAATAACTTTTTGGGATTACATTATTTTGATTGCAAGAGTGTGCAATTGCATTCGGAATATAGGTATAATACTCAGAATGTTTCATAGATTGTTGCTCCCACATCCATATGACCATACGGCGTGTGCGTGTTTGCATGTGTGTGTGTTTCAATATGTTTATTTAATTTAAGTTTGGCATATTTTGTCAACCCTGCAATTGCGGGCGCACTCGCTCATACGCCGTGTGCCGGGCATGAGGCAAAGCTTGCGAAACTGTCTCAATACAGCCTCTATGGTCAGCGGCTGTACCACCATTGTGTTTACTTCATAATATCCGCCCTTAGCCCGAAACCTATAGATATTATGACGCGAGCCCGGTTTTGTACCTATTTTTTTTAATAGCAGCATAATGTTTGTATGTATGCTTTATTTTTACAAAAGAGATCGGTTTCAAATATTGGCTTAGGGGGAAGCTTTTAAAAAAAAAACAAAAAATGCGGTGCTCAAATTCGAGGCCATGATTCCTTTGCTCTACTACCCATATTTTCGGATTAACCCCTGATATGTCTGTCTGAACTTCTGACTGATTTTTATGATTTGCGTACTTACCGTTATACAATATTTCGTTAGTTATGTTGTATTGTATTTTTTTTTATGTTTCATTAACAGCCGATAAGTAAACATATTCACCCCTGCATACATTTGGTCCTTGGCTTTTCAGTAGGCTTGTTATAAATGTTATAATTTATTTATTTATTTTATTTTATTAATTTATTTATTTATTCATTTATAATGTCCGAAGGTACAAATGAATGTGTTTGCTTTCACGGAGGTTTGCTTTATATTTCTAACATTGTCCAATGTGAAGTGAATTATCTATGTATAACGTAGTAACGAGACGTAACGATGTAAAAATGATTTTGACCTTTGTTCATTTTGTCTCATTTTATTCGATTTTTAAACGGTGTCTATCAGGAATATTCGATATTCCAATATGTTGTTGTGTATGTATATGTTTTATTGATGAGGTATACAAGACTTATACAATTCGAATGTATCTATTCGACATACATAGGTAGCGACATAATTACGAAGTGTGACATGACATGTAGTGTGCGCGGGCGCACGACCGCGACCCTTGCGTTCACTCACGCGTAGCCGACACGCCGACACCTTATCTGTTATCAGTCGATCTTGTTCGACAGCTTGCTAGTTGCAATGCCCTGGGACACTGATTTTGCCCTTTGTATGCAGAATGGGATAATTACAGTATTTGAAGCTGTGAACATTGAGATAGATAACATCTGTACGTTTCCTAATACGGTATTGTGCGAGTGCGTGCCATTATCTCTACACTCTTGGCCGTGCTTTGGCATTGGACACATACATTTGATTGAAGTCAACCTAACGGTCTCTCACAATAATTCAAATCAAATCATTTTTTTTATCATGCAAATCTTATTCAATTAAATATTATTTTAAATTAACATTAGAAATATTAATAAATTCATTTTAAAAAATTTACAAATTAAAGTCAAATCATTTAAATTACAATAGAATAAAAAATGTCATAATAAATTTTACATCAAATGTCATTGGCTACAATAATAACTATGTCAATGTGTACAATATAAGCATGTCAATTTAAAGTAAATCTATTATCACCGATGTCAGTCAGCCCAAGTTTCAAGGCACTGGGATGATACGGGTTACTTTTTTTAATTACTATCCTTCTCCTGGGCAAAATTTTTCACATAGCCTGGTACCAGTCTATGGAGGACAGAAATAAATCTCAATAATCTGCTGTAAGCCTATCACTGCTAGACGCGATATATTCCCGTATAGCAAAAAGTCTTAAACAACAATAATTGCCATAAGGCTCAAGTACTATTTTCTTACGCATTGTGCGACAAAACTTTACATCATCATCCGACTATGGCGAAGCAAAAATAAGGGTTATTATTTTGATCGGTATGTAATGTATGTTTGTTCTTGTGTTCATATCTTCGAAACTGCTCATCACAATTTGACAAATGTGGTATCTTTGGAAGCGTCTTGATTGTACGCTGGTACAAATCCGGAGTCACACGCGATAGGGCATGGATCGAACACATTACGTGTGACTCCGGATTTTTAATTTGTCTGTCTGTGATGTCTTGTTTAACCTTTTTAGTTAACTTTTTGTCGTAGTTGGGTTTTAGTTTAACTTTTATTTTTATTTCTGTAATAGGTTTACATTATGAAACTAGTGTCGTGAAACAGTAGCTGAATGTTCTGTTTCGGGCTGTAGCTAACTAACACCCGGTTTTTGAAAAGCTCATGTTAACTGCGTGCTTGCGACATGCGACAGCGTGTTAGTTGCATTTATCAGCTTCATCAAAACCAGGTGTTATCTATAGCCCGAACCAGAACAGTCAAGTTACTGTATCACGATACTAGTGTCATAATGTAAACCCCGCTTTAGGAAACCTTCGCACAATTCACACTTATCGACCATGTTTGAGTTCTCCGCCATTATGAATTTAAATACGACCGTCATTATCGATTACACGTATTAGACTCGCGATTTGATTATGCGTTATTACGTGAATTATGTTGGTAATAGATACTTATTTATGACGACCGATCCTTTTTTGCTGGCGACATTGAGATTATTTCAATATAACTTTATGAACTAGGTGACTGATCAGCAGGATGAAGAGAAAATCAGCAGGATTTTTTTTTAGACTCGTTTTTCTCCATTTTCGTGGACTTATTTTGCGCAAAGTTAGGCGTATGCCGCAGTTTCGAATGAGCTACGCTGGGTTTACGCTCGTCTTGTAAGCCTGCAATAAAAACAACCCGATCGTCAATCCGTCTATTGGGGGTACCAAGATACTTTTATTTTTCCTCTCTTTGAAACTCCGTGGTGATCCTCAGCACATGTGGAGTGGTTTCGGGAGTCATCTACTTGTGCCTAAACACACCCAGGAATGTTAAAGCAATTCTTAACATGGTTTCTTTTTCGTTGTCAACAGAAAACTTGGCGCCGTCGGAGTTGAAGAAGCTTAGAAATAAACAGAGGAAGGCGAAGCGTAAAGCGGAACAGGAAAGCGCGTTACAGGCTCAGGTACAGGTACGTTCATTTTACTTAATGGTGCCTGTTTTATCAGGTACTAAGATTGATGATCGCAGTATGTTCCGTTTGAAAGGGAACTGTTTCATTCAAATTATCGAAAACACTAAGTTAAAATTACGGGATCCTCTTCTTCTTTTCGTGTGGTTAGTGACTAACCTGGTGTCAGAGTTAGGCGCCCATGGGCCTCTGACTTGGCTTCACATGCCTTCGAGAAATATCTCTCAGGCATGCTGGCTTCCTCACGATGTTTTCCTTCACCGTTTTTGAAGCGGGAGGACGGGTCCCTCTACTCTGGTCATTGTTTTCTTTAATCAAAATGTGAGATAAAGTTTTGTCACATTCATAAAATAGCCAGTGACTGAAGGATTAATTATTGCAACACATTTGTGTGTATTGGGGCTGTACCTACACTCAGTTAGAGATCTTTGTATACTGAACGGGTACAGCAAGCACTTTTCTAGGATATTTACATTAATATCAAACAAAGTTTTTGGAACACAGACGTAAAGAAAGAAAGAAAATACATTTATTTAGCACAGACAGGGCACACAACACAATGTAACTACATGTAAATGAATAAAAAAAATAAAATAAAAGAAACAATTTCAAAGTTTAGGTACCTAGAAAAAAAGTGTGCCTCGCGGCTGCGCTAAATAGGCCCAGTTCAAACCTACGTACCTATCAAACCATGTTATAACCTTCAACAAAAACATTTGTAAGTACTCCCTATTTGAGTATCACAGTAAAATAGGGAGTCGTCTTTACTTCTGATTCCTGAGTGAAATAAAAGGTGTGTGTATAAGAAGTGTTGTTCTGTAGGTGAAGCGCGAACAGCACCACAAGGCGAGACAGCAGCAGGAGCAGGGCGACCCTGAAGCGCCGCAGTTGGACGAACTGGTACCTGACAAACTGGCCAGGGTAAATATTACATGACATTATAAAATCTATAATTAATATTATAAAGCTGAAGAGTTTGTTTGTTTGTTTGTTTGAACGCGCTAATCTCAGGGATGGAATTGAAAAATTATTTTTGTGTTGGATAGTCCATTTATCCAGGAAGGCTATAGGCTATATAACATCACGCTACGACCAATAGGCGTGGAGGATTAATGAAAAATGTTGCAAAAACGGGAAAAATTATTCCTTTTTGAGAGCTTCCGTTGCGTGCGCTGAGAAAACGGTTTAAGTTACGCAAATATCATGTATGATAGAATTGTTCCTCTTTAAAAGTTCTAAAAAAATCCGCGACAGCATGTCTATCTTTTTAGATTGACTCACTATAACCATTTTTTATGGTAATCAAATTTGTTCGAAACATTATTTGCGAAGGAGTTTTATCAACATAATATTAATTCTTATTCAAATAAATAGTTTTAACAACAAGGATATTTATGTAGCAGCAAAATACTTTTTAATTCATTCGAATCGGACATTTAATTTCGAAGTAATCATGAATATAAAAATGCAATACGCGAACCGTTCGACGCCGGCGCGACGTTCCTCTCTAGAGAGAGAGGAGAGGATGGGCACACGGGTAGACCATGAACTGGAATAGGACATAGGATACTTTTTATCCTTATATTCCCACGGGATCGAGACCTACGCGGGTGAAACCGCGGGGCACAGCTAGCATATATATAAAAAAAAGTCCTTATTCTACTAGTATTTATTTTTTTTACCAAAGAACAAGTACGGCGGACTAATTTTGTGTCTAGGTTTTATTTTTATTTCGTAGTAATTCTTTAACTAATTGAATCCTTGATAGGTGATATTGTCTTGGCTTAACACATAAGTACTATGTAGTTTGTCAACATAATTTGCTCAACGCCCTTGATATGACTGTTTGCATTTGATTTTATCTGATAAAGTTTATAGTCAAATCAATTTCTTACAACAATACGAATACAGACATATTGTTTGTGTTTCCACATCCTAAAATTACTTCCTAGGGAAGTAACTATCAAGTCAGTCACTGATTGATTAGAATGTCATAATTAATTTGTTTATAACAGTACCCAAAGCTAAAAATACTTCGACCACTACCTGTTTTACTACTCGAGTGACAATGAAGTGTGGTATTGTTAAAGAATTGACGTCTAACTTGTTCTAATAGTCGTGACTTTGTAGGCATGACTTATTATACATAGTTGTTTGAGATATCACGTTATATGGGCAACCAAACAAGGATTTTAAATTTTTTCAATAGGGTGTTTTTTTTAATCTACAACATTATGTTTTGTTTATGCTAAACCTGAAAAGGGGTCACTCATCATTTTGAACAACTTTTTCTATGGGACAAACCTTGAAATCGCAAAAAAGAAATCAGCTGTTCCATACATTTGTGTTCACTTAAATCGACAAAATGTATGGAACAGCAGATTTTTTTTGTGTAAGTGTCAAATAATGTAGTCAAACTCAAACTCAAACTCAAAGCATTTATTTCAATTAAACCATTTACAGGCACTTTTGAATTGTCAAGGAGTCGGTCAGTCAGAAATATGAAGCTAGTTGCCCATTCCAAAGCGTAGTTGGTACCTATGGAGAAGAACGGGCAAGAAACTCCACGGACACTCTTTTAAATCAAAATATTGTTACAAAATATTGGTTACATAATTTATGTTGAAATTATACATGTGAGAACAATGTAGAAAGCACGTTAAAAGCGTCCGCAATTATAACAAACAAATCAAAAATTAAAATAAGCCATGGCAGCTAAGAGATGACCAGTCACAACTGACGGCGCCCGTTCACGAACATGACGCATGGATCAGCACCATTTAGCTCAACCATTTTGAAGGGAGCTAAATGATCCAACACACGCGCCACCATCAGCGAGACATTTGAGTGAGCATGACATTCCCAGCCGCCAGGGCACATTCAAGTCAATTAAAGACAAATTACCCGGTAAATGGCTCTATAGTACATAGTACTCACACCTGTGCTATGCAGTTATATAATACAAAGGAAATTGAGTTTATACAATGCAAAGATGGTCTTACAATCTTCAGTAGCACCCCTGTTATGACTCTAAGGGCCGACACACATCTGGCGAGGCGCAGCGCAGCGCATTCGTCACTGTTAAACAAATATCAACGTTGCGGGCCTTAAAATAACGTTTAGAGTAAATAACCGGAGACACGCCTCTTTCCTCTTAGACGCGCTCTCGAGATAATGGAAGTTTATTTATTTTTAACTTTATTTCAATTTGTGCAAGGTCAATATTTGTTTGGAAGTGACGAATGCGAAATGCGGTTAGACTAAGGTGAATAGTTATAGTCCTCCAGACCGTATTTCGGCCATGGCGGCCAATCTCAACGGAGACTAGCCCTCGGCGCGGGAGATGTTATAGTGCACAAGTGTGTGCGCAGACGCAGGTGCACCCTCTCTTTCCTCCGGTCATGTCGGATTGCCGTCCCATCGGACTATGAAGGTGAATAGTAGGTAGTATAATTACACCTAAATTTCTGTAGATGTCGGTTGTGGGTATTTTCATCACACCTTTATTTCCGGAAGGGTCAGGCAGAGATGTGTAGTACACCCAGTTATGTTTAGATCCCATGTGGTAGGAAGCGAGCATAATGCTATGAACTAGGCACAAATCTAGTTTCAACAATACAACTGATGTGTTTATTTTGTCATTTTACAGGCCGAGGATCCTCTAGAACAAGCTATCAAGTTCCTACAACCACTAAGAACGCTCGCAGCGGATAGGATAGACACACATTTAATGGCCTTCGAAATATACTTTAGAAAAGGTAAGGTTTATTAAAAGTGTTCAATGAGAGATAGGCAAAGATTATCACTCGACGCGCTGAGGGAGGACATTGCTCTCGAGTTTTGTTGTATCGGGGCCTCAAGCTCCTTAATATAAGGTTGAGCTCACGATGGCTGATGCTTGCGTGCCGGTAGCTCGCCGTACGATAAGGACCAGGCCCGGGTCGACGGCGTGTTGTGCTCCACGCGCGCCTCGAAGAGATGTCAGCACAATTGGTGGGGTCCGCTAGGACCAAAGCCTGGCAGGGTTGCGGGAAAGTCCGAAAGGGATACCGGGACCCTCGGCAACAGGCAACTGAAGGAACACTGGTGGGTTTTAGTCAGTAGAGTCTGACACGCCCTCTCGCTCTGCCCAGAGCGGGAGAAGTCATTCGGTGATTTCCCACCATAAAAAAAGTGGTAGTCAGATAGGAAATATCGACTCGATCTAGCTAATTTTTTTTTTGCAGAATAGACAATTTCATTTATTTTATTCCGTTTCCAGATAGACCCCTGCTGATGCTGCAGAGCATAAAGCGCGCGTTCAAACTAGACAGTTCGCACCACCATCTCCACGACTGCCTGGTACGGTTCCAGAGGTGGTTGGACGAGAATCTGGCTAGTCTGAACCCATCAGTCGCCGCTGTCATCACCAAAGAGATTGAGCCGGTAAGACTTACCCATTTGTACATAATATCACGCATGTATTTCCGAAGGGTTTGGCAGAGGTTTACCTAAGTATAGTACACACACATTTCGCCAGTTATGTTTAAGTCCCATGTAATAGAGGGCGAGCCTATTGCCATCAAGCAGACGTAAATCCAGCCTCCAATGAGAAATTCCACCAATGCCATTTATATGCACAACATTACAGAGTAAAGAATCACAAGGCGTTGTACAGTGCAATTTACAAACTAAAATGTATTATCAATGTGACATACCTACATTAGTAAGTAAGGTAAAATAGAATTTACAAATATTATAATATGTGAACACGAGAAAATTAAAAAATAAACAAATGCAATCAAGTGAAAAAGTTATCTAACTTTTTCGAATCAATAAGCAAATTTTCTGAGGACCTCAGAAACTGGGAATCAGTCAGCTAGAACTGAGGGCCAATTCTCTTACATAAAAAACATTCACATTCAAGTCGCAATCTGTCAAACTTGTCAAAAATTTTGGTAAACTGATGGTTTTTTGACAGATTGCGAATGTGAACGTTCTAGGGAATTGCCCCGCTGATCTTTTCCACTTTGTTTAATCAATATTAACACTTTAATCATCATCATTGGTAGCCACTGCTGAGTATAATCCTCTTCCCATTTGTGCCATGCATGGTCTATGCGAGTCTCATCCAGTGCCCTGTTTATCAAAAGTTTACAACTTCACAAGTTACCTAGAAAGTTAATTTTTCGTTAAATTCGTAGCTCATCATAATCAGCCTTATTGTATGTTCCCACTGCTGGGACACGGGCATTAGGTCATCTCTCATTGAAAAAAAAAGAAAATCGAATTTAAAAAATCATTGCGGTACTAAGCACGATACTTGTAAACTTGTAAGACGAAATACAGAGTCGCTAGACACTCCCAGGATTTACTATGATTTTCTACAAGTTGTAACTTACAAAGAATTTTTTGATAAACAAAATCTCGAATACTGTTACAGTTTTAATTTACTGGGAGTTTTTGTCAAAAGTGGTTAACAATTATGAGGTTGACTCTATTCTTACAAGTAAGTTTCTCCTTCACATAATCATAATTCCTCTTCATGCAATGCATGTTTTTATTCGCTAATAAAAAGATACGATTCGTACATCATTGTCGGTGTTTTCCGTGTTTCCCCATATTGTAAAATATTATGGAGAATAGAGGTCTCACACTATGTCAAAAGCTCGATAGTTTATAGTACACTATAGCATTGTTTATTAGTGTAATTAAGTAAACATCTTGTTGTAATTTGTTGTGTGTTTAATCGTTAAATTTTTCTGAAAGTAAATCAGTATTGTTGTTAGGTTCACAATGTAGTGTATTTAACACGCGTGCTTTTTACTATACATTCTGGCACTAGTGCGGAAAAGTAAGCTACGGTTAACTTTGAACTAGTCAGATATGTGTGATTTTTAAAATCTCAACGAAGAGCCTCATGCCTTCACACTTGTTAATAAATTGAATTAAAAAAAATTCATTGATTTTCTAAAAACCCTCGATCAACCTGTACCATTACCATGCAATTTTTACCATGAAACAACAATTTTATTAATTCTTATTATAATTTTGAAAAATATACCACAGTGGGGAAGCTCTTGGCCTGCATCGCCGTTAGAATAAAACAGAAGAAAGAAAAAAAAACTTTTTTTAATGGGGAAGTTTACCCAATGTAAAATTTTCCGACGATTGTGTTTTTGAATTCATAATATAAATATGCACGCATAAATTCTCGGCTATTTCCCACAGTGATAGGCAGAGCATATACTACTCATATTACCATTTCTCTGCTTCGTCTACGTTTTCACAAATCATCATCAGCCTAGCCTTTTCCCAACTGAGTTGGGATCGGCTTCCATTTTAACTGGATGTAGCTGAATACCAGTATTCACATGCCTATCTTACCTCCGCAACCCAGTTTCTGGGTAAGACTGTTTGTTTCACTTCCGGGTTTCTGACTACTCGTAAAGATTGTCAGAGATCCATGAATGACAGCCGGGACCAACGATTATAGTCTGAGTATGTAATAGACGGTCACCCATCCGCGGACTAATTATAATAAATAATTATTATGTTCTTCCTCCAACAGAGAGAATTGGAAGGGGTTGGAGGAGGCCTTTGCTTTGATAAAATGCTATGTTATACAACTGTAACTCTGAATAAAGGCTGTAAAAAAAATGTTCTTCCTCATAGAAGTGAATAATTGTATTCTATTGTAGTAAAATAAAGTATTTTAAACGTATATTACAGATGGTTCGCGGTCGTAGCGCAGTACAGATGGCGGAAGAGTTCATTAGCTCGGCGGCGGAGACGCAGGCTGACGCGCTGTGGGGCGCGCGCGCACTGCGCCGCCTGCTGCCCGAGCGGACCGCGCGCGCGCTGGCCCGCGCCACCGCGCTGCACTACCGCGACACCTGCATACAGGTACAGTACACGCGCATAGCGAGACGCAGGCGACGCGCTCAAAAGGGACAACATCCTAGAGCTGAATAAATGATTACCATGTGCGCGGTGTTCGCTAAAGACCTACAACCTTAGCGCATTCCCCTTTTTTATTTTTTAACTTTTTTTCTTATTTGCAGGGTTGCGTGGATGTGTTAGACAGCCTGCGAGAAGGCGACTTCGGTCCGTGCGAGAAGGAGATAGAGGAATATATCGAGGCGTGTCGCACCAAGTTCCCGTACGCCATCGCGTTCAAGCCGGCGTCGGAACTGGCTGACCTGCCCGAAAACCCCGCGCCCGCCGACGACGCCCCGCTACAACACAAAGAGATCGCCGTCAACAACTGAAGACAACACACAACACTCCTTCCTCGAAAACGGTCTAAAATTATATATCAACTGTCTACGTATTCGATAGTTTGGACGATGGAAAGATGGCGATTTGAACCACTTTTAATAGACCAAAGTCTTAGCTGACAGCTCCGCTGTTCCGCTGAAAATGAATAAATAATAACTCGCGTGGAGTGAATTAATGATAGGTTTGTAATTAATAATAAACTCTTATGCAATCAGACGTGTTGATTATACTCATTTACAACCCGAGAATCTGCGAATATATTTTTCTTTAGTCGTGGGTTAAGTCTTGTTAAGTCTTTTTTACAAATTAGGATTTAAGACCACACACTTAAAACGCTTATTAAATTCTATTATACTTACTAAAGGTGCGGAGATTGTAAGCAATAATAGTATAAATGAATAATTAGTGCGGATTCACTCGAGATCTGTTCATTCTCAGCGGAATGTTGAAGGCAAACTTAATTATTTAGCAAAATATTCGTTTTACTCATTACGAAATTGTATAGAGACCATTTTGACTGACGAATGTCGCTGGTGTAAAACTTTTAATCTCGATATACTTTTTAAATACCGTTTTGTAAGTACTTCTGATAAACAAATTTATAAAAATAAGGATGATGTCGATGACGCGCTTTATTACAAACAACTCAAAGTCGTTATTTGGATAATTTTAATAAAATCAATTTTGTTCTTGATTATTAACCTTCCAGATGTATTCAGTTAGCATAAAAATTTTGTTTAGCATAGGTTTAGACACTTGTTTTTTTTAATAATTAAATGTTTGTTATAATAACAAAATTGATTTTATTCGAATTCCTTGGATGGTTGGTTTCGGTGCAGTCAAAGCTCTTAACACTGATAATTATTTATGACAGAATATGCAGGGTCAAATGAAATTAAATTAGCGAAACTCCGCAGGCGTGATGGGTATCGAAATCTAAACATGATAAAACTAAAAATGAATAAATTTGATGGATTTGTTTCGGGGTCGTCAACAGGTAGGTCAGTTTAAAAAAGTTTTTTTTTTTGTATAAGCTTCACATACGTTATGGGTATCGATATCTCAACCCGGTCAAACAGATTTTGCAATGCATGTGCTCGAGAAGAGCGTTTTCAAAGTAGCCAAATCGTGCGGAAAGTGCCACTTTTTCGCACTTGTGATTCATTTTTTTTTTGTGTTGAGTTTCTCTAGGTAATTTCATTTGACCCTGTATACATTATCTACTATCGTTAGGGGTATCGAAGTTGGTTTCGGTCCGTAGTGTTCTCATATCAACTAATTAATGTCACAAAGAATTTGCTCGAACCACGTTTGGTTTTAATTGACTTCGCTTTATAGTACCGTGTCGAATTTTGGTTATTATGAAATTGTAAATATATAGGTACTGAACAAAGTCCAGGAATTACTGAAGAACATGTACTTCAAATGTCTTATGTATGAGTGAACATCGTTATTAGGCGAGCGATTGGCGTTGCCCAGGCCATGCAGCATATCATATTACCAATTATTTTATTTTATTACAATTATTAAATTATATTCTTAATTTACTAAAATATTAGTAAAGTGATCCAACTTACTCAGAGTTTATCAAAAATACTTATTCCATAATTAATCGTTTTTACTTTTTATAAACATAAATTTTAATTTATAAATATAATGAGAGCAGGGGTGGCCCACTGGTAACGGCCGTACGAATTTTAGGTCGTAGGTTCGAACCCTGACGGGCGCTTTACTATGTGTAAATTATTTCATCACCACTGCTCTCAAAACGGTGAAAGAAACCGGCATGTCCTAGAACCAAAAATTCAAAGACATGTGACATCTACCAATCAGCACTGGGCCCGCGTGATGGATTACGGCCCACTCCCTCTCACAGGGAGGAGGTCTGTGTCCTAGTAGTGGGAACATAATAGGCTGATTATGCTATAAACATAAATAATAACTTGGCACAAAAAATCGTTTTCACATGTGTTTACCCTAATCAAGTTTCAAAGATCGCATCAATCTTTCACTTTGTTTATGCTTGGAGAAAACTCTGGCGTCGGCATTGCCACAAAATCGCTCGCTTCATAACGATGACAAGTTACGATTACATTACAATAATACATACAATTATTTTTTTCATTTAATTTTGACGTTGTCCAAAATACTTTTAATGTATGTATTACGTAAACTTTTGAACGGAATTCAATCGACTATCGAGATATTTCGGCAAAGTATATTTGTAGTTTTTGTTCAATATAAATTGATCAATCTCAGCTTGTCCACAAATAATGAAGTTATTTTAGACACATACCGTTTCTTTTGTGGTGTACGTAGCATTTTATGTAGAGAAATTGATTAGCGGCGATGGAGTATACTTAATTACTTATCCTGACTTTTAGATTGTTAAAAAGTCGGTTTAAAAAATGGTAACTGATGGAATCTTCATGTTCAACGATAGCTGTATCATAAAGACGTAGTGTAGTTCGTTTGATTATTATGACATAGAGCCTCGATTTGCAATGAAAAGTGTAAAAACATGTTCCTTTATATTTTTAGTTCGTAAGACATGGTTTCTTATGTCCTTATTGCCCCATAACAAAACTGCTTTGCTTTATAGTGTTCGCATTTGAGGGAAATATTACGTTTTTGTGTCCATACCGATCTAGCATCTAATTTCTCCTACTACTCTAATTGTGAAATCATTTATGTCAAAAATGGTAATACATTTTTCGTTGTTTTTTGTTATTACTAAGCCGTTATGGATGACGTTGAAGCACTTATCAAGGCGTTGCTTCATGTAGTGTCTTATGACCATGTCTAGTCCTGTGATCCTCTTGCTGCCAACTTTGTAATGGCACCCCATCGCAATTTGTACAATCAAATTTTAAACATTTTTCAATATGATCGTTACCACCATTATTATTGAACAATTTAGCACTTACTTATACTAAAATTAAGTTAATCTCTCGTTTGGACTTATTTGTAAAGTAGCATCCTGTGGCCTCAAGTGTTCAACAATATTCACGTAACAGAATAACTATTAGGATTTAACATTTCAAGTAACGACTGGTTTTAACGTGTAAAATATAATGTGTGGCAGATTAAGCAATGGCCGCGCGGACCGCCCCTTGAGCGGAGGGGCCGCTTGTAAATAATTCTTACTTTTAAGTTTGTACTGTACAATATCGTTAGTTCTGAGGTATTTGTCGACGAAATTGATTGACTGCATGCGGCGCTAAGGTTTAATATGTACGAATGGTGAACATGGACTCAAATGTAAACACTTTTGTTGGATTTCGTTTACTTTTTTTTTCTTTTTGTAGATATGTGTAAAATTTGGACAATAATTATATAATTGAATACTCCAAATTGTAACAATTGCATGCACTTCTGTTGTGTTGTAAAACACGTTAGAACAGTTAATTTCTGAGACTACATCCACTGAATTAAAATAGGCTGTTAAACCCATTACCCTCCTTTGCGTCGCGCAGTCGGGTAGTAAAAACTTTCTTTGGTATGTGATAATTAAAGGAAGCTTTTGTTTCGATCATGAGCTGGCTTGGATCGTTCTCATACACGGGATGTGGGCAGGATCTGAATAATGTAACAATTTGACTTTTAATTCTTCAATTATGTTTTATTCAGTGGACGAAGTCGAATTATGTTTATTTGACACAAAATATGTTCAATTAAGTTACTAATAAATCACCATGTTGATTTAATTGTATTCAAGTTGTGTGATCGGAGTATCTGTCATCTTGTACATAAAGTAATAAAATTTTATTTTACAAATTTATTTACATTTCTGTTTCATTTACATACAAGCACATGGTAATGGTATATTCTCGTACCGACACTCGCATTGATCCACCGGGTGTCGGTTTTTATGCGAACACAAAGAAACTAGCAGAGCTCGATTCGTGTCACTGACTCTGGCAGGGCCACCATCAGGGATTTTAATTTTGATTACACAAAAAATTAGTCGCTAATTAGTCGAAATTTTTCGCCAAATATCAGAATTTGTCGGTCACTGGTTCAAAAGATATAATGAATTCAATACGATATCATAGTCCAAGAGCTAGATCGAAGAGTTTACGCGTAAACTCTTCGATCTAGCTATCGGCCTATACCTTAAAAATTGAACTCATTATATCTTCTAGACTAAGACCTGAATAAGTCTGTGACTTGGCGACAAAATGCGACAAATTATGGGAGAAAACAGATCTTCGCTGGGTGCCCTAGTTTTTGAGATATAAATGTGGCCCTGCTGGGGAGACTCTCCAGATCGGCCACCTATAAACCCTTATGTCTTTTGAACCAGTGACTGACATATTCTGATATTTGGCGACAAATTTCGACAAATTTTTTGTGTAATCAAAATTAAAATCCCTGATGGTGGCCCTGCCAGGGTCAGTGACACTTATAGGTGGCCGATCTGGAGAGTCTCCCCGGCAGGGCCACATTTATATATCAAAAACTAGGGCATCTAGCGAAGATCTGTTTTCTCCCAGTCGCTAATTAGTCGGAATCAGTCACCAATTAGTCGGAATCAGTCGCCAACTCAACGATTTATTCGGGTCTTAGTCTAGAAGATATAATGAATTCAATAGGATATCATAGTCCAAGAGCTAGATCGCAGAGTTTACGCGTAAACTTCGATTTAGCTCTTGGACTATACCTTAAAAATTGAACTCAACTCAAAAACAGATCTTCGCTAGGTGCCCTAGTTTTTGAAATATAAATGTGGCCCTGCTGGGGAGACTCCAGATCGGCCACCTATACAGGGTGTTAATGTAAACACCGTTATCCTTGAAACCAGTGGTTTGTTTTCATTTATAGAACGTAAAATCAATGAAAAAAAAAACAACTTTTTTTTTAAAAGAAAATCTACATTTTTTGACAAGAATATTTCACCCTATACGAAAGGGCAACGAACTTGCGTCTCAACACGGCTGGCGGCGGTTGGCGGGGGCGGGCGGGGCGTTACATCACCGGCCGTCAGCTGTTTCGCAGCTCTCTCGAGCGCATATCCATGAGTATCGGGACAGTGACGGATATTTACTTTTTAAAATCTTTTAATGAAAATAAGGTTTTATTTTGTGGTAACTGGGTCATTTATTTTTATATTTAAGTCAACTACCCATGGTTTGAGTGACAACGGTGTTTACCCTTGCATACTGTATACCCTTATATCTTTTGACCCAGTGACCGACAAATTCTGATATTTGGCGACAAATTTCATGTATGCCTAGTTCGACTAATTAGCGACTAAAGGGTAATCAAAGTAAAAATCCCTGATGGTGGCCCTGCCAGAGTCAGTGACACGCTCGATTCGCGCTGAGCTCCCCTCGTCAAATCTTCAAGATGAAAAATCGGACAAGTGGTCCGGCATTGTTCGTGGTCCAACTCGCACTTTACCGACTTATCACTGTCGTTGAAAAACATGTACTCCGTACATTCAAACTGCAAATGTAAGTATGGACGCACAATATTGGGAGATTTACATGTCTTATAGGTTTTCATACACTCGCTCTCGTCTCCACAGAGTAGGCAACTCGTTCATTGGTCAATTTATACGCTTTTATAACAAACTTCCCATTGACATTCGAAACTTACCCATTAAACGATTTAAAAGCTGTATTAAAACCAAACTTTGTAAAAAAGGGTACTATAAAATCACAGATTATTTAGAAGACAACAATGCATGGGATTGAGCTGCTCGCTCTGCTAAGCATTGTGACATTTTGAATATTATGGAAAGCCATAAAAATATACCTACCAGTTTTATATACAAATTGACATTATTGAATATTATATATAAAATGACATGATGATTACTTGTAAAGTATTGTTTTATTGTGAATGTGAGGACTATGTGGATATTTATTTTTCGTTCTGTTAGTTTTAGCGAAGGTCTGGCAATTTGAGAAGTTTATGCGACCTACCCAAATGTCCTTTCTTTGTTATTGTTCGTCGAGTCGTTGAGCTCCTTAAGTTCTGAGTTGAGCTCCACTCTTACTGACAAATGCTTGCACTGACTGGACAGGTCCACTCAAATCTGTGTGGTTCTTTCCTCAAAAGACCATTTCAGACTCTTATCTACATGGTCCTCATATGGCCTGACCAAGATTATGTCTGGACTTTAAAGGAGACGGTGACCTCTGAGTTTGTTTTGGCCTTTCTTCTCAGAGTAGTCAGATAGGAAACGCCGACCTCATCTAGCTTATTTTTACAACTTTTTAATATGACGTGTAAAAGTGATTCCAATATCCTATTTACAGAATAAACAATTTCATTTCATTTCATTTCATTACAATCTATAAGTACCTATATCTATTTAACATTATTTAAAAAAAAATATATAAAAAAAAATTGAGATCCTCACAGTAAGCTCTTTCATTTGATATGTCACACGGTACGATATAGGACTTATTATTTTTTTTAATTTCTTATTTGGCAAAATATTAATTCAATCATTAAAACATCATCACAATCAACATGCCATAATAATTATTATATCCTTGTAGCCATAGCTTGTAGCATTCTACGGATTTGATCAACACGCGGTTGAAATAAAATATCAGAAAGGGTCCACCAAAAAATCATTAAATGCCTGTTTTCATCAAAAGTAGTACTTAGGGCCGAGTCACACCGGAATAGCAGCGGCCGGCAGCGACGCGGCGAGCACTTTCAGTTTGAATTAATAATTTTAAACTTTATAACTATACTTAAAATACCAGTATCGCTTGAAAAGGTCGCGAGGCCGCCCGCGGTGACGCGAGCGGCCGCGCGCCGAATGTAGAAACTAAACTAATCAAGAGGAGATTAGGCGCGTGGGGTCTGGAGGTCGCGCGAGGCCACCAACGGCGACGCCCGGCCGCTGCCATTCCGGTGTGACTCGGCCCTTAGGTACCTGTCTTTCGTTTTGTTGTTATAATGTTTGTAAGACATACCTACTGACTACCTCCGCGATCACCAGACTGGGCCTCTACGAATTCTAGCCCTTTCACAATGCGTTCAAATATGAATCAGTCAAGATCAATACTGGGACCGTTATTATCAGAAATAGATATGGAGTGTAGATTAAAATGCATTAAGTAGGTACCTACTTAATGCATTTTTATCTACAGTTTTATCTAGTGATAAAATAACATTAGCATTATGCAGTTTTCCCTTATTGATTAATTCAAAGTCATTCTAGGTAGGTAATTAGGTAAGTAGGTAAAGGAAGGCCACTAGCCTGCACTGCGATAAAAAATCGCGCAACTTTTTTATCGTAATTCTGTAACACATGTTATCTTATACCGAAATCCCACGATCCGCGATTTTGCGGACGGACACCGACGAGCCCTGACGACGGACCGTAGGAAGGTGTACGTGCGGGGTATCGCAGACATCGGAAGTTCCTCGGTGCGCGGTGCGTGGCGGTCTATGGTCGTCGGCCGTGCGTTTCCGTCTGCAATATTGCCGATCGTCGAATTCCACCATTAAGTAGCTAGTCAACACGCATTGAAGATTTAAAATTCGCGCACAGGGTTAGCCCGCACTGCGATTGAAATTCGCGCTCGTTGCCATTGGAACGTTGTCGGGCATTCCGTACACTGAATAAAAATAAACCGCACGAATAAAATTGGCAGTGCGAGCTAGGCTATAAGTACTTTGAGCTAATTGATCACTTTCCAAAGTACCTACTAGAATTTGAACATACCGGAATCATATGAATAAAAAACAGACTGCAACTAAAAGGTCCAAAACAAAATTTATTTTCAAGCAGTTCAATGCAGTCGATGGCATGGCAGTTATATTTTTTGGCCCAGCCACTTTTTTGAAGGTCGTTGGTCCATCTCGCTGGGTGGCGTCCCACACTACGATTGTCGATCACAGTCTGCACACCCGGACTCGTGGGCTCCATCTGCCATCGATTCCGCAACTTGTGTCGGTAGGTAAGTCAAGCTCTTTTCCGGATAAGTAATTTAATTTCTGATCTTATCCTTCAAAGCAATTCTGAGCATAGCCCAGTCCATAGCGCGTTGAGCGACCTCCGACTACAGTGTCCACGTCTCGGCACCCTGCCCATCATCATCAGTTGAAGACCTTAGTCTACGAACATTGCGGGATTTGGCGATTTTTTTTCAACATATAGGTATGTTACTAATATTTTTTTAATCATCTCCTCAAGCTCTTTATTTTCATCCCTCACTTATCTAAGTTTTACATTACCCATCTTAAAACCTCCAAAACAGTTTTCAACGTTCCACCCTGTTCCTCATGTGAGTGACATCTGAGATGACGGCTAATAGAGATTACATAATCAATCATTATCCTAACTACCAGTTCTGAGAGCTCTTTGAATAGAACTTGGCTCGAGACTAAACGGGTAGGTACCTATAAAATGTGACAAAAAGGCTCTGTCCGATCCGAAAGATACCTACATACTTTATACTGTAATAATCACATCACACCCACATTTATTTAGTAAACATTTTTTTGTAGCATGACATAGGTCTTACTCACTTATTTTGTTGTGCCCGACAGGGTCCATAATGATCCAATTATAAGTTTACCACCTAAGAACCTACATCATGTGGAATGCAATACTCATCATGTGGAATATAATAATACCTCAATACTCAATACTTTATTTATTGAGTATTGAGGTAGGTAATAGGTACTGCTTGAAACTTGTACAAAAGTATCCAAGTATCCTGCATGGTGACATCACGCAAGACTGATACGGCAGCTGGCCTTGAAGCAGTAAGTTTGGTCAAGGGCATACCCTTGACCAAACTAACTCACTTACTTACAAGGGTAGAAAAATCGATGAAAACAAAGATAAGTCAATGATAAGCTGTCTAAAAATGCATAATACTCAATAAACTTGAGCGGCTTCAAAATGTTTGTATAAGGTTCATATTCGGTTTGCGCAAATATGACCATGTTTCCGAATTTCGTGTGAAACTCAAGTGGTTACCAATCCGCCTTCGCCGGAATGCTCATATTCTTTTCCTTTTGTTTAATGTGCTTTTTTCCCCTTACACCCCTCTCTATCTCAAAAATCGTTTCAAGTTTCTTTGTGACTCCCACACAAAATTTTTAAGGTCATCGGATAACTTAAAGCTTAAAATGCCAATGCATTCCTCAACTTTCCTCGACAAATCCTTTGCCGTCCAGGCCGCTCGCTTGTGGAATGCATTGCCAGTTCAAATAAAACGCGCGCAGTCGTTAATAGAGTTTAAAAGACTCGTTAAGAAACATTACTTGTCGTTGTGATCTTGTCTTCGTAACTGTGTAATTATCTATAGTCTTCAATTATTTTTCGTTGCTTATTTATTTATTTCCTATGTATGTATGTATGTATCTATTATTTAGGATATGTATGTATATGTGTATCTATTTTAGTATATCGTATAGGTAACTTATTATTTGCACCTACGACAGCCCCATATTATGTCCAGGCAAATCACTGTCCATTCCAAGGTTGCCTGGAAGAGATCGCGGAAAGCGATAAGGCCGCCCATTGTATATTTTGTAGTGTTTGTTTTTTTTCCTTTCGTTATATATTTTTGTGGTGTACAATAAAGTATATATAAATAAATAAATAAATAATTGCAGTATGATATCTGACTCTGACGATAAACAAAATCGGATAATGATGCAGTTTGTCCGTAATTTATTTATTTATTTATTATCTTTTTAGGAAAACTTACAGCTAAATAGATACAGTAAGTATAAGTTTAAACAAAATATGGCCAATTACAAGTAGTATTAAAAATCACAAGAAACAGAAAATTTTTAAACGTTTGAGTTTGAATTAGAATTTGCTAATAGACTTAAACACAAAAACAGAAAAATGACTATTAATTACGCTCGAAGAAGCGATTTGATAGAATTTTCTTCATTTTAGGAACACTGGTATTGAAAATGTCGATGACAATGTCGATGTAATGTATTACTTTGTGGTAATGATTGACATGAATATTTACTTTGTAAAGTATAATTATTATTTTAATTAGGTATTGTGAATGTGTAGACTATGTGGATCTTTCTTTTCTTTTTATTATTTATTTTTCCTTAGTTTTGATTAATCATAGTCTGGCAGTTTGAGTAATTAATGCGGCCTAACCAAATGTCCTTACTTTTGGTATTGTTCGTCAAATCGTTGAGCTCCTTATATTCGGAGTTGAGCTGCACGATTACTGACAAATGCGTGCACTGACTGGACAGGTCCACTCAATCTGTGTGGTTCTTTCCTCAAAAGACCATTTCAGACAGCAATCTACATGGTCTTCACATAATCTGACCAAGATTATGTCTGGACTTTAAAAGAGACTGTGACCTCTGAGTTTATATCGGCCTTTCTTCTCAGAGTAGTCAGATAGGAAACGCCGACCTCATATAGTTAAAAAAATGTGATTGACGGTGTAAAAGTGTTTGTACAAACCTACTTACAGAAATAAAATTAATAAATTATTACTAATAAAATTAACATTAATCATTTATCATCTCAAACCAACAAAAAAAGAAAGACGGAGCACGTACATCAAAAGTGAAGCCACAAAACCATGCTACTGCTAGTAAACTCACAGGCTCACGCACACACCTACACTAAAACCATGCTCATCGCTCTTAGTACGTCACGAGTCGTCGTCTAGTTAACATTAATTTAAAAAAAATAGCAAATCACATAAAAAGTCTCACGGAATGACTTTTCACTTGTACGTACTTGAAATAACATCGTTTTTTAATTGAATTAACTATGAATTTTAGGTTACTTGGAACAAAAAACCTCAACGAAATAATGAATGAAAGCAGTGACATAACGTGGGAGGGCTGCCATAATGTGATTTCACATTTTCCCATTCGATGAAAATCGATTTAAAGTATGATTTCTTATTTCGAGTAATTATATTCCTGTTTTCTTTTTTTATGTATTTATATTTTAGATTTCCAAGTAATACTGAATCTAAAAGTAAATAGAGAGTAACTGTACGAAGTAGCGCTGTAATTTTTTTTGTCTTTGTTTCGGAATAGAAGTCCTTCTTAACAATCGAGTTATAATACCATACTCAACAATATGTTACTCGTACAATATTATCCTACCCATATAATATTATTCCCCAAATTATAGGGAAAAACTTTGACAAATGACAAACCTTTTTACACACACATAGATAAAAAGGTGGCTTCACTTTTGATGTACGGCGCGCTCCGTCTTTCCTTTTTGTTGGTCTGAGTTTATCTTTCATTCCAAGTTATTTCCGGTTAGTCCCGTTACGCTCGACTCCTAGTGAAACTTTTTAGTAGGTATTTTTCGTGTCGAGCATCGCAGGACTAGAGCATAGGGGGACTAACCGGTTATTTCAGTATAACCACAAAATAAAGAGTAGGTAATACATAGCGTCAATTTTGAAATACAATATTTCTTTCTGGAGTTCATTCCCAAATTTATTTTTTGTACATATTTTATTGAATAGCAAAAGTAATAAAAAAAAATTAAAAAAACAACCCACCTCATGGTAGCTGGGCACCGTCGCCTACAGCAGATAGGTATGTAGGATAACCTTAAGGGCCAGGTGCGAAGGGTCGGCAGCTCAGCAGGGACTCTTTCTTCGCGCAACAAAGGATTTTTCAACCTTGACCTAAGTTTTCATGGTGAGTTTTTTTACAGAATTGATCGGCTGGTTTTAGGCATACCCGCTGAACAAGCCTAGCGACACACTTGCACAGCTAGTATCGAAGATCAGCTGATAAGAAAATTGCTATAAAAGTAGTGATAACAGAACAAAACAGGTATTCCGGAAATTACCGCCAACACTGGTCACAAGAGTAAGTTCTTTTTTTAATAAACTTTTTTTAATTGACTTCGTCCGCGGATTTCGCACTTACCCCTTCTACGAATTTCAACAACCCCTCCACCGATTTGTTTTGGATTTTTTTTTATACAAAGTATATTTATTACATCTTTTCACTCCGACAGGGGTTGATTTTTGAAAAATCTTTTGGTGCGTTTTCATTATTTAATTTGACTTTAGATTATGCCAAATTTAAAGTTGGTCGAAGCAAGCAGTAAAATCCTCCCATACACTAATAACTTCAAACTGTTTTTATTTACTTAGGTGCGTCTAAAAAAAACAAAAATGACAAACTATATAATATAGGTACATAAGTATTCGTGCCAAGTTTCAAGTTTATAAACCCAACACTAAAGATTTTTCACATAAACGAATTCCCTCCTTACCTGCCTATGATATTAATTATGATATAACTCATTGTAGGTAGGTACTGATTGATAGGAACCTAGCTATTTTATGGAGCCAAACTGCAATCAGGGAAAAAGAAGATTTCAGTTATTTCAATTACCTACACAAGTTACCAACCCTTAATTTACAGTAATTAAATAAATACATTATTATATTATCTAACACTACAATACTAATAATATGTACAAGTATATAAAAAAGGGAAGGGGAAATATTCACTATAGTGCATCAAATAATTCGTCCGCATCGCTGTCAGCAGGAAAAGTGCCCAAATGGCTGGCAGCTTCTTTGGCCGAAGAATGGGCCAGTCCTATGGTCACGAGTCGACCAACCGCTTGGCGATGTCTTGATAGACTAAGTGAGCACTCGGACCCCATGGCCCTAGGGTTTCAACCCCTAACGGCTCGAACATTATAAGACCCAATGCGATTGGAGTATTTGCGCCGTTTGAGATTTTCTGCACCTGCAGCAGCAGCCCCAGCACAGCCCGCCGTGATAGGGAGATGGGATGGCGCAAGGCTGTCGACATACGATGCATCCCACACCAAAAGCCTACCTACCTTCCAAGGCATTATGGTCATTCCATTTGGTCTCTTCCCACCGTCGCGTGCCAAGCCATTGGGTTCTAAAACAGCTGGCACCCCGGCGGGCGGTGACAAGAGCACGACGGATGATGTCATTGATGCTGGCGTGCCGTGCTATCCGGCCTGCGCTTCTACTGCAGGATAGGCCATGGTGACCGAGGCAGTCGATACCTTCACCGCATTGGCAGCGATGCGGAGCCACGCAAGGAGCACCCAGACTCAGACAAGTAATTAAATTACGAGTACCAAACTAAGTTATCTATATCGGGGTATCCAGATTATCGTAATATCCAGTTACTGGGTTGTGTTGTGGAAGTTACATAGGCAGTCGCTCCATGTAAAAAACTGTTATTCAGCTACATCCGGTTAGACGTGAAGCCGACCTCAACATAGATAGTCGGGAAAAGGCTAGACAGATAGATTTCGGTTTTCCGCAATGTTACACTTACGGGCTTATTGCATACTAAGTAATGACAATGCCTTTCATTATGTCAATTCAACAACATGCATTGCGTTAATTACGTTGTAAACGAATTTTTTAAACTTTATTATTATTATGAAACAAAGGATGAATTAAAAAAAGAAAAACCGTGCGTGTCGAACCACACACAATGAAGGGTTCCGTAGTTGGGATGAATTAATTTATCCCAAGAACAAATTTAACATTTAGTTGAAAAACATGAATAGTTGTGCTATTCTGTGAAAATCTCACCGTGAAAACTTATGTGAGGTGAGCTTGGAGTGAACTGTCACTACTCTTAGGTATCGATGCCAATGACAGCTCACTCCACGTTCACTTCACCTAAGTTATCACGGTGAGATGGTTACAGAATAGCAATGCAGAACATGTTTTTGCAACTGCAAAATGTAAGTTTGTCGTTATTACTCGGTAACTTGTAGAGCCTACTTAGCTGTGATAGCTTTCCTTTTAATTTCAGAAATTACATGCATTTGCAGAAGCAAACATGCAAATGCATAAAATCCAATGTCTAGCTATCATAATATCAATAAATTATTGATGTGCATGTTTTATAAAATAAAATAACGAATGAAGCAAAAAGAATATGTACTTACCTATGTAAGGAATGTAGCAGGTGGCGATTTGCCAGCGGTAGCTAATTACCCCCATGGGAAAAATGCGTTTTATGAAGGAGTATGTGTAGTATACCGACTAATTTATCAAATTGAAGCCGTCCTTGCTTTGCTGTGCCCGACATGGTCCACAATGGTCATGCCTTAGTATTGTGGAATGCAACAAATATATTAAGTAAATATAGGTATTGAGGTGTATAGGGTAAGAATTGTATAGAGAGCCATGGAGCGTTCAATGCTAGGCATTTATAAGACATAGGTATAGACCGACTTCCAAATGTCGAGATCGGTAGACCTACGAAGGTCAATGTTTCGACATCGGAAACGAAATACGCAACTTAAATGAAGTTGGGCAGGACACCTGTCATGCGCAGTGATGACAGGTGGAATAAGGCATTGACCGAGTGTCGTCCAAGGGCTGGATGACGAAGTGTCGGTCGTCCGGCGGCGAGATGGGTTTCCATCGCGGATAGAACCTGGATGAGGCGGCACAGGAGCGTGTTGATTGGCTCAATAAAAGAGAGGCCTGTGCTCAGCAGTGGCTGCAGTCAGGCTGTGGATGATGACGATGAGCTATTGAGTATTGCATTAGGAATTTTCTTCAAAGTTATTGTAGGATATTTAATACGCATAAATTACGTAATAGTCTATTTATAAGGCTAGATTGTAATAATATTAGGGTCCATCCTATTGTAGAATTATAGTATTAGAAAGAATGTAAAGGCATGCCCTTTGGAGTTAAGGTTTCAGCATACAAACCCCCAGGCAGTTATAAAAGCTTTTAAAGGTCTTAAAATAAATCAACAGAAGAGCTATGGGGAATGTCTGTAGGTCTATCATCGAAACCATTGGGCCTTATTTAGCTTTCTTATTTAACACCAGTGTAGATCAAGGAGTCTTTCCGGATCTCATGAAACACAGTAAAGTAGTTCCTTTGTTCAAATCCGGTGATAGTAAGGAACCCAACAATTATAGGCCTGTGTCAATTCTGCCAGTTCTCAGCAAAGTGTTTGAAAAGTTGATGCTTAATCAAATGTTACGTCACTTTAATAAAAATTCCATCTTTCATGAACAACAGTACGGTTTCACCAAAGGGCGTTGTACCACTGACGCCGGTGTCTCCCTAATAAAGAACATTTTTAACGCCTGGGAAGAAGCACAAGATGCCATTGGAATCTTTTGCGACCTCTCGAAGGCGTTCGATTGCGTCGACCATGAGACTCTTCTGCTGAAACTAGAGCACTATGGGATTAGGAATACAGCTCTTGATTTACTAAGATCATATCTGAAAGATAGAAAAGTTAAAGTTGAACTTTAACTTTTCTATCTTTGTAAACGGCGTAAACTCATTGGGGTCTGAAATGGCAATGGGCGTTCCTCAAGGTTCGATATTGGGTCCATTCCTCTTTTTAGTTTACATTAATGATTTACCCCAATTACTACTAAATCAACCGAAGATGGTGTTATTTGCAGATGACACATCATTGATTTTTAAAATAAACCGACGGTCACAAAATCTTGACGACGTGAATAGCGCTATTCTTCAGGTCCAAGATTGGTTTACGGTAAATAATTTGGTACTAAAGAAAAAAAAACCAAATGCATTCGATTTAAATTACCTAATGTTAGAAGTAGCGAATGTGACATCATATTGAATGGAGAAAAACTGGAATTTATTAATCAACCAGTTTTCCTGGGAATCACGCTAGACGAGAAATTACAATGGGGACCCCATATAACATCTCTTGCGGGGCGGCTAAGCTCGGCCGCTTATGCTGTTAGAAAGATAAGACAGTTAACAGATGTAGAAACCGCGCGTTTGGTCTATTTCAGTTACTTCCACAGCATTATGTCGTATGGCATTTTACTGTGGGGACGGGCTGCTGACATTTAATCCATCTTTGTTTTGCAAAAGAGAGCTGTCAGAGCCATTTGTACTATGTCGCCGCGAATCTCTCAGGGAACTATTTAAAAGGATTAATATCCTACCTACCTACTTACCTATGAAATTGCCGTTTTGTATGAAAAAATTTAAACGAATTTTTTCATGTTTTTTTTATTTGTATTAATCGAAGTAATCACCCATGCAATCAATGCATCTTTGCCAACGCAGTGGCAGTTTATTGATGCCCTTCTTAAAGAAATCAGCTGGACGGGAGGCAACAAATTCTTCAAAGGCATTTTATACTGCCTCTCGGGTATTTAATTTTTTTCCCGCCAAGAAGTTATCCAAATTCTGGAAAAAGTAGTAGTCTGTAGGCGCAAGGTCTGGTGAGTAGGGCGGATGACGGAGAGCTTCCAACCCCAGTTCTTGCAACTTGGAGACCGACTGCTGTGCAGTATGAGGTCGCGCGTTGTCGTGCAGGAGCAGCGGAAACGAGCGATTGACCAATGCTGGTTGGAGATGTGCCTGCTTCTCCATCATTGTGTTCAGTTCTTCACAGTACACATCTGCAGTAATGCTCACCCCGTTTGGAGCTGAAGCTGAGCTTGAAGCTGTGATGAATCACACCGGCGCTAGACCACCAAACAGTGACCATCACTTTTCTAGGGGTAAGTTTTCGTTTAGAGCATTGTTTAGGTACTGAACCAGGATCCAACCAACTTGCTGAGCGCTTGCGGTTATCAAACAGAATCCATTTTTCATCGCAGGTAACAATGCGGTTCAAAATTCCTTCATTTGTGTGTCTGTTGAGCAGTGCAAGGCACGCCTCGACGCGTACTTCGTGCTGGCGATCATTGAGTTCGTGGGGCACCCATTTGTCAAGCTTTTTTACCTTGCCAATTCGAAGCAAATGGACCAATATCATCAGCTTCCACAATCGCCTTTAATTCGTCATTGTCGACCAAAGTCTTCAGACGACCGCGAGGTTCATTTTTCAGGTCGAAATTTCCAGAACGGAAGCGAGCAAACCAATAACAGGTGGTGCGTTGGTTTGTAGTGTTAGCTCCGTAAACGTCGTTGATGTTGCGTGCCGCTTGTGCCGCGTTGCTGCCACGACGGTACTCATATTCCATAATTACTCGAATTTTTAACGTAGGTATCCATGATGACGAAAAAGATTGAAATGCGATGAAAATGTAACACAAATCATTAAACAAATGACTTCTTTTGAAAAAAGAATTCCATGTTTTTAAAATAAAATTAATTTGAAATTAGAATTCTTAGCCAAACAAAAATTATTTTGATTTGAAATGGCCAGTACTGCAGAACGGCAATTTCATAGGTAAAGACCTATTATTATGACGGTACCTTGCCAATTCATTTATGAGAATATTATGTATGTAAGAAAAAATCTAAATCTTTTTAATAAAATAAGTGATAGACATAATTTTAACACTAGAAATAAAGATAAAATAGATCAACTATTTTACAGATTAGCTAAAGTACAAACATCTTTTATACAAAATACCTAGTGATATATTGCAATTAAATGAAAGAAAATTTAAAACTCATGTTAAAAGTACACTTTGTAAACAAGCATATAACAAATTAGAGGATTATATCCAAGATAAGAATGCTTGGAAACATGCTGGTCTTGCTCCATAGGACAAATTCGAGGCTGGACAAAATCAAACTGGTTGCATAAAAATTTATTATTTGTATATCATCGATTTTTTTTACATTTTATGATAATTAAACTCACACACTGTCCTATTAGTATTACTTGCAAGTTTGTAGGAATATTGTGATATCGTATACTTTAATGTTTGTAAATATGTGAGCACCATGTATCTATCACATACTTAATTTATTTATTTGTCATTGCTACATTTTTAATTTTTTTTACCTATTGTAATTGTATTCTCGGTGCATTGTCTTCACATGTAATTATATAATTGATGTATACCAAATATTGTAAAACATTTTTTTTTTAAAGAGTAACCGTGGAGTTTCTTCCCCATACGAAAGCTTGCTTGCTTTTGGAAGGGGCAACTAGAATCAGTTCTATTTATATGTATTTGACGTTCAAAAGTGCCTTTAATGTGCCTACTTGAAATAAATTATTTGACTTGACTTGTAGAAAACTAGGACAAGGGAAAAAGAAAATACACATAGGACCCCAATCGCGTAATACATTGTAATACGAAATTGGGGCACTGATTGCATTAAGTAGGTACGTAAGTATTCTAAATTATTCACTTTGATTCCAGTGGCTCGCCAAAATTTTATAGATTGGGACAAATATTTTATGGGAATTGCGTTTTTGGCGAGACAACGAAGCAAGGATCCGAACTACCAAGTAGGAGCTTGTATTATCAACGAAGACAAAAAAATTGTTGGCGTCGGGTGCGTAGTACCTACAGCGTTTTGGGGTATTCCTCGGGGTATTTCCAACTTTGAAACGCATCAAAATGTTTCATTGTTGGTGCGTTTCAAGGAATACTTAAGGTGCGCTTCGAGGAATATCCCAGCGTTTTATCCTAACTACATTAATATTGTAAATGCGAAAGTGAGTTTGTTTGTTTGTTACGCTTTCACGCTAAAACGGCTGAACGGATTTGGGTGAAATTTACCACATGGGTAGACCATGACCTGGAATAGGACATAGGATAATTTTTATCCCGATATTCCCCCGAGATCGACACTTACGCGGGTGAAACCTCGGGGCGCAGCTAGTAAATAATATTTTTTATTTTATTATTAGTTTATTACAGATATAATGGAATGCCTACTGGATGTAGTGACGATGTTATGCCGTGGGTAAAGGACAATCCTTCAGCTTTATATAACAAATTTTTCTATGGTGAGAATTTTATTATTCTTTTTATATTGTTCTTTTTTTTTTTTTTTTGTTTATTATAAAAATATTTAAAAATGTAAAGATTATGTATTTAAAATGAAATAAAGGACAATTATACATAATACACAAATGGGGTTAGGGTAGTGAACAATATAGACTGAAATTGCCACCGACGATATAAACCCTTATTTACTAATACAGATAGAGTTTTATTCAACGCGAACGCGGTGGCACACGGGCAGGCCAGAGCGGTTCGTCGGGGCGGGTCAAGTGGTCTGCGCGCGTGCCACCCGCGGTCTTACCGGAAAAAAGCGCTAGTCTGCTCGGGTGAAAATAGAGAATGCTCATTTATTAGTAGGAAAGTTCATACTAATTCAAATAGTACCACACTGACGTTTAGTTATGGTAAAAAAAAATCCCATGCCCATGGGATTTTTTTTACTATAACTAAACGCCACTGGTTTGCTAGTGGTTCTTTTTTTAAAATAAAAGCTCTAGAGCGCTTGTCTTTGGTAAAAAGCTTCACCATTAAAAAAATCTACTGGTTACAAATTCCATGCTGCCATGATAGTACTTACTAACTCCATACTGCCATGTTATTACTCCGACTAGTAAATAGTAATCTGTGGCGCACATTACCGCACTAGTGCGGTAATATAAAGTAAAAAGCACGCTTCCATAATACATTATGAACCTAAAAGCGGTTCAATAAGAGCCACTTTACGAGCAACTGTGTTGAAAATTATAATTATTTCAGTCTGTCATGCAGAATCGAACGCAATCATCTTCAGGAACTCAATCGATTTGAAGCGCTGCACCATGTATACCACCCTGTTCCCATGCAATGAGTGTGCTAAGTTGATAATCCAGTCAGGCATTGTTAAAGTGATTTATTTTTCTGATGAAAAAAAGGAAAAGGACGAGCATACGGCTGCTATGGGAATGTTACTTACGGCAGGGGTCGAATTGGAGTAAGTATTTTAGTATGTTCCTACCCGTCAAACGAATGCCTAAAAGAAGCCGTTTGCATTTATGCGCTCAACGGTTTTCACGCGTAGATTTATTGTCGTTTTGAGTGTATTTTTCTTCTGAACAATCGCTGGTTCAAAAGACATTTTGCCGATGTCCATCCATACACCCGAACAAACTGTTTTGTTCGGGTGTATGGATACCTACTTCAATATGGGCCCCGTGGGTACCTACGCGTATCTATTAAATACTCCCTTGAACATATTTTAGTGATTCAGGACACGAATGTCTTACACTTTTACTATTTTTATTTGTTTCTTTATTTTATATTGTTATCTGCTGTATATTATGTATATTGTGTACCTTTTAGTCTCTGCTGAATATTAGTTATTTGTTATGCAAGAATGCAAAGTTGTTTTTTAGCGCGTGTACCTACTTGTATTGAAACCTGAGCAAGAGAAGGATTCTAGGAGAATCCTGAGCGATGCGATGGTTTCAAAGGTACGAGACGCAGAATAACGTTGCTGCCGAGCATAACACACGACTTTTCACCTCACTACAGCGAGGAAAATGGTGTCTCCATGCATTGAACAAATATTGTAGGTACGCTTTTATGCACTTTTTGCCCAATTTTCCGGAAGAAAGCTCAATTCGGCATTATGTAGGTACCGCTTGCACACTTAGACAAACCAAAATGATGGAAAGCGAATTGAATATACAGAAGAAAAATATACCTAACGTTTTTTGGAAGGGTAAACTTAGAGCTATTTTTTTTGTGCTGGTCAGTGCGATTATTCTAAAAATGAGTTTGGCGCCAATGATATTAAAAATATCATTGGTTGGCGCACTGACATGAAATAAGTATTCATGCATTATGTGGTACCTATAGACGAGGTTCGAATTTTAAAAACTAGCGCGGATACGCTAGCGGATGAAATGCACTTTTGCAATCAGATTTCGAATGATAAACAGACTTTTTCCGAGCTTGTGAGGTGAAATAGTACATTACTGTCGCGGCCTGCAACTGGGCTATTGATGGACGATCGTCCATCAATAGCTGGTTGCGGCCAAGGCTTGTATAGTGCTTTTCTCAAACAATACGTGGAAATTCAAACTAAGTAAATTAATTCTAATTTCAATCAATCAAATCAAAGAATCAATGACGAACAACCATAATTTTACGCGCATTTGTTTCTTCTTTATTTTAAACAGCTCTATTTGCAAGCCAAATCGAAATTCAAATAAAATCTTTGATGCGCTGAAGTAAAAAGTTCGTTCCATTTTTAAATAACACAACAGATATGAGTTTTCATAGTAATTTATTTGGCCGCTAAACATGACAGATATGGATTTTCATACTTACTTTGCCGGCCGCATCGTCATTTGTTTTTGAACAGTACAGCAATTTCGATTTATCTCGAAGAAGGTTGTCAAAATAATGCTCGAATTTCCAAGCATGTTTGAGAAAATGTATTTTCTTTCTTTTTAATTGCGTAACACACGATCAATAATATTCTTATTCATTTTGAAGGTCATGTTCTAATCCATTGCTTCATATGTTCGAAATATTTGTCTCCTCAACAACTTAAATAACGCTATGAATGTTGTTGAACTGTCAAAATGAAACAGATTGTCATTGATCGTGTGTTACGCAATAAGGTTGCAGAATAGTGAAGCCTCCGACCACATTCTCTCCTTTTCCATTTTTCTTTTTAAAACTCATTACGTCCTGCCTGCTGCAATTTTATACCTACATTTTAGTTTTATGTAGTACTTAATAATTTTTTATTTTTTTCAGAGAATACCTTGGAAATCGTGATACAATAATGCTAGAGTTTTCGACCGAGAATCTATCTCGGGGCTAAGTAATTTGGAAATAAATAATAAAATTTATGTAGCTTAGGTAGCCATGTAACCTATTAAAATTATAGGTGCTTATTTATTTTCACCTTTTAAAATATACTTATATAATTAACATTTATGTATAATTTTGTAATTGAATTGAATTAAATATAGTATAAAAAAATATCAAAAATCGTGGCTCATTGGCATCAGGAACAGGGTCCAAGCGTCTGTAGGTATCTAGGAACAGGTACTGAATACTTTCTGCATCAAGCTCTTGATCCAGCCGCGCAATGAGAGCCTCCTGAGGTGTTGGTGTTGATCGAGGCTCTCCGCTATTAAGCCATTAACCGTAACAACTATCGGTACAATGATTGCAGAGTCCACGTCCCACATGTCGACCACCTCGTGTGAGAAGCCAAGATACTTATTATAAACCTGTGCTATGTCAATAAATGATTTGATTTGAAATGATTTACAAGCTTTTATTTAACTTGCCTTGTTTCTTAGTTAGTAATTTAGTATGTTATGTAGTTAAGGGCACAGATTAAGGGCGAATTTCACCAAACATTTATACCGAATAAATTTTGAATTTTTGACAGTTTTTCCATACAAAAACTGTTAGGACAATTTTATTCCACGGATAAAAGATATCTGACTTTGATAAAATCAGCCCTAATACAGATAGAATCGGACACTCCGCAAAATCATAAAAAGCAACTCTTGCTACGACGCAATAAAGTGCACTTCAGGTCGCACAACACTGTTACACCTCTCTTTCTATAGCGTAACTCTTATACCTTCTGACCACGTTACGGTTGTCATCTTTTAAATAATAATAATAATCTGAATATTTAATTACCAGATATGTTGCCCGAGCCCCAAGATACAGACTAACTGTCTAGTTTGGGGCTCACTGGTAAATAATTTGTGTAACCTATAATCGATTTGAAATAAGATAAGACATTCAAACAAACCTTTTTACAGTCTGTATTAAAAGTTGTTCCTAATGTGTATTATAAAATAACACGATAAAACATAAGAAAACAGTTTTTCTCAACTTAGTAACAACACTAACAGCAGGCGTTGAACGCCACCACATACCTTTTTACCCGACTGCCAAGGAATGTTTTTCGCGCGTATCTTGTAAGTATGTATGTTTGTTTGTTTTTATTATTATATTTAGTTTAGTTATCGTCGTTTGCGGAGTTTAGCTAGCCAATTTAAAATAATTTCAGGAAGATACAGGGAAAGGGTGCTGGACAGGAGTGGAGGTATCGATACAAATTAAACAATTACTTAAATATGATTTAACAAATTTATTTACATTTCTGTTTCATTTACAAGCTCGTGGTAAACTCGTCAAGCTTAATATAAGTATTACGTTATAATATCACAATACAATATAACAATTCATCATTAATCTTACAATAAAAAATACAAATTAATACTTAGGTATTATTTCGAAGGGCTCATAGCATCCCAGTCGACTGTAAAATTGATCTCTATTTTACTACGCTTTGGTACGTATTGCCTGAAAAAAAAAATGAATCAATCAAAATCTGCCTAGCCTTTTCCCAACTATATTGGGGTCGGTTTCCAGTCTAACCGGATGTAGCTGAATACCAGTATTTTACATGGAGCGACTGCCTATCTGACCTCCACAACCCAGTAACTGGGTAATACGGGCTTCTGACGACCCATAACGACTGTCAAAGATCAACGACTGACAGCCGGGACAAACGGCAAAAAACAAGAATAACAAAAAAAAATAATCGCAAACTTAATTAAATCAAATGAGAACAGTTTTAACATATAAATGTCGGTCCAAGTGCCTCTCGCACACTGCACAGTGAATGGTTCCGTAGTAACATCGTAAAGTTCTAATTAAACAATCAAAAACCTTTAATAAAAGACTGTATCTACGCGCCTCTTAAAATTTGCGACGTTGCCAACTTTTAGAATCAACGCTCTTAAGGGTTCCGTTTATCAATTAGGCTATGGAATCCTAACAATGAATGGATAAAGGGATAAATTTTAAGTACTCTTTTAACGTTTAAAACAAAACAGAAATGAGTTAGAAGCTTCTGAATTACAAACAATTATGTTCAAATCACCCGCTGGGACGATGAGATAAAAAAATCGCTGGCTCAAACTGGCGGCATTTAGCACAGGATAGAGAGAAATGGGCATCTTTGGAGGAGGCCTTTACCCAACCTGGGGACCTAGCTTAATGTATATTAATAAGGTAACTAAAAATAAGTCATTGAGTATTATCAATAACAGTAAATTAAATAGAAAGAGATTTTTTTAAGTATGTATACCTACCAATTAGTAAGTAATTAATTTAGTAATTAAGATGAAAATGAAACGTAGCTTGGTCAAATATTTTTTATCTATTTATTACCCGACTACGGCGAAGAAAAAAGGAGGGTTATGATTTTGACCAGTATGTATGTATGTATGTTCATCTGTTCCCTCCTATCTTCCAAACCACTTATCACAATTTGACAAATGAGGTATCGTTAGAAGCGTCGTGATTGTCCGCTGGTTACAGGTTATGTGAAGTCACATTAAATTAAAAATGGCGCCCTCTAGAGGACATAAAGTAGCTTGGTCAAATATTTTTTATCTATTTATTACCCGACTACGGCGAAGAAAAAAGGAGGGTTATGATTTTGACCAGTATGTATGTATGTATGTATGTATGTTCATCTGTTCCCTCCTATCTTCCAAACCACTTATCACAATTTGACAAATGAGGTATCGTTAGAAGCGTCGTGATTGTCCGCTGGTTACAGGTTATGTGAAGTCACATTAAATTAAAAATGGCGCCCTCTAGCGGACATAAAGTGAGGAACTTAAAAAAAAATATGGTTTAATCGTACCATGTTGGGTATCAAATGAAAGGGCTTAATGAGCACATTTCAAAAATATATATATTATAACCCCAAAAGAATAAAAAAAAAATCAAATAATAAAAACTAAAACCCAGCTACGACTTAAAAGGTATAAACAAGACACCACAGACAGACAAATAAAAAATCCGGAGTCACACGTGTTTCGATCGAACAGATTACGTGTGACTCCGGATTTTTAATTTGTCTGTCTGTGGTGTCTTGTTTATACCTTTTAAGTCGTAGTTGGGTTTTAGTTTTTATTACTTGATTTTTTTATGTTTAAATCTTGAATACAACACATAGTATCAATGACAGTTGAGGATCATTACAAAATACTTACTTATATTCGACACCCGCCGCATCAAACATTCTCTTTGAGGCTATGTACATTGGCCGGTCTCCTTTTTCATCAGACAAATAATAAATTTTCGTGATTCCTGATTGGATGATCATCTTAGCACACTCATTGCATGGAAACAACCCAACATACATGGTGCAGTCCTTCACATCGGCTGAATTCTTGTTCATAATTGCATTCATTTCTGCATGGCACACTGAAATAATAACGATAATAATAATATATATTTTTTTTATTCTAATATTTAAAAATATAATTAATATGTATGAAAAATGTAATAAAGAATAAATATATTAAAATTTTGTGATTTTGAAGTCAGAGAAAGTCTTTTTTCAAATATTTTAACCTTTGTTATGATTACTGGAGGGAATTCTTTTTTTGCTGTGTTCGTTATTCTAAGGACAAGGTTTGTATAAAAGTAGGTGGGTGTAGGTAGGTAGGGTAGGTAGGTATGTATGTAGGTAGGTAGGTATGTAGGTAGGTAGGTATGTATGTATGTAGGAAGATAGGTAGGTATGTAGGTAGGTAGGGTAGATAGGTGCATCGTAGATACAGTACTTAGTGCTACCCGCGCGAACCATGGGCGGGCAGCTAGTTTATAATAATTATGTACAAATACAGTACAGAAGTAGAAGTACCTATAAATTGAACTAGATTTGACACGCGAGCTTACGTAGCGTTGCTCAAAATGAGTCGATATTTGGACGGTTTGACCACTTTGTGAGGACTTTTGTATTGTGTGTGGCTGAACCAGTAACATATACTCTGTACGTTAAATTGCGAATTGCGATTCCGATGTTCGATCTTAGACGGGTAATAAACCTTATCTAAAAATTATTTAAATCAATCAACCTGCCTAGCTTTTCCCAACTATATTGGGGTCGGCTTCCAGTCTAACCGGATGCAGCTGAATACCACTATTTTACATGGAGCGACTGCCTATCTGACCTCCACAACCCAGTAACTGGGTAATACGATACCCCTTGGTAAGACTGGTTGTCAGACTTTCAAGCTTCTGACGACCCGTAACGACTGTCAAAGATCCACAAATGACAGCCGGGACGAGGCACGGAGGAGTCTCGGTCTCGGCAAACTAAAGAGGACCCCCCCTTTAGTTAGCCACCCCGGGCCCCGGTTTCTGCATACGTAAAACTTTGAAAACTAGACAAAACGTACAATTAACGAGCTCGCTTCTCTCGCTTGTAATTTTAGCATACTACCTCAAACAGGTTACGATTTCTTTTGACTATTTGACTTAAACGAAAAAGTTAGAGCATTAACCGATTACATGATGCTAGAGCGAGCGAAGCGACCTCGAAAATCTTTGCACTCTGGGTAAATTTTGATTTGAACATTTATATAAAAAAATCAAGTAATAAAAACTAAAACCCAACTACGACTTAAAAGGTATAAACAAGACACCACAGACAGACAAATTAAAAATCCGGAGTCACACGTGTTAGGGCATAAATCGAACAGATTGCGTGTGACTCCGGATTTTTAATTTGTCTGTCTGTGGTGTCTTGTTTATACCTTTTAAGTCGTAGTTGGGTTTTAGTTTTTATTACTTGATTTTTTTTTTAATCTTTTGGGGTTATCATATATATATTTTTGAAATGTGCTCATTAAGCCCTTTCATTTGATACCCAACATGGTACGATTAAACCATTTTTTTTTTAAGTTTCACACTTTATGGCCTCTAGAGGGCGCCATTTTTAACTTAATGTGACTTCACATAGCCTATAACCAGCGGACAATCACGACGCTTCTAACGATACCTCATTTGTCAAATTGTGATAAGTGGTTTGGAAGATAGGAGGGAACAGATGAACATACATACATACATACATACATACTGGTCAAAATCATAACCCTCCTTTCTTCCGTAGTCGGGTAAAAATAGGAATTACTCTGTCGACCCATACAGAATGGTGTGGGAACGTAGGATGTAAGAGCGAGCGAAGCGAGCTCGAAAATTTTAGGACGAAGCCCCTGATAGGTAAGGTTTTCTCTGACAATACGTTCATACATAAATAGGAGTTAAAAAAGTCAGAGAAAAAGAGAATGTAGGATGCAAGAGCGAGCGAAGCGAGCTCGAAAATTTTAGCACTCTACGTTTATATTTAGGGGGCCCCTAACAAATACTGCCTTTTACTTACTGAACATATTTTGGGCTTGTTTGGGATTTAATTAAGAAGTATTTCTAAAGATTTGGGCCCCCCCAGAATCGGGGGCCCTGGTCGGACCGCACCCGATACTTTGATTGACTTCCTAGCCGTTGAAAGTAACGTAAAAAAACAGAATGGGAAATCCCCAGCTCTGGCCAGCGGGGATTCCCCACGATACGACGCTAGCAAATGTTGCTAAACTAAATAAAAACATGTCAATATATTTATCGTTTTAAGAAGAGTAAACTTTTTTCGTCGCGTTCACGGTTTTTAAGTAATGCATAAACCGTCGTGGTGCGAGGTCTCTCAGACCGCGAGGCCGTAGGCGGTCGCCCACACCGCCCACGCCTTCCGCCGCCTCTGATAGTTACTAATAGTAATAACTATAGATAGGTAACTAGTATCAGTATAAGTACACAGATCAGATAGTATAATAGTTACTAATAACTATAACTGATATTATGTATGATATTCTGATCGTTTTTTTTTAAATAGTCTAGAAATAAATTATACGTATTAGGTCTGATCGATCTGTTGATAATTTTGTTAAATCGCTCAAAGGATAAAAAACAAAAAAGAACTCGTGTTCAAAACATTTTGAACAGTTTGTTTTATAAAATTTGAAGAAAAAAAACTGTTCTTTTCCTACCCTGACCACGAGCTCCTCTTTAAGACCTAGGCCAAATATATTTTTTATATTCGGATAGCTCATCGTCTAAAGAGGTGCCATAAAGAGTATGACTAAAAAAAATCTATATAAATCCGCGTTGCGCGGGTTTAAGCTAGTAGACAGTGTAGAAATTAATAATTACTCACCATAGAGAAATTTGCTGTCTAAAGGTGAAGGAGTTTTCTTTGCCCAGGGGAATTCATCGTCACTACATCCAATTGGCATTCCATTATATCTGTAATAAAAATAATCTATAAAAGAAGTGAAATGCTGTTCGTTTGTAAGCGCATCACTTTAGAACGGCTGAACATTTGGGCTGGACTGATTTGGCAAATGTTTGTTTTTAAAATGTTCGATAAAGTCCGAATCAGGTTCTAACGAAAAGAAAAATTGGAAGGAAAACTGAAAGTGCATTTTCTATGGGATTTTTTAAAGAATTATTGAAGCTTGGAATTAATTCCTGTAAAATAACTAGCCTCGGAACAGAAGAAAGATGTGGTCATAAATAAAGGAGATGTGGTCATATTTTAATTATGTCGTATCTTTTTTGTATTTTACTGTGTGTACATAAATAATAAAATATAAAATAAATAAATAAAGGAGAGAATGCCGAAGCCCTTTGTACCTACCATATTGTGTGCGAGAAGTTTAATTAAATAAATAAATAAAAACGTGTTTTCCAGATAGGTATGTCTAGAACAGACGAAAGAGATTATACTATAAAAGTGAGAACTGAGAAAAAAATAAAATTACGGCTTAGATAACTACTGTTAATAGAAAAATTGATTGCCACCAACAATTAAAATGGCAAAAATAAGAAATACGGTGTGGCAAAAGAAGCGTGCACAGAAAGCACAGAAATTGTTACTTTTTAGGGTATGGTGCCTCAAAAGGAAAAACGGAACCCTTATAGGATCATTGTGTGTCTGTCTGTCTGTTTGTCACAGCCAATTTGCCCCGAATCTAGTTGAATTTTGATGACAGATATCAATGTCTGTGACTCAAACACTGACGTGTAACGAAAGTAAATGAATTTTGAATATTGGGTCACTTCACAGGGGCAAACTGAAAAAAAATATTAAAAAATTGGTAACTGTACAGTGTGAAATATCAAATGAAAGGGCTTGTTATGAAGATATCAAATATTTTTTTAATTTTTTTTTAATTTTTTTGTTATTGGGCGTCGGCGTGTCTTTGAGACACGAAGGCCTCCTCCAGCTCTTTCCAGTCTACTCTTGTTTGAGTTGTTCTGTGCCATAGTGGACCCGCTATCTTTTTGATGTCATCAGACCAACGTTTTCTTTGTCTTCCCGTCTTCCTCTTTGTTTGGAATCTAGGGGTCCATTCTGTTATATCTTTCGTCCATTTGTTTTGTCTCTCATCATGTGGCCTACCCACTTCCATTTTAGTTTTTTTGTTTTAACTACAACATCTTCAATTTTCGTAATCTGTCTTATATCTACGGCTCTTTTCCTGTCTCTCATGTGAAACCCAGAATACCATCCTCTCCATGGCTCTTTGACGTAGTCAGTTTTTGGTTTTGTTTTTGCGTGTTTGCCCAGGTTTGGCACCCGTAAGTTAATATTGGTAATATGCATGGCATGTGTTGTATATTTTCCTTTTCATTGCAATATGATATTGTTTACCTTTTAGCACTTCTTTGAGAGACCAGTATCTCTTCCATGCATTGGCTACCCGTCTCTCTATCTCTGATTCCATTTGGTTGTTGAAGGCAATAAGTTGGCCAAGGTATATATAGGAATTCACATATTCTACTTTCTCCCCACCTACTGAGATGTTTATTTGGGCTCTGTTTGTTATTAATTTTGTTTTGTTTATTGTTAGGCCCACCTTTTCGCTTTCTCGTGACAAATCTTGGAGCATACTTTGAAGGCTTTCCGGGGTATCTGTTATAAGTATTATGTCATCTCGATATAATCTTATAATAAATACTTTTAAAGATAAGTATTTAAGCAAATTGACCATTGAGTCTATGGTCTTAAAATAACATGGTCAATCTCTCAATATTGTTTGTACGGGAGAACATGTTTTTCAACTACATTGTTATGTTTGTCCTTGGAATAAATTCCTCCCAACTACGGAACCCTTCATTGTGTGTGGTCCAACATGCTCTTGGCTAGATTTTTTAAACAATAGGACACTAAGGAATATATTTATATTGTTTTAGATGTCTTGCTTGGTACTTATGTGTCCTATGATACATCCGATTACTCATGGAGCATTAATAATTATGATTATGTTAAGTTTGACTCATAAAACCTTGTGGAATTATGTTATGTTGTAGATGGTACTTGTTGACTCAGTACATAGTACTTGTTGACAGTCCTACACTGTCCTCCCATCAGGCGCGGTCCGAGGGGGGGGTCCTAGGAGTCATGACCCCCCCCAAAATCATTCAAGCTGTCGAGAGACTGAATGATTTACATGCTTTACTAACTAAAAACTGTAGGTACTTGAGCCACAGTGACCCCGATGGGCATATACAAAGAAAGTTTATAGAGTACTTATCAATTATGTAATCATTTCCCTAAAAACATTCCTCGGCACCAATGGTGACCCCCCCAAAATCTTGGGCAGCGACCGCGCCTGCCTCCCATACCTATTAACACTAATTTGAAAAAATTGTAAAGGAAATTATTTTTAATCAGGGTAACCATGGACTTGTGAGAGTTAGCCAGTTCTCCTGGGTGAATGAGTTACATTCAAGCACCCATATACTAGATATTTTCTAAGTCAAAATAATGTAAAAATCATTGTTATGTTCTTGCCGGAAGCAGCTAATACCGAAGTGCCACATCAATCAAGTAGTGACCGTCAAGTACTAAAATAGTTAAGTAGGTACTTTAGTATTCTAACACGAGTCATGCCAATCATGTCCTTGTGTCCTGAAGAGCTAATAATAAATATTATCAGTGCTTGAACACAAAGTAGCTATTATCCTAGTGAGGACAGACAGTAGATATCAAGCATAATAATGCACAATACAATGCACGGGTACATATACAGATTTAGTACTATAGTAAAAGTATGAGTTTTCTTTGTCTGGCCGTCACTTTCATAATTTAGCCCAAACTGAATTATCTCTTTTAGCTCAGTTGCACTTAGAAGATATAAACAAAGCAAGAGCTGTATTAATTGTATTTTGTATAATATCTGCAAAGTATGCTTTCAAAGCTTCTTTCTAGTTGTATACAAGTTTGATGAGATATGCATTTAAGTAGTTAACGGTGCAGAAACCTAGTAATGTTTCTGCACCTGGATATTACTCAGTGTTCTGTATAAAACTGTGTCCATGGAGTTTCTTGCCCGTTCTTCTGCTTAGGAACTACTAAGCTTTGGAATGGGCAACTAGCATTCATCTTTGTGACTGACCAATCCAGTCAACGTTGACTATTCAAAAATGCATGTAATTTCAATTAATGAAATAAACAGGTTGAGTTTGCTCAGCAGTGGAGTTTACTAGTAAAAACCTGAACTAGTAGGTATTTGGACTGAACTAATAATATGCCTGTGACAATATGCTGTATAAATGTGAAAGTCTGTATCTTTTGGTATTTGTGAATAATTTATGCCTTAATGGCCAACCAATTTGAATGAAATCTGGCATATGGGTAGACCAACTGGTTTAGGTCATAGGATACTAATCCAGTAATATGTTCATCATGTGGCATGATTTCCGACCTTCACGTGGGCGAAGCCGCTGGCAAAAGCTAGTTTGTAAATTACTACAATGGTGTACTAACCCAACTCCGACTATTTTATTGTCCTTATTGACAATGCAAGCTCCTACTTGATAACTAGGATCTTTACTCCGTTTTGCCGCCAAAAACGCAGTTGCCATAAAATATTCTTGCCAATCTAAATAATCTTCTCGTTTTTTCAGTTTAGTTTCACTGAAATCACAATAAATAAGCTATATTAATATTTTGTGCTTCTCATGGATGTTTTCACCAGTGCAGCAGTTACTGTTTACAGTTTCAGAAACAAAAATCGAAAATTTCTAAGCGCAATAAGTGTATTAGAAATGACTTGTATTGAAATACCTGTTGATCTGAGTGAAACACAAATTAGGTACATATTTGATTTGAAATACTATTGGTTGATTACGTAGCCATATGCTTGTAGTTCTTCCAAAATGTACTGCTAGTTTTAATCTCTATGTTAGTCTTACTACTACTTACTCTTGTAACGACATATTTGCGGTCATTTCTGTGATGTCCATATTCTCTTCTTATCTGTAGTTTTATCATTGAAAACAACAACAAAACGCAAATCCGTGGTACTTTTTGTCTGGCTTGATTTTGCAGGCAACAAGTAACAGGCAACTGGCTGTGGCTGGCAAGATGACGAATGGACTGACGTGACGTTGACGTTTCCGTTTTTTTGTTTTGTTTTGACAGTGACATTTACATTCGGCAATCTTTTTTTTTCAATGATGTCATTCCGTTACACGATAATTTCTCTATGGTTTTGCCTTAGGGTTTTGCATAAATTGTTTCGTTTATTATTTCAAAGATTCCACATACTTGGTAAACAGTGAGAGCAGTAATTATTTGACTGAAGGTATTTTGAACTTTTTTGAGAAAGCATAACCCAGAGATGTGGTCAGTGGGTCATCGGGGTGGAGTTGAAAATTCAACAACACTACCCAACCTGGGAATCGAACGTAGGACTTCACGCTCAGCAGTCGCGCTGGCGACCACCTGGACCAACGAAACGAGGCAGTGAAATAAATGGCAGTCAAAAAATATCAAATAATAAACAATAGGTAGGAACCTAATTAGTGTCCTCAAAATATTGCATATAGCTACTTAATTAGTCATTAATAAGCGGCTATGTTGCACCTTGCTAGAATACTAATAACGGTCAATCTAAGTAGGTACTTAGGTATATTAAACCACTGACCTACATTTGAACTGACCGTGACTGTGTGCGTTCTTACAAATAATAAAGGAAAAATATCGAATTAAATTAAAATAAGTTGGGAAATATAGTGTAATCATAATCTACTTAAAAAAAAAATTAAGGACGATGGGCAATCTACCCACTGCCCCACAAACCCGTCCCCATTTTTTTTTTGATCCGACAGACCTCTTTTTAAACCGACTTCTTCAAAAAGGAGGAGGTTCTCAATTCGTCAGAAGGTATGTTTTTTTTGTCTCATATTTTTCGTTATGGGCTACAAAATAATAAACCGTTTGTTTCAAGTCTTAAATATTGGGTCCCCACCTATGAAATTTGCGTTTTTTTCTCACTAATAGAGAACCTCGTCACTTCTATGATTTAAAATATTCATCAATTGCTTGGTATTATATCGAATAATGACCATCATAGACAACTACCAATAGTAAAAAAAACCTTATTACTTATAGTTTTCTTAACATAAAAAATGCCTTAAAAATGACTTCTCATTTTGTTAGCAGAAATGACCACAATTTTTTTTTTAACTTAGCCAAATCTTATTTTTGTCGCTTAATCTAAGTGGCATACGTTATCTTAGTTTTTAAACAGTAGTGCATAAAAGTTTTAAAACTGTAGTGTTTATGGTTGTTATAATAAATTAAGAAAACGTTAGTATGAAAAATGCAACTTCTTTAAAATTCCCCATAAAAAACGCTGACTTCGTAAAAATTATACCTATTAACAGTTGTTTTATAAGGAAAAAAGATGTTTATTTTATTTAAATTACTTGTTTTTTTTATTTTGGTTTTCTTCATTTATTAATATTTAATGTTATTTTTTTTTATTAAGTGGAACTAATGAGAATGATGTTGATTAACTTTAGTTTCACTTGTTCCACTAAGAAGAACCATGGAACTACTGACAGAAAAAAAATCTCACTAGTTCCATGGACAACTACGGTGGAACTAGTGAGACGAGTTCGAGTTAAGTTTTGTTTCATTTGTTCCATTATCAACACCCATGGAACTACTGAGAAAAAAAAAATCTCACTAGTTCCATGGAACTAATTGTGGTGGAACTAATGAGAATGATCCATAATATATGGGGTTTCCTGAAAACAATATCTTTCAACTCCGCCCCTAAGATGACTAGTTCCATGGAACTAATTGTGGTGGAACTAATGAGAATGATCCATAATATATGGGGTTTCCTGAAAACAATATCTTTCAACTCCGCCCCTAAGATGACCAACTGACCTATTTTTCAACTTCATTTATCTACTATCATTTTGACAGTAGGTAGTACCATAACATTTCCTACTTTTCCCTAAAAACCCCATACTTTTAGCGGTAGTCGCTATAGTAAAGAATGATCATTATGCTAAGACCTTTTAAATGAGATAGGCTAGGCAGATGCATGTCTCAAGTCTGTTGACTAAGTTTCAATTTTGGGGACGCCATCGCCAGTTCCAACCTGGACCACCATGACCAACCAGCGGACGATCAAGACGCTTCCAACGATACTTCATTTGTCAAAATAATTAGGATGAGTAGTTTATACGTTAAGAGGGAACAGATGAACATACATACTTACATAAGTACATATACAACATATTTTTTGGTTATGCTAAACCCGAAAAGGGATCATTGTACTCCTCATTTTGAACAACTTTTTCTATGGGACCAAACTTCAAATCGCGAAAAATAATCAGCTGTTCCATACATTTTGTCGATTTAAGTGAACACAAATGTATGGAACAGCAGATTTTTTTTTTCGCGAGTCAAGGTCCCTTTTTCGGGTTTAGCATAATCACAAAATAATGTTGTATACTCGGTCCAAATCATAACCCTCCTTTGCTTTGCCGTAGTCGGGTAAAAACGTTATTGTTACGAGGTCTGAGAACGATTCCTACACCGAAAATATATTTTTTAGAATTTTTGTCTGTTTATCTGTTTGTCTGAATGTACCTATGCGTCCCAGCCTCAAGCAAATACTACCCGATAGATTTTGTTTGCATAAAAATATTCCCTCAGTCTGGCTAGGTATAAATTATCACGCTATTTGTTATGGAAATAAGGAATGTTTTAATATGTTCATATTCTTCTATTGTTGTATTCGCAAAAACAGATTTTGTAAAACCTTTTTACGTCATGAAAAAATTTAGGCATTTTGAATTGGAAATAAATTTTTAATGAGGTACTTATGCATATCTACTAATATTGAAATGAATATTATACCAGGTGTACGTATGTGTATCACTTGGTAATACGGTTAATCATACCTACTTCCGAAAAAAAAAAACATTTTTGACATTCTATGGCTTCTGGGTGAAATCAAGTGTCACCCAACATTGCCCAACATGGCTTTGAACATGTTAATGAGCAATTAAGATAACAAAAACTGATAACCTTAAATTTATTATTTTTTAGGGTTCCGTACCCAAAGGGTAAAACGGGACCCTATTACTAAGGCTCCGCTGTCTGTCTGTCTGTCTGTCCGTCTGTCAGCAGGCTGTATCTCATGAACCGTGACATATATCAGGGGGCTCCCATACAACAAACGCGATTTTTTTGCCGTTTTATATAGATAATGGTACGGAACTCTTCGTGCGCGAGTCTGACTTGCACTTGGTCGGTTTTAGTATTTGTTGCTATAGCGGCAACAGAAAAACAATACGTCATCTGTGAAAATTTCAACTGTATAACTGTCACGGTTCATGAGATACAGCCTGGTGACAGACGAACAGACAGACAGACAGACGGACAGCGGAGTCTTAGTAATAGGGTCCCGTTTTACCCTTTGGGTACGGAGCCCTAAAGACCTATAACCTTAAATTTATCACTTTTTTATAAACGAAATTCAAGATGTAACGAGCACTCATTACATAAATTAAAGGCCTAGTTAAACACCAGTGCTACCTTGAACTGCATTCGAGGATCGTAGGGGAACCACACTATTTGTCTACGAATAGAATGGAATAGAATAGAATATAATACATTCAATAGTGTATAGTAATCAAAAGTCCAGAAATAAAATAGATTTAATTGCTTTAAACATGGTAATTAGAGCCTTATTAATAGAATTATTTATTGATTAAAACTTTATGTACAAGTAAAAAAGTACTTTACCGCACTAGTTGTCTTCTAAGATTACAGAGGCTGTGGGGGCTCCCCATTCTGATAGCCTGACATTTATACACAACCCCAAATAGATCCGACCAGTTTTTAACGACATCTAAATCCCTGTTTGGCTCCTCAATCGCATCAGAAATGTTATCAATACTTGCAGTAAAGATGCAAATCGTCGGAATAAAGATGATACGCACTGCAAAGCACGGTAGTAATGAGATTAATAAAAATGGAGAACAAAAGAGGAGATAATATACCGCCTTGAGGGACGCCAGCTGCAAGATCACACTAACTCGACGAAGAGTCTCATGAATAGACTGCTGACGCCCCCGAAAATGAAAACCATTCCAGTACCTCCGGAGAGACCATGATAGAAGTTCCTCGACACCTCTTGACTGTTTTTTTTGTTTCTGAACTAGTCTTGCCTCACCGTCTTATGCACTACTAGCTAGTCAATATGAAACTTACGTATTACTGTCAACTTACGTATCTTGCTCTGAAACTGTCCTGCAAATGATTTAAAGTAGGTACAATTAGATTCTATCCGATAGTCCATTTAAAGGATGGCCACAAGATTTGTACTAAGTTACTATAGGTAAGCCTATTTAGTTAGCATAAAATGTAGCAGTCGACTGTATTGACTATTATAGCGGGCAGTGTGCATAGTTGTGTATAGAGTCATGTGTGTGTGATCCAATTGTCAAAATAATGTTACAATAACAATCGACGTAGAAAAAAACTTTTTGTATCCGGGCTTACAGGTCAAAGGTTCTGAAATTAATCAGTCATTTTGACCTAGTATTGGTAGGGAATCAGAGAGGAATGACAAATTTATCCCCTTAAAATGATGCCCATGAATGTAGTTGTCAATGAATTTTTTAACTTCATACAATCTTGGCGGTCTTCAACAGTGGTTCAATGGTTCCTGCGCGCCCTGACTTTGTCACAGGCAGTTCTTCAGACGGGATGGCCCGAGAACTACCAGATAACAGGTAGGACTTGATATTCAATTATTGTGAAACATTGCCTCATTGGTCTAGCGGTCGCAACCAACCTGGGGGCCAAGTCTAATAATTTACAAACGTGTCAGTGGTCTCGCAATGATGAGATTTTGTATGGCATATCTGTCTAAAACTGACCACCGGCCCCCTGGATTCGAACTTTGGGTTGGCCAACCTATTATTTGGTCTTTAAAAGTTATGGAGACCTACCATAATCATGTGGATGGATGCAGGGTGGACGATGTGTTGGGCCCGTGAAGGTGACAGTATCGTAGACAAAGTCGCCGAAAATTTGCATAACACTTTACTTTTTATATTGGCCAGCAATAAGTAAGTAACATTAGTAACCCCTACGATTGGTGAACCGAACCATTTGTTTTAGACATGGGAATTAGATCTATCCGTCATTATGACTGATTATAGTTTCGTTAATTTATCACAGATGGGGAAAGGTTCGATTTTATAGTGGTCGGTAGTGGATCAGCCGGCGCAGTGGTAGCTGCACGTCTGTCGGAGATACCAGACTTCAACGTACTCCTCATCGAAGCCGGAGGAGACCCGCCACCCACCAGTGTGGTAAGTACAGTTCCTTCGCATCACATAGACGTTACCTTAGGACCAGCCTTACCGAACACCTCACTCCCCTCGCTTGACTCGACTGAGGCCGCAGAGGCGGGCCAGCACGAGTCGGGGGACTACGTTGAAGAGAGCTTAAGTGTCCCCGTGGTCCCCGGTGCAAATGTGCGAGTTATGGGGTGGTCTTATGTCAGTAGCAGTCTGACAGACCCATGAGACAGACACAGACCCATAAACAAAATAAAGCGCCTGTCTGGGTTCAAACCCACGACCTACAACTCGTAAATCGTGGTCGTTACCAATGGGTCACCACTGCTCACATAAATGTCCGCCTTCCTTAAATTATTATGTGGGAGGGGAACCATGAAGATTTTCACACGAACAAAATAAGCCCGTATGTTACATCATACATAAAGTCGCTTGCAAATAATCTTAACGGATCTTCTGTATTTGTACTTTGAACCGTATTTTAAACCACAATTGCGGATTGTCTTACTACTGTGGTTATTTATGACTAAGTCATTGTCACGGCAAAATATCAAGTCGATGGCAATATTATTATGGTTGAAAATATGTAAAAAAGTATGTCAACGATAAAAAGTGAAATACTTTCATAGCGAAGCAATTGAATCTATTACTGAATGTTCTTTCAATTTTGATAACAACTTCATTATTTCAGATTCCAGGTCTGTTTACAACACTACAAGGCACGGAATATGATTGGAATTATAAAGGTCGGCTTGATGAAGGCATTGGGAAGGCACATCCAGGCGGATTTTTGTACTACTCTCGAGGGAAAGTGCTCGGAGGCTGTTCTTCCACAAACTATCTGATATACTCCCGAGGATTACCCGAGGATTACGAAAAGTGGAACCGAATTGCGCCTGGGTGGGACTGGGATACGGTGCTTTACTATTTTAAGAAGCTGGAAGGTATGACAGATAGAAAACTGTTTGAGAACCCAAGAAATGCCTATCTCCATTCAGCAGATGGTCCAGTAAAAGTATCCAGACCAGTGACCTTAGCATCAACTGCTGCCATTGATGATATCAGATTGGATTCTTTCGAAGAAATGGGTATCGAGCGCGTTCTGGAAATCAATGGGCCAGAAATTTGTGGCGCTGCTCGACCACATTTTACTATCTATGACGGTAGAAGATCAAGCACAGCGGAGGCCTACTTGAGACCAGCTAAAGTTAGACCTAATCTTAAAGTAGCAAAATTCTCCACTGTTACTAAGGTTTTAATTGATCCACAAACATTGAGTGCATATGGTGTTCAAGTGTCTACGTCTGATAAGAAAGCAATCCATGTTTACGCTGACAAGGAGGTCATTATTTCAGCTGGTACAATAAACAGCCCTAAAATTCTTTTACAGTCAGGGATAGGACCTGAAGAAGAGTTATCAAAATTAGGCATACAAACTTTAGTAGATCTCCCTGTTGGCAAAAATTTACATGATCACCAAACTATACAGTTGATTTACAAAGGTAATCTTGGAATCTTCTCGGCAGCACAAAATATAATAGCAGCTCCACAACTGGACACTTTGCCTGTTCCAGTGCAAAGTGGGTTCTTTAGGATTAACTCCACTTTTTCTGACTACCCATCAAAATTACAACCTCATTTTCAATTTTTTAACACATACATTGGGGCTGGTGGTTCCCCTGCCATAGTGATTGCATGTAAAACGATCGCTAATTTCGATGATAATCTTTGTTTATCACAAGGATCAGCCAACGCTTTCAACGAAATAGATAATACATTGCTCGTTCTTTTACATCCTTTGTCAAGAGGTGAAGTGAGATTGACAAGTACAGATCCTTTAGATGATCCCATAATTGATTTGGGGTATTATAGAAATCCTTATGATTTAAAGGTGGCTGCAGAGGGAGTGAAGTATATGAATACTTTGATAAACACTACATATTTCAGAAAGGCTAAGGGTAGTCTTCCGAAATTGAGTGTGACTGGATGTGAAGACATAGAGTGGGGTTCGGATGAATACTGGAAATGTTATGCGAAGCATACTGTAGCATCATTGCTTCATGCTGTTGGGACTTGCAGTATGGGACCCAATGGTGTGGTAGATGAAACTTTGAGAGTCCACAATGTAGCTGGACTGAGAGTGGTCGACGCGTCGATTATTCCACTGATTCCTAGCGGTAATACTAATGCTCCCGTCATGATGATTGGTGAAAAAGCTGCTGATATGATAAAGGCAGATCACTATAAAAATAGTAGAGAATATAATAAAAGAGTGTTTTATACTTTCTGATGGCATGTCGCGGATACATCAATGAATAGAGAAATACTGTTTTTAACAACAGAATTGCATTGTAATGATATTGTATCTTTAGATCAACTATTACTAAACTGTTGTACCTATGTATACGTACTTAGCGATGGCGTTAGTACTATTATAGTTTAAAACAAAACATTAATTATAGGATAGGTTGGTGAATTGTGTACGTATAAGAAATCGAACATTTTTAAACTTCTGTTGGAGGTAGGTTGGAGAGAGATTAACTTAGATTTTTAAGCAGATGTTATTAAATTATTGCCAAAGAAATATTACCTTATGGACCTCAACTAGGATTTTTGTAAAACAAAATGCACGAGTGCCATTATGTTTTTTTTTTTAATTGTTGTAGCTACTTTATTTATTCATGGTGTTATCTAAAATATGTTTAAATATATATTCAATGAATGATAGAAGATACGGGTGGTAATTTGCCTGCATAATTAATTGCGTAACAGAACAGCAACCGGGCTCGTGGATGACTGTCGCACGGGTCGAACGATCAAGGCCTTGCTAAGTTTGGTCCGCGGATGGGTGCCCCATCCATTTCATACCGACATACACGAATGAGCCGGTGCTTGAGAAAGCTCGTTAAGCCGTCGGTCCCGGCTGTCATTCGTCGATCTTTGACTGACGAATTCGAGACAATCCATAGAGTCGGTTGCAAAAGTATCTGGCGAAAATGTTAAAAAACAAACGTTTCAGAAAACGTACCTACCTGTGAATTCCTTAGCATTTTAAAGATGTTTATTTTATTTCATTACCAAATTTTTGTCGATGTTTTTTCGATAAAAACTGTTGGAAAAACTAGTGAGATAGGTATAAAGTAGAAATCTTTTAAATATAGATGAATAGGTTTTTTAGTAACTGATTGCGTAATGCGTGATTGCGTTAGAATTGAACCTGAACAGGGTCTGTTTACTTTTTCATCAGATACATACTTTCTTTTGGAACAGACTATAATGTACCAACAAAAAATGAACAAAGTAACTTTAACTAGACTAATAATACACAAAAATGTCTGCGCATATTTCAGCCGATTACCGGTGCTACAAGGTACCTTAGTAGAGACCTTGTAAATCGATTTCTTCGTAGTGTAATTGCAGTTACATGTATGTGCACATGAATTAATAAATTACAAATGTTTCAACGAACGATCGCGCTGTGAATACGATTTCGCACAGTTTTTTTAAAGTACTGAATTAACACACACTAGGGTTCCGTAGCTCATTGATAAGTTTACAACCTAGGGAACCTCTGCTGTAGTGACAAAATCCATAAATTAATTTTAGTTGAAAATTAGGTACAAAAAAAAAAATATTGGATACCTACATAGGGGTTTACAAAACGTTGCTTTAAAGTCAGTCGCTAATTAATAATTATCTAACTTTAAGCAACGTTTATAAATAAATCCCATCGTCTTTACAAACCTTAGGAAAATTAAAAACGGTCACAAGAACCGTAAAGTCATTAAAATTAAAGTACGTACCTACATCGATGGTTTATCTACTTGGAATTACCATAAATCTGGCTTTGTGATGATAATCGTCCCCAGCCCCTTAGCCACCCAGCCCCACTGTAATGGTAATGAGCCTCCCTAGTAATTACAATACTGTCTGAAATCTTTACCTCTGCTTTTCTTAAGAAAGATAAATATGTTTTTTGGAACACGCACAGGAAATGCTCCTTTTTTACTATTTGTAGCATTAAAAACTAACAAAAAAAAAAAATTAAGATCCTGAGAGACCTGTCCCAGGCCAAAAAGGCTCCTATCTCAACATACCTAATGCTGCGATTAAAAAATAAATATCGCATCGCTGGTATTCTGATAGGGCCCACTGTATGTATCTAGTAATGATTTAGTTTGGTATACCATAAGTTTAAGTAACAATAAAAGATTTCATCAGTGTTTACAATGCAAGTCATTTACTTATACAGGGGTGTTAGTGTAAACACCGTTATCCTTGAAATCAGTGGTTTTGTTTCATTTATAGAACGTAAAGTCAATGGAAAAAACAACTTTTTTTTTTAAAGAAAATCTACATTTTTCCACAAGAATATTTCACCCTATAAGCAAGGGCAACGAACTTGCGTCTCAACACGGTGGGCGGCGGTTGGCGGTTACATGACCGGCCGTCAGCTGTTTCGCAGCTCTCTCGAGCGCGTATCCATGAGTATCGGGACAGTGACGGATATTTACGTTTTAAATTCTTTTAGTGAAAATAAGGTTTTTTTTTGTTGTTATTGGGTCATTTATTTTTATATTGAAGTCAACTACCCATGGTTTGAGTGACAACGGTGTTTACCCTTGCATAATGGTTAATGCTTCAATTTTATTGTATGCCACAGACAAGAAACTTGCATCATGTAATCCACTATAATGTTGCAACGAAAGCAAAGTCTGTAGGTATAGCTTTTAATCAGTTTAATTTCACACGAACACGAAATACGTCTTCACTCTGCGAGTGTTAAAGCTCGACTGCTGTCATGTCACGACTGCGATGGTCCCAAGTGAGACTGTACTTATCTCCCTTTTTTTTTTCTTTTTTTTTTCCGTGGGGAAATCCCCATGGATGTTATGTCGGACTCCTACCGACTAAAACCCCACTGTTCCTACTTCTACCATGACTCGGGGGCCCGGGAGATACTTATACATGCGCCGCACCCCCGACTGGGTACTTATCTCCCTGATTACTGTATTGCAATTTGCAAGCTTGGAATTTTATATTAAGTATTGTAAGTTATCATCTTTTTTGGCACTTGAATGACATTCACATTTGTGAACTTTTTGCAATCTCAATTGAAACAAGATGGCGGCGTTAGTTCTGATTTTGGCCACGCGCCAAAAGCTCCTGGTAGCGTTGTAACCAGAGGGCCAATTCTCATTTTAATGAAATATCAATAGAAATGTTCACATTCAAGTCGCAATCTATTTATTTATTTATTTATTTATTTGATAGGAATAACAAACAGCAGTATATTACAAAGTAGGCACACAATATTAAAAAAAACTTATAATAAAAGTAACAAATACACTACTCAAGGCGTTATCCACAGATTACCATACAGAATAGCTAGCTGTTAGCAAAACAAATTAAAAGTACTTATTAGCTAATTAACAGGGTTATGATCTCTTAAAATACTCGTAATTTCACTCTTAAATATAGCTTTGCTCAGAAACAAAATATCAGTAGAGCCAAATTGTTTATTATAGGTGTCAACCAGGCGATCTGTCAAATTTGTCAAAAATATTGGTAGGTACTGATGGTTTTTTTGCCAGATTGCGAATGAGATGCGAATGCGATCGTTCTTAAAATAAAAACTATTACTAGAACTATTACTACTACTACTACCATTACGACTAGTAGTATTCTGGTAGTACTAGTTAACCCCAAAGTTCACAAGGATCACATACCCTGTCATGAAGTCATAATAGTCGTAAAATCGCTCGTTTACATGACAAAGTCTCGTCGAGTGCTGTTAGGACATGATTATCTGAGCTCGGATGCTGTACTACGGGGATACGTCATTTCTCATCTCATTCGCATCTCGTTCTCATTCGTATCTTGTTGTACGATTTTGTTTTTGCGCCGGGGTAGCGGGGTATTGTGACGAAGTCCTTCCCTTCCATACTCATCCGATCATTTATTACTGGCAATGCTTTTATGGCTCGCCACATCACCATTCCATTTTCAATTTAAATTCAGAACGCCACAAACACCCGTGCAGTCTTTTTCCAGTCTGGTGGACACTTATCTTTGGACTTTGCCGAAGCGTGTTACTGTCTGCAATTATTATAACCATCATCTTCTAAGTGCTGTGATAATATTGCTATAATCCTATAATCATGTTGTGTCGTATTTAATAACAAGTAATAAACCGCTTTCTCCTAACGTCTACCTTGTTTACCACCACATTTAACAACGTTTTCCGGTGAGACCCTCATTGAGCAGGCTAGCGGAGGGCAGAGGGGGCTCCCGGGACAACTTGTATGTAAAAGAAAGGCAGAAAGCGACCACTTTTGCACAATCAGCCTAGACAGTTCCCACTGCTGGGACACAGGCCTGCGCTACCACGCGGGCCGGTGCGGGTTGGTAGATGTCACATATGTCTTCTTGACAACATTTGCGAACGAAATTAATTAAATACGGGTACAGTACGAATGTCTCAAGGTGTTACACAATATTGAAGTGAAAACTTCTTTAGGCGCGTTGAGCACTTTTTGGGTACAACAAAAATCATGGAACTCGCGTCATCGTCACCGTCACGCCTGAAGAAATCTTTTTAGCGCCATCTACCGTCCACCTTTTGAATTACGTTGAGGTTACGCATTTTTGCTTAGTTTTTACTTCTATCGGCAGTCAAAGACAGCCCCGCATGTTGTTTTTTTTCAGCTGCATTCGGTTAGATTGGAATCCAACCCCAACATAATTATGTAGTTGAAAAAATCTAGGCAGATTGATTGAATTTTAGACCAACTTGCATCACAAATCACTAACGGAATTTGGTTTAGCGCTAAACGTGAGTACCTATTACCCAAATGATTTAGTTACAAAATCCGCTCCTCTCATAGACCACTTTTTTTACACGACTGCGGTGAAGCCCAAGAAGAGGGTTATATTTTAATCTTAGTGAAAAGCGATCGAGTCAGTCAGCACTATGGTTGGGCAACAAACGGGGGTAATGATGCGTTGGAGTTTATGTTGGACTGTGGTTAATGTGCCGGCTACAGTTCGCGTTTGATGGCCGACCCCTCGGTATCACTCACTTCCTTGGGGTAGGCAGAACTGTTACCTTCTGAGTACTAAGCTTCTTCTTGTTGCCTGTATTAGGTATTTTAAACAAAATTTTCTACAATCTTTGTGGGCTTCCATGCCCCTTGAATTTCTATACAGGTTTTCAGGGTAAACACCGTTGTCACTCAAACCATGGGTAGTTGACATAAATATAAAAACAAATGACAGAGTAACAACAAAAAATAACGTTATTTTCATTAAAAGATTTTAAAAAGTTTCTATCCGACACCGTGTTCGCTAGCGAAACAGCTGACTAACTGAGGGAAGGGTCGCGCTCGCGTCTGGTCAGGCCACGTCCCGCACCCCCCGCCCGTGTTGAGACGCAAGTTCGTTGCCCTAGCGCATAGGGCAACGAACTTACGTCTTTTGTGGTAAAACGTAGTTTAAAAAAAAAAGAAAAAAAAATTATAGTTTTCCATTGTTTTTACGTTCTATAAATGACACCAAACTACTGGTTTCCAGGATAACGGTGTTTACCCTAACACCCTGTATAAAATGATTGAGGGTTCTACATCCGCGAAATTCAAATTTTCTTACGTTTTTTGCAATTTGCAGGTTAGTAGGTTGTATGTTGATAAAAATATGGTTCGCGACCGTAACAAATATGGCTTTACAGAATTATAATCATTAGAATCAGCAATCTTCTTAAGTTAGAATAAACTCCCAAATGTCTGGATTTCATGAAATAGTAATTCAATATAATTATGAACACAGAGAGCTGCTCTTTTTATCCGATAAATGAGGAGCTCGTGGCTAAGTAGTAACAGCCGCACGGGTCGATCCAACAGGTTAAGTCGCTGGTCCCGGCTGTCATTCGTGGATCTTTAACAGTCGTTACGGGTCGTCAAAAGCCCGAAAGTCTTACAACCATTCTTACCAAGGGGTATCGTATTACCCAGTTACTGGGTTAAGTAAGTCAGATAGGCAGTCGCTCCATGTAAAATACTGGTACTGAGCTGCATCTGGTTAGACTGCAGCCAACCCCAGCATAGTTGGGAAAAAGGCAGATTGATTGACTTGAAGACATTTCCATTGGAGGCGAGAATTCACGGGAAACCGCTACTTAGAAGTACCTACTACTAGAATAAGAATACTAGCAACTGCAAGTCTGTCACAAACCACAAACTATTCAATAGTAAACTGTTAATTCATCATTAGATGTTCACCGGTAATGTAATTGCCGTTTATGTAGACTAGACTGAATACAGCCAATCAGGTCACGCAGAAAGGTTGTGGTAACCAATCAAACGATACAACAGAGTTGGGTAACCAACATTGATTGGGCATAGCGTAATTAGGAATAGCAAACAGGGTGTTTAGAAAAAGTATTAAGGGGGATGCGCCAAGGTAGCCCGCAAAATTCAATTTTTCAAAAGTCAGTGTCAGGTTGTATTATTGATCTAAATATGATTCACGACTATGACAGATATGTATTTATAGAATAACTAGCTTCCGCCCAGGGCTTCGCCCGCGTGTTATGTCGGATAAAAGTGGCCTATATCCTTTCTCAGGCTCTAGACTATCTGTGTACCAAATTTCACTTAAGTCGGTTTAGTAGTTTTGGCGTGAAAGCGCGACAGACAGACAGGTTACTTTCGCATTTATAATATTAGTAAGGAAGTAAGGACTAGTAAGCTTTAAGTTAGATGTGTTCCCTAAGAACTCTTCCATTAGAGATTTGTACATAATAATATGGAACAAATCTATCTTAGAGAGAGATGTATTAATGATTCTAACGATTATTCAGCTCCATCCGGTTAGACTAGAACCCTACCCCAACGAAGTTGGGAAAAGGCTAGACAGATTGATTGAATTCATATTTGAATACAGAACTTGTTTTTATTTTAGATTACTACGCTAACTTGCATAATATTTTGAAATAATTTCCAAGCGTTGCTTTTTGCAGTCCCACTGACCGCGTTTTTATTCTTGTCATCGTCATAATCGAAATAAATATTTAAAACAAAAATCCTTCAAATAATCCGGAGGATTTCAAAGCCATTATTTTTATAAAAATATGTGATAGGTACAGCATCTATTAACGCTGGCAATAATGAGAGAAAACGTCGGATTTATACATTAAATTGAATAATTTCAGTCTGACGGGCTCAAGTAAATGAGATCGGGCTAAGCTCATCCTATTTAGGAAAAATAAAGAGCTTTGCATGATAGCCAGGTGGTAACATTTTAAGTCGAATATCCGATGAAAATAGGGAACGATGGATCTAATTTATCAGTAGGTATTATGTAGGTGATTTTATGGGCAAATAGGAGATTAGCTAGGTGGGCCAAGATGAAGTTGTACTTTTTCAGCCATGTTATCTGGACTCACCTCAAATATTACCATGCGATCAATACCTATTAAAATTCGACTGACCCTGCACCCTAATTGCGTAATATACGATCTATCACAATATGAATCATTTTGAAAGAGATTTACTAATCTGCTCAACAAAGAAAAAAAACGCAATGAATGTTGTTGAACTGTCAAAGGAAACAGATCAGTCTTAATCATCATCATCATCATCATTTCAGCCGAAATTCGTCCAATGCTGGACATAGCCACTTCGACCGGTTCTGAGCTTCTTGTATCCAGCGGATCCCCGCGGCCTTCACCAGGTCATTGGTCCACCTTGTGGAGGGCCTTCCAACGCTACGTTTGATGAGTCAGCATATCATTTATAATACTAACCTACTTTTTTCAGCTTGATTTACAACATAAAAGATTACAAATTAAATTAAAAAAGAAATTCAAACATAATTAAGGATTGGATTAGGAATTTCCTTCATAATCCTTCGGAAAGTGAAAGACAGTGTGTTACACAATAAAATTGTGGTGCACTAAACCAGACTCCGTGGTACCTAATCCATTAGGAAAATCTTAGCAGTAAAGTTTTTAGACCCATTTTCGAACTCGAAAAGTACCTAAATTCTCCGTAGTGCTACGACGCCCCCATACTCCTTCCAGTGGATGTATACGTGCTTGAAATAACAAACCGTACCTGAATGCACTATTGAAGGTGCAAGCAAATCGAATATTTATCAATCAGCACACGATGTTGTTGCGAGAGTAGGTGTATTTACCCTAAGTGGATTTCTTTTACGGTTTCGGACGTACAAATCAATTTTACAGCAAGTAACAGCAAACAGACTGTCATAGAGGTGATATTGACAGAGATGAGTTAGCTAATTTACGTAACTAAACTATGTACCTGGTTGTTGCAGTGCAGTTGCAGCTCGTGCAGACAGCCGCGATATCGCAGGCGCGACAAGGATTCGCGGCTTGTCGCGCCCGCAATATCGCGCCTGTTTAACGAGGCTTTAGTTTTGATTAAAGCAACGCTTTTTGTATTCGCTACCGCTGGCACATACGCTCGCGTCAAGTTCTCGTCACGCAAGCACTATTACTACAATATCCCTTGACCACGAGAAGCGACATGCGTCTTGCGACAGCGGCTGGAGAGAACAAATGACAGTAGTTGTTTAGAGAATGTCACGTCACGAGTCGTCGCGATGCGACATGCGGAGCGGCAGGCGGGAACAAAAGACGCGCGCGTGCCGCTTGACGCAAGTCGCATCACTCGAGGCCGTGAACGAATCCTGAGAGTGCATCATTTTACTACTGATGATTATGATGATGTGTACTTGATGATGATGATCAGAGTACAAGAATGCGGTTTAGCACTGAAACTTGAACTTAACTGTAACTGCACCGTAATGCACTGCACTGTAATGGGTGCAAGGCTATATTTATAGTTATTGGTGCATCATGAAATACGTGAATTAGCCTAGAGGTGCTACATAGCCGAACTTTTGTCATAATATCGCATGGATACTGTAGATAGATAGATTAGAAGTAAAGAAACCATATACATAATTTAAATAGTACATCTGATCTAATATGGTTAAAACACTTGGTCCATCGACTCATTGTAAACAAAAGTTATACAACATTGTTGCAGTAACATGTTTTTGTGTTGCCGGAACATATTGTTGGCAACATTGTATGCAGGATGTGAGGGAATCATTACCCAAAGTAATGATTGCCGGCAACAGTTACTAGCAGTAGGAAGGGAAATGTCTTTTCTGTCTCCCTTCTTTCAGTAAAGTTTGTTTTGTATATGTTTATTACTCGCATACTATAGTGAAGAATTAAGTTCTTCCATTCAACAGACAGCTGTGCTGCTGGGGAGTTTGTTGAGCCACTTCTTCCCAGCACTAGGAAGTGGTGAAGTTGAGCCACTTCTTCCCAGCACTAGGAAGTGGTGAAGTTGAGCCACTTCTTCCCAGCACTAGGAAGTGGTGAAGTTGAGCCACTTGTTCCCAGCACTAGGAAGTGGTGAAGGGCGGGCGTTTTGGGTAATTTTGACGTTTAAAAAAGGCTGATTCTCAGAGCCTTATTTAAATAAATGACTTTGATTTAGAAATAAGATGCTCCATATCGAAATTTTGTAATCGCAGTTAAGGGGGATGCGCTAGGGTGGCGCTCGTAACAAATATGGCTTTACAGAATTATAAACATTAAAATCAGCAATACAACTCTCTAAGCTCATGAAAGTGTATTGAATGACTATTTCATGAAATCATGACATTTGGCACTTTCATGAACTTAGAGAGTTGTATTGCTGATTCTAATGTTTATAATTCTATAAATTCATATTTGTTACGAGCGCTAATAATATTTAGATCAACATACAACCTGATACTGACCTGCAAATTGCAAAAAACGTAAGAAAATTTGAATTTCGCGGGCCACCCTAGCGCATCAACCTTAAGAGTGAAGCTACGCGATGCGATGCGGTGTGGTGTGGTGCGGTAACGGTGCGGTGCGGTGTTTAAATTGCTTGATGCTGTCGTGTTTGACGCAATATTGCCCAGGAAATAAGCTACCCGTGTAAGTGCACGTTCAGAAACTAGTAGTATCGACAAGCCGGTAGTTTTGTTTGAAGTGCGAGGTGACCGGTGCCTTTTATGTGCTACCTCGATAAACTCCCCTTATTGGGGACTGTGACGTCACTATACCTGCCCACTTTGTTTTATTGGAAAGGTAAAAACGTTATTAAGTTTGGAAATATTTGGTGGTACCTATACGTAGAAGTACTCTGTTTATGTTGCCGAGTTGCGGTTTTAAGGGAGGCTTCCAGACCTACAGGCAGGTTTCTTACGGACGGCAAAGCACTTAGAATGTCTCTTGTATTGTAGATATCAAGTTGGTGACAACTAACAGTACTTACCCCTGTAAGGACCTATTGAGTCGCTAAAAGCTTGTTTTTGAGTTGCGACATAACAATCATTATAAAGGATGACACGTAATTTGACGTATTCCTTCCATGAATTTCATTTGTAACTATTAAGCACCTTATAGAGCCTAGGCGAAAAACCATGGGAATTGGGAAACTCCTATTTTTGAAAATTGCCCAGAATTCGCCACTAAATATCACTTTTGTCTAAACTCTCGAATATAATTGCCTTCAATGCTATACTTTTGGGTACCTAATAATTTTACAAACCTATCGTTGTAAGCTATTTTTCTAAAATCTCCGATTTCAAGTTGTTCATTAAATAAAAGTCAACTGTTCCCTGCATATAATGTCCCTACATATGTTCGCATACTTAGTTCGTCAAAATGTACGGAACAGCTGAATTTTTTACGCGATTTCAGTTTTGGTCCCATAGTGAAAGTTATTTATAATGATGAGTACAAGGAGGAATTAAACATCCTGTAGATAGAAATAATAATAGGTATATTATCGTCAGCAGGATTACAGCATCGAACGCGTTCAGATATTAATCCCTGGCACATGGGAGACCTCACGAACATGACTTCATGTAACACCTTACAGCTTATCGGGCGATTAACACAAGCATCTGTTGTTATTTATTTACTTATAATATTAACACATTGATGTAAGCAGCGGCTACGATGTTTGATGAATACATAATATTCATCAAACATTTATGTAGGTCGATCAAGGTTCCTAGGCTTCGCTTGCCGTGATTGGTTCGTCATTGGTCCATCCGAGACCCCTCCGTGTCTCGGAGAGCACGTTATGCCATTTGACCCGGCTTTCGATTGTAGATCTTTGACAGTCGTTACGGGTCGTCAGAAGCCCGAAATTCTGACACCAAGGAGTATTGTGGCGTTTTTGTGTTTACCAAAGCGTTAAGCCGTTGGTCCCGGACTCCCGGCTGTCATTCGTAGATCTTTGACAGACGTTACGGGTAGTCAGAAGCCCCGAAAGTCAAGTCTTATCGTGTTACCTAGTAACTAGGTTTTTTAGTCGCTTCATGTAAACTACTAGAATTCAGCTGCATGCGGTTAGACTGGAAGCCGACCCCAACATAGTTGGGAAAAGGCTAGGCAGATCACATGCGCAACTTTACAGATAACATGGGTAAGGTAAGCAACTCAAACTATCGATGTTATGTGGAGAGTACACTTGAGTCTAGCCTTCAAACTAGAAACACTGCTAGGAAATACTTATCCTGATGACCTTCATCCTTTCAAAGAGTCCTCCACTGTAGTTATCAGAGTAACTCAACTTGTAGACGAGTGCACTATTATCAGTTATAATAAAAGTCTATGACAAGTGCCATCAATGCGACGACAGTCGAGTGGTCGTAAAACCGAGTTTACACAATCGTGTGAGGCAAATGTGAACCGCACATGGCGAGGCGAACTCGCGTGACCATTATATTCCTTCAGAACCCTAGTGGCAGTTATAGGTACCGGATTCTGCGCGCGCGCGTTGATACGCACGCCATTCGCCAGTAGCGGTTTTTCTGTTCACTAAGTACCACGAAAGTGGCATCTGGCGCCAGTGTAAACTTCATAGAGGATATTTTTTAAACTTCAGCGAGCGTTTCACCCAGAGACTATATCAGCATAATCCCATAGCGAGCATTTATTGACGCGACCTACATATTATTATACTTATTTGTCTGCTATTCAGCCGATCGATTCTGTCAAAATCTCACCGTAAAAAAGTGAAGTGAGCTTGAAGTAATCTGTCAATAGTGTCAAGCCCTAGCACCGTCAGTTGGAATGACATTTCACTTCACCTACATTTTCACGGCGATGTTTTTACAGAATAAACCGACCGTTCTCTTATTAGTATAAGAATTCGGTATTCTGGATACTCCACAAATGTGTGAATGGTCGAATCGTTCGCACGGTTTTTTTTTAAAACATTGCCCCACACTTTGTTGCGCTGCAGTCCATCGCTCAGCCACTGTGCCAACCGTGTCGTCGTTTCATCGAAAGTGACGATGCGCGAGCGTGATAATGAGGCGAGGCGCGAGCGCGATTGTGTGAACCCAGCTCATGCGTTAATTAACACTCCTAGCAAGTAATGAGAAGTGTGCTACGTGCTTTTAATCACGTGGATTACAAGTGTTGCCGCATAGCGAATAGTATGGTGTCATGTTTACTCATCATTAGGTAAAGCTATTGTTACTATTAAGTAGGTAGTGTACCAAAAGTAGGTATTTCATCAATTAAAACTTAACCTTTCGTATGCCGTAAATACAGATATCATTAAAAAGCCATTATGTCTGGGCTTCTTGCATCCAGTGGATTCCTCTGGCTTTCATCAGATCATCGGTCCACCTTGGTTAAAGAAGGTGAAAACTTACTTTAGATGCGTTGAGCACTTTTTGGGTGAACAAAAATCATGGAACTCGCGTCATCGTCACGCTTCAAGTGATTTGGTTGAGCGCCATCTACCTTCTACCGTTTGAATTACGTTGAGGTTGAAGTGAAAACTTCTTTAGGCGCGTTGAGCACTTTTTGGGTTAACAAAAATCATGGAACTCGCGTCATCGTCACGCTTGAAGAAATGAATGAATTTTGACTTCTTTTAATGAATCGTGACTTCTATCGGCATTCCCCAAAGACTGCTCCGCATGTTTTTTTTAGCAAATATTTATTGATAAACCAACTAAGTACTTTTGAAACGTATGACATAAAGTTTACTTTTTACTCTGTTTATCTGGAATACAGGACAAAATGATGGGACCTAAAGTGATGAGAAGCTTCTTTAAGCCGCAAGCATAAGTTAATGCCGGGAATTTCGTGTCAAAAACTATAACAGCAAACTATAAATAAAGGGACTGTCTCAAAAGAGAGTTTCCCTCCCGATAAACAAAAAAACCTTGACTTGAACCTAACAACAAAGCTAAGGCCAAGTCTACACGGTGAATAAGGGCGGACGCGAGGCACCGCGCGTTATTTATGCACACACCCTTACATCCCGCGATCACCTTGCCAGTGAAACTGATTGAATTCACCGGGTGAGGACTGATTGGAAAGCGGAGCGGTTTACAGCCAGTCTATTTTATAAATATCGCACCGTGAAAACTTAGGTGAAGTGAGCTGTCATTCTACCTGCGGACCTACCTGATGCTAGAGATTGACACTATTGACAGGTCACTTCACCTAAGTTTTCACGGTGAGATTTTCACAGAATAGATAGTCTGTGCCAAGCGTGGAAAGTTTCCATTTGTGATTTGGGTAACGAAAGAATGCGAGGCAAGCGCTAGTCCAAGTTAGCTTTCTTACCGACTAATTCCGTTTTTTTACCCGACTACGGCGAAGAAAAAAGGAGGGTTATGATTTTGACCGGTATGTATGTATGTATGTATGTTCATCTGTTCCCTTCTATCTTCCAAAGCACATATCACAATTTGACAAATGAGGTATCGTTAGAAGCGTCGTGATTGTCCGCTGGTTATAGGCTATGTGAAGTCATATTAAATTAAAAATGGCTACAGGACATAAAGTGAGGAACTTAAAAAATAAAATGGTTTAATCGTACCATATTGGGTATCAAATGAAAGGGCTTAACGAGCACATTTCAAAAATATATATACAGGGTGTTAGGGTGAACACCGTTATCCTTGCAACCAGTGGTTTGGTTTCATTTATAGAACGTAAAATCAATGGAAAATTACAACTTTTTTATTCTTTTTTTTAGACCTACATTTTTCCACAAGAGACGCAAGTTTGTTGCCATATGCGCTAGGGCAACAAACTTGCGTCTCAACACGGGCGGGGGGTGTGGGATGTGACCTGACCGGCCGCGAGCGCGACCTCTCCCTCAGTCAGTCAGCTGTTTCGTTAGAGAGCACGGTGTCGGATATAAACTTTTTAAAATCTTTTAATGAATCTAACGTTTTTTTGTTGTTGTGTTCGGTCATTTATTTTTATATTTAAGTCAACTACCCATGGTTTGAATGACAAGAGTGTTTACCCTTACAGGCTGTATTATAATCCCAAAAGAATTAAAAAAAAAATCAAGTAATAAAAACTAAAACCCAACTACGACTTAAAAGGTATAAACAAGACACCACAGACAGACAAATTAAAAATCCGGAGTCACACGTGTTAATAATCGGGCATAAATCGTTTTTTTTTTTGTTTTGCCATCGAAGTTAAAGTTATTTTTCATTAGGTACTTAGTGTTATTTTTGGAAATCAGTTGTTTTTTTTTGTAAGTGTAAAGTTTTTTAAAGCGTTCATGTTCGAATATGATTTCGGGCATGGCCGCCGGCTGACGCGAAGGCCTAATTATTGAAAGCTTAACTTTTTTATTGCTAAATAGGTAATAAAATTGTTTTTTTTTTTCTTCTAAGTAATACATAAAAGCGCTTAACGCGCCTATTATTATTTTTTCACTTCAAAATGTCATCATCCCTATTGCAATGCCTTTTATTTTGCGTTTCATTGCGTTATTACTTATTTACGTTGTTGAGCAGACGACCTTTTCAAACTTACGGAGCGGACTCACAATTTTGGTGGGTTAGGTGGTACTAAATCAAGTACTAAATCTTGATAACATTCGTTTTTCGATTCAATGGTCAACGAAAGATACACATGATAATTTTTTCGGGTTCCGTATCCGAGGAGTGCCAAGCGGAACCCTATTACTAAGCCTCCGCAGTCTGTCTGTCCGTCTGTCTGTCAGCGGGCTGTATCTCATGAACCGTAAAAGGCGATCTATCCCGCCCCGCTGCCCGCTCTGCTCGTCACCAATAGCTCTCTATTACTCAGTAAGTCAGTACTGCCCCCTGTTCGTATATTATTCACCTCGGCCCCTAGCTATTGTACTTTTGTTTGTCCCCACCCTTATAGGGCAGTTCGCCCTCACGGATAAACTTACACCGTACAATAACATTAAGAAATACAATAGACGCTGATATATTTAGTAACCTATTCCGCTTGACTATTCTTCAAGAGTCATAAAAACCCTGTAAGAAATCGAAACGTGTTCCACCTCTCAACGAGGCATCTTCAGGATGACGATTGACCAATTGCAAACCAGAACGCGACGTGTTACACTCGACGTGTTGTGTGTTACGTGAGCACTCGGTGTGGTTACTAAATATATCAGCGTCTATTGTATTTTATAATGGACTAGCTGCGCCCCGCGGTTTCACCCGCGTAAGTCTCGATCCCGTGGGAATATCGGGATAAAAAGTATCCTATGTGTTAATCCAGGTTATAAGCTATCTGTTTTACAAATTTCATCCAAATCCATTCAGCCGTTTTTGCCTGATTGAGTAACAAACATCCAAACACACAAACACACAAACTTTCACATTTATTATATTAGTAGGATTTCCGCAAAGTCACGCCTGAATCAATTAACTATCAATAACATTAAGATAATTTGGACAAAAAAAGTGTTGTTTTTTTAAATACTTTTAATTATGGTCATTTTTAGGGTTTTGTACCCAAAGGGTAAAACGGGACCCTAAGACGCCGCTGTCCGTCCGTCTGTCTGACTGTCTGTCTGTCCGTGGCTGTATCTCATGAACTGTGATAGTTACACAGTTCAGATGATGTGTTTCTGTTGCCGCTATACTTAACACAGAATAAAATACCTAAATATTTAAGGGGGCTTCAATTGTCTAACTATCACGGTTCATGAGATACAGCCTAGTGACAGACAGACAGAGGAGTCTTAGTAATAGGGTCCCGTCTTGCCCTTTGGGTACGGAACCCTAAAAATGAACAGAGAATACCTACATTAACAAAATAGTAATAAGTCAATTTATCAAAAGCTCAACTCTGAACCGGTCTATGCGACCCATCTGAAATACGTCTGTATTTGTGTGGTTTCGGCTTAAGCGGCCTGTGAAGCCTCGAGAACGTTAGTGGACGGAAAAGTGGGAATTTGAAGCATAGAGCACAATATAGATGGGTACAGAAGGTGGGCTACATACAATGAGCGAAATTGCACGCACATAATGAGGATAAAACACGCTCCACGTATATACAGCGAAGCCCGGACGCCACCAAACCGGAGATGTGCGGAGATTTCCGAAGCGAAGACGAGAGGAGATGCTTTTCAGCTAAGGTGTATCCACCGAAGCTGTGCGGAGATGTGTACTGGCTAGACTGGAGCGGAGATGTGAGCTGGCTAGAGCAGGGCGAAGTAGCGGACATCTCTTCTCGTCTCCCGCCTGCGCGCCGTCGCCAGCTTGCGAGGCACAGTTCACATCTCCGCTTTTTACCGCCAGGGAGGCACAGCTCACATCTCCGCTTCGATCGCGCCATACAATTATGATACATCTCCGCTCAATGGTCTCCACTGAACCGGAGGGAGACGAGATGTGTGAATAATTAAATTCTATTGGTTATTTAAAATACATCAGTTGTTCTCTCGACTCGTCGTCGCCGTGGTGGAATCCGCACTCGCGACTGTCATTCGACCGATATAAACAAATTAATTTAAGGATCGTTATTGGTTATAATTAAGATTCTTGTATCTTTATCAATAATGAAGCAAATACTTACCTAAGCTTTGCATATTAGACCCTCACGAATATGGAAGTAGCTAGCTTACGAATCTATTTATATGCCCAGTTTCGCAATCAACCAATCAGCCTAGCCTTTTCCCTAGTTGGGAAAAGGCTAGGCTGAGGCTGTTGGGGTCGGCTTCCAGTCTAACCGGATGCAGCTGAATACCGTATTTTACATGGAGCGACTGCCTATCTGACCTCCACAACCCAGTAACTGGGTAATACGATACCCCTTGGCAAGACTGGTTTTTCAGACTTCCGGGCTTCTGACGACCCGTAATGACTGTCAAAGATCCACAAATGACAGCCAACGGCAACGACCAACGGCTTAACGTGCTTTCCCAGGCACGGAGGAGTCTCGGTAGGTATGTAAAGATGGTCACCCATCCATGGACCGACCCCGGCAAGCGTAGCTTAACCTGTTGGATCGATCCTTGCGGCTGTCATTACTTTGCCACGAGCTCTTCAGATTCGCAATAAAAACAGCTATATTAACGAATCTAAATCCAAAAAAAATCATCATCATCATCATTCATGTCATTGGTCAGTAAAACGATTAATTTTTGTTTAAAGGAACCGAGCATAAGATCGGCACCGTGCGTACGCGCCTGTTTTCGATTCGTCGCGCTCGTTGTATGGAGCTGAACTTCTGTACCTTTCTTTTTTGTGTCCATAGTGTACTGTAGACCCGAATATAGCCCGTCTAGAGTGAGTTGATCGCTTCGCAATGTGAATTGAGAGACTTTAGAGCTATAATTGTTCCGTGGGCGTTTTATTGCTTTTAAGTTTCTGGTAGGCGCTTTAGTTTCACCCTTTTACGTTAAATTGGATGCGATAACAGGGTTCATTGTAGTCGGAGCACATGAAAGAATTCAAATCTATTACAGGTAGAAAAAATGTGATATTATATAACCTGATATTTAAAAATGACATTCGTACACGACCAGCGTTCCCGTGGATCGAAGCTAGGACCGAGAAAAGTTGTACGTATTTGGTTTTTAATAAACTTTAGAGGGTTATGCATTTGGCCAGTTTTATAACGAAATTCTCTAAGTATAAGTCCAGGTTTCCTCACGATGTTTCCTTCAACGATGTCAGTAATATCCAAGATGTTCAGAAAGTATGCTAAACCTCACGATATCCTAAAATACGTGCAAATCTAAATACTTGCCGTGCAATATCACTTTCATCCAAATTCATAACCAAACATTTGTTAACACGCGTTAGCTCGTAAAAGAGAAAAGGGAACACTTTCGATATGTAAGGGTTCCTCCTCTCCATTCGTTATGATATAAATTATTGAAAAGTCGCGCAATAACAGGATCGTAGTCCCGTTGGCGACATATTGTAGGAATGTACGAAGTTGTGAATATACTGCTTGTAACAGTCTGTTCGAGGATTCAGCTGACTTCTCTGTTTTGTGTGTGTGTGTGTGTAAGTATTCAATTGTTTTTTAGCCACCTTCAAAAAAGGAAAGGTTATGTGTAATCACGACGATGTTTCCAAGATTTCTGGACCGATTATGGAAATAATATCAAATTGTATATTGTGAGAACCTACCGCTGTAACAATGATTGTTAAGAGGAAATAGGGTCGGTCTTTTCTCCATACAAAAAAAACATAATTCGAGGTTCGGCTTTCGTCCATTTCCTCCTCTAATATTGGACCAATTTGAAAGATATTTTATAAATTGATTCAGAAGGATATTTACTGTGCCCCTATGTTTTATTAATAGTCGTCAAATTTGCACAATAGGCCTCTGATGACAGCGGTCTAAACAGGCAATTTCGAGCATTTTCTACAAGTTTTATTGCTTCTACAGATAATGTATCATCAAAACGGAAAACATAGGGGCATAAACCTAGTTGATATTTATTTTACTGTAAAAAATCATTGCTCTAAGGTCATAAACCAGAGATAAAACAGGAGAGAGCGTTTGTGTGGCGAGGGGACCGACCCTATTTCCTCTTAAGGTGAAATTCCACTGTACGGTACGGTTCCGCTTATTAATACCAGCCGATTATAATATAATCCCACTGCTGGGCAAAGGCTCTTCTCATACAGAGAAGGCACGAGCATTGAAATCGCCAACCCGTTTTGAACAATCCGTATCACGCTTGCCCAAAACGTTAGCGATTTCAGACTTATATTAGATAGTTAATTGATTCAGGCGTGACTTTGCGGAAATCCATTATAAAATACAATAGACGATGATATATTTAGTAACCTATTCCGCTTGACTATTCTTCAAGAGTCATAAAAACCCTGTAAGAAATCGACACGTGTTTCACCTCTCAACGAGGCATCTTCAGGATGACGATTGACCAATTGCAAACCAGAACGCGACGTGTTACCACACCGAGCGCTGGACGCAGAGTGAATCAAATCGCCCGACACCCCCAGTTATATAGGATTGCTGCTCGGCGCTGATTGGCCAGGACCGTTATCAGTGCGATAAGCGCGATAAGGGGCGAACAATCGCAACAAACGATAACGATAACGGTCCTAGCCAATCAGCGCCGAGCAGCAATCCTATATAACTGGGGGTGTCGGGCGATTTGATTCACTCTGCGTCCAGCGCTCGGTGTGGTAACACGTCGCGTTCTGGTTTGCAATTGGTCAATCGTCATCCTGAAGATGCCTCGTTGAGAGGTGAAACACGTGTCGATTTCTTACAGGGTTTTTATGACTCTTGAAGAATAGTCAAGCGGAATAGGTTACTAAATATATCATCGTCTATTGTATTTTAGACTTATATTAAACATAAAGTCCAGGTGTACTTGTTTTCCTTCAACAATGCCCAAGATAAACTCAGAAAAGATCCTTCGTATTTAATCAGCGATCATCGTCCCCACAGGTGAGACGCAGCCCTCCTGCCTGTGAGAGGGAGTGGGTCATAATCTACCACGCGGGCCCAGTGCGAGTTGTCACATAAATGTCTTCGATTTCTTTGTTTAAGGACATGCCGGTTTCCTCCTGTCCTCATCTCGTCACCTCCTTTGTGTTTACATCCGGCCACCACGACAAATAAGATGAGCGGAGCGCAGTTTGTGTACCAAACGTTGTGGATACCCAGCTTTACATACGTATCGCTTTTCATCGAAAAGCGAATTATCTATAATATTAGGTAGGTAGGTATCACGAATTTTCGTGTCTATCAGGTGATAGCGTTGTTCTTCTAAACTACGCAACGGATTTTAATGCGATTTCCACCATAATTCAGAGAATTTAATCCGGAAAGTGAATGTGAGTATTACACTAATATTAAACTTAACATTAAATAAAACAATTCCGATGTTTTGTCAAGTGGTAGTAAATAACCGTGCGAAACACAGGCGGGTCGCAAGTATCGTATAATTTACTTCGTCTAACAATCTGTGTTCTCCATATGATAAGGGTAATTGCCTCCCCAGGCTCCTCTATATCTCGTGTACGGTAATGAGCCCTTTTTATTTACTCCTCTCCCGTCCTCTTCCCCCTTCTAACTAACTGCACAGATTACGGTGCAGGGTATAGCTGAAGTATAATTATGTTAGAATATAATCTTAGTAGGAATTTCTTATAGAAATAGCCCAAACAATTGACCAATTGTCATTGGTCAATAAGGTTTCTACACCTCGAAGATAAAAAAGACACCACAGACAGACAAATTAAAAATCCGGAGTCACACGTAATCTGTTCGAATTATGCCCTAACACGTGTATCGTCTGTGGGTGGTGTCTTGTTTATACCTTTTTAGTCGTAGTTAGTTTTTATTACGTTATTTTTTTATATGTTTAGAAAACTATGGGTATCTAGCTTCCACCCGCGGCTTCGCCCGCGTGTTATGTCTATAAGAAGTAGCCTATGTCCTTCCCCGGGATGCCATCTATCTCCATGTGAAATTTTATCGAAATCCGTTCAGTGGTTTATGCGTGAAAAGGTAACATACAGACAGACAGACAGACAGACGGACAGACAGAGTTACTTTCGAATTTATAATATTAGTATGGATAAGGTTTTTTTACTATTGTTAGTTGTCTATGATGGTCATTATTCGATATAGTATCAAGCAATTGATGAATATTTTAAATCAGAGAAGTGACGAGGTTCTCTATTTGTGAGAAAAAAAAACGCTAATTTCATAGGTCAAGTATAGGTCGCCAAACATTTCAGTTTTCGAGTGTTATTGTGAAATTGTGAATATACTTACAGTGAGCATTGTGTGCTATGCGAAATTTCTGCAGCTGATAGATTATTTAAAAAGTGAATTTATAATGCCCGTTTTCGACACAGTCCCATTATTACTAACACACTACTACTTTTGGAACAGACTATAGATAGTACAGTCGAACAAGCTATTTGGTATACAGGCAAAATATATTATATTCATTTTCACCGCCAAAATTAGTTTTGGTGTGCTTTGCAAAATCAAAATCAAAATATTTAATTTCACATAAACCTGCATGGGCAAATATGAAACGTCAGAAGCTAGATGCACGGTTCCAATTGGTTGTTTCCTTTGGAGAAGAGCCGGCAAGAAACTCCACGGTTAGTCTTTTAAAAATAATTGGCTTTTACAATATTTTCAAATTACATTGTACCAGCAGCACATTGTACGAGCAGTGGTGGCGCAGTGGTAACGGACACGACTTACGCTTTACTTTGTGTAAATTATTTCATCGCCACTGCTCTCAAAACGGTGAAGAAAAATATCGTGAGGAAACCGGCATGTCTTAGAACCAAAAATTCGAAGACATGTGACATCTACCAACCCGCACTGGGCCCGCGTGGTGGATTACGGCCCGCTCCCTCTCACAGAGAGGAGGCCTGCGTCCCAGCAGTGGGAACATTATAGGCTGATTATGCTTATGCTATTATACATTGTACCAATAGGTATGGGAGAGCATTGTAGGCCTTTCAACAAGTACCAAGTAAGTACTTAACAGAATAGAAAATGATCAACAAATCTACAGGCCACTAAGCCTACAACGTTTTCACATTCACAAGATAGAAAATAATCTATTAAAAAGATAAATAAGATGTTAAAAATAACAAACTTTTTAAACCAGATGGCATGATTGCCATTATAACTGTAATAAATCTGAATAATTGTCATGTCCACAAAAGCCACTAATAAAGAGTTGAAATTAAATTGTAGGTATACAATATAGGTTAAGAAATTGACGTAAAAGGATTGTTGACTACTGAAAACACCCACAACATTGTATATAGTACCTAGTTACAAGTTATCTGCCTGTAGGCAATGATATTAATTTAATATCATTGCCTGTAGGTATACCAATAGCTAGTTTGACTGTACCTAATTACATTTTTTTTGTTGTCTTTATGGTACTGTAATTAAAATGTCTTAGTAATACAGCGCTGAAAACGATTCTCCAATGAAAACAATTGAGGCGTCACCATGACTATGAGGGCACGTCTTGGTCTACAAAAAATGCTGTAACATGCAAAAATATCAGCTCCGAATCGTCGTTACAATACGGGTAACCCCAATCGACTCCTAAGGATTACTATTATTCGTAAAACGATAGGATGACCATAATCTTCACAAAAGTGGTCTGGATCGCTGACGGTGCGCGGACAACACAATAAATCTTTGCCGGGATAATCCCGATTCGGGCTGACTAGGGAAGGCTTTGTGTGCCAGGGTATGATATGATGTATCCATTGAGGTGCTTTGACTGCTTACAGTAAGCTAGGCTTTGAGAAACCAATTTTAGAACATTTTAGACGTTGGGGACTTTTATGCCGGTTGCATTAAACTTCAGACTTCGATTTCGATTATTTGTGAGTTTTTAAAAGGTTAAGAATTTGCCGTTGTTATGATTTTTAAGTATACTCTTCCAGGGGGCCAAGTCTACTTATTTACAAACGTGTCAGTCGTCTCACAATTATCAGTTTTTGACAGATATGCCATACCAAATCTGTCAAAAACTCATCATTGCGAGACCACTGACACGTTTGTAAATTAGTAGACTTGGCCCCCTGGTCAAGTGTAAAATATCGTACCCCGGCCATATTGACAGCCAGGTACTGTAGATGCCGCACAGTAAATAAATAAAAAAGCGGTCATTTTTCACAGTTGCCAAAATACCGTCGATATATGCATTTCGTGAGTTCCGGTGTAGTGACAGGGCGCGCCGGAAGTGGACACGCAGCGGTGGCCACATCCGGCGGCCATAACTGTCGCCATTCGTCACATCCTGGCTCCGATATTAACGCGGGCTATTGATTGACGTAAAACTTTATATTGGGCATTCAATATTACTATTTTTATGTGAGTTTTTATTGGAGCTGAGTATGTTACTCCTAAGGTTGTAAAATACGAATCGGGTTGGAAAAATACGTGTTCATACATACTCTTAGGTCACTTTTCTTTAGGCACTTAGAAAGAAAGAAAAATATTTTATTTGGGACACGCACAGGAAATACAACAATAAAAAAAGAACATTACAACTAGCAAAAGCACGAAAACAGTAAAAAAAAAAAAACTGTAAAATACAAAAAAAAAGAGAAAAGAAGACCTGTGCGAGGCCAAAAAGGCACCTATCTTAGAATTATGCTACGATATTTGACAAAAAAAACAACTTCTGTGATCTTCCAAAACCATTTTTTTATTTATAAACTTTGCTTTAAAGTTAAGATACATTTGAAAAATGTATGGTTAATTATTTGCCAAATATTATGTAGGATAAAATAGAATAGACTAGAATACTGTTTATTATGTACAGTCACGGACTTTAATTGATGTGCCACCTGGCACTGTTCGTATTTTAGCCGTGTAATGCAAATCGGGTTTATTTGGTTCCCGACACGCAAAGGCAATGTTTTCGTATTGGAAGAAGAAAATTATATTTTATATCTTTACCGGTTGGCTAACCTGAGAGCCAGAACTACAAACTTGACAGCAGAGAGTGACTACACAAAGTCAACGAATTGCAGGTCTAGCAACGATAAACAATCGTTGCTAGGTTACTGTTGCGATAGTAACGTTAGCGTACGGAGAAATATTAATAGTCATTTCGACAAGTTCGAAAGTAACGTCTCTGACATCGATATTTCAACTGTCACTGTCTTCAGTTAAGTTTTCAGAATTATCGAGTTGATGAGCTATGAGTCAAAGGAGTTCAGTATCAAATAGATTGGATAAACTTATTGCAACATTGTATTTATTTTTATCATTAAGAACTTATTAGTCAACCTCTATGGATAAGACTATTTCCGATTAAAAGTAAGTTATTTGTCATCTTGTTTACAAGCGTGCTATTAGTTTTCGTGTAGAGTTCGTGTTTAATCGTGTAATCTTGTGAATGTATCAAACTGCAAAATTGAAACGTTTGAAGGTGGCTCATCAATTAAAGTCCGTGACTGTACATAATAAAAATACAGATATAAATGTAGAAATTTTACATAGGGTGATACAGTGGGCGGTCATTCGCTAAAAGCGATCTTTTGCAGACAACCTTTGCATGGATTATACTGAGAAGGAGAGACAATACTGCAGGTACTAACACTGGTGTGTCTGTGTAGGGTATATAAATAGATTTAATGATTAATTAAACAATTTCTTTAAAATGGTTCAATTAAACAGCCTCTAATCATTACTTAACGTTAAGCAACATTTATAAATAATCCCCAAATAAACGACGTTATTTACGACCATACCTGAACGCAATTTCTCCTTAAAATTCAGCCAGTGGAAAAATAATTCAAAGAAAAAAGAGGTCTGGTTTTATAAAAGACAATTTTCGTGAGTCCATTGTGAATCGAATTTAAATTTTCTACTTTCCACTCCTGAGTCCTCCACGACGGCTGACAAAGGAGGCATTATTTTTTATTATTATTTCTTTTATTTTATTGTCCGTCACAATGGCGTGTTTTCAGACAGCCGGCGGGAAATTCAACGGAACTTCCGGTGAGTAGGGATGGGACAGAACAGAACTGCTTCTGTTTTTGAATCGACTATTATTTATCTGTGGACGTTAATGTGTTTGTTTGTTTTTAAAAGTGTCAGTTCTTACTAACATGCCTAGTTGTAAGTCTTACTAACCATTTTTGAGTCATGCATGATACTTTAATAAGGATAATTCTATATTCTAAATGTTACTGCTGAGCTCCCTGCGTTTGGATATTAGGTAGCAAAGTTTTATTGGTGTGTGCTATCAAAAATTCTGCAGCATAGCATCCCTGAGTCTGAATTGGAGCATGATGTATGGCAATTAGGGAATGCAATCGGGGTTCAATCTCGTGGCAAGACAATCTCGTTCGAGATCTCGAACGTGTCGGTCGACATTAAGAACGAGATTTCAAAAATGTTGTTCCTTAGAGTAAAAGGAGAATGCCATATTGTCGTACCAACAAAGGAGCTAGAGTGTCACAACCAAATGTAGTTCATAAAATTACTCCTATTTTTTAAATCAGATATACGATTTTGTTATGAAAACGATTCCCGGCTTTCGGACACCAAAAATAAAAGTCTTTTTTTACTTTTGTGGTACGTATTTTCCGCTTATGTCATTGACATTGCACTTCATTTCCGAATGTTGCTACTATGTTAAAAATATAGGTACCTACCTGTCAACGAACATTAAAAAACGAAGAAGATAATTGTACCAATTTGCCATTTTATATTAGAATACAATATATTTTTATGTGTGTCAAAAAACATCTTTAGGTCACGCGTTACATCGTAATAATTTATTATTATTTTTTGGAATACATTACAAATACATGCATTTAATGAAAAGAGGACCTATTCAAAAAAGTAAAATGTCATTTGTACTGTGACGTATTGTAATAATTATTCTGTGGCGCCGTCATGGATGACGTTACTTTCAATATTGGTTTCATCTGAACTATTTGAATAATAATTTGTAATACTTATTAACAAAAAACGGGGGCTCAGGTGCGTTTTCATAACGTAGTCTTTGTGTGATAATCCTTAGCGATGCCCTCAACTAGAGTAAGATATCGGCCAGCAAGTCAGCGTCGCCGACGTATCCTAAACCGTTCACTAGTATTGTTAGAACAATTTAGAATATATTACATAGAAAATATATCCGTGGATATGATCGTGTTTTAACATCATAGATTGTACCGACGCGACGCCTGTAAGTATTACCTCACCTAGTAGAAGCATGTATATTATAGTTAGCTTCTAAAGTACCTACCTACTTCCGGGACTATTTATTCAATTTAAGGATTAATGTAAATATGAATATATCTTAACTGCGTTTTTCATTTTTGATATAAGTGCCTTATTAGGTACTAACAACATTATCACCTTATTATTATTTACTAACATGTGAAGTTCGAGAAGTGGGTGTACTATATAGTAAATACAACTCTGCCTAACTCTTCTGGGAAAACAGGCCTGCTGTTATGTTAAGATTTCAAGATATTAGGAATCAGTAAACACAGTACTAAATTGATTACTTATTCAGACTACCAGCTGCACATACTATGAGTACCTACCTACATGATTATTGATATCCATTATCTTTATATATAAAACCTGACACCAAGAATTATCATTGACTATCAGTGATGTATTGTATAATCATCCATCAGGAAACAAGCGCCAAATCAAGAATAAAAAGCAATCGATATTAGGTACCGCTTCATTTGTCATCAACTTCACCATTTCGAGCCTGTCACTTTCTCGAACTTAACCTCAAAATATGAAGTAGATAAATGGTTAATAAATACGAATTGCGGGAATCCATGTAAAAAAAAGTTAACAATATAAGACGAGCATTTAATTCTCCTCTAAATACACTAGGTTTGGTTGTGACAGGCGGACTTTTCGCTTGGTACAGGGTGCCCTACATTCCTGGTCATTCTCCTTTGTTAATTCAATTTTTTTATTTTAGGGTGTGAGAAAAAGTACATACCTAACTGAGTGTACAATATATTGAATGTTCGATTTATTAACCATTCGATATTATGAACGTTCGAGTATTTAGAAGTTCGAGTTATAGTGGTCGATCAATTGATATTCGATTATTTGGCATTTGATATGGCATAGTACACCCTTTTCTCTCCATTCGAACTTTCCACCCTTTAAACTTATTTTCGATAATTCGTACATCCCTAGCAAAATATTTTAAGTTATACCGACGCGGTTGTTACATAAAATGTTGTTTAGAACAATGTTGGCACCACGTGTTTACGAACAACTGTGAACAACAGTGGTTTGTGTATTATGTCTGTATCGACAACGTCGCCGTTTCAAGTGGTTTTGGTCCATTTTTAGTACTTTGAATAATTTTTAGTATTTTGGGTTTGGGTATCGGTAAGGTCGAAGCCACACAGGTAAAGTCAGTGAAATTGTTAAGCACATTGCTATCAACTTAAATTGTACGTAGCCTGCTTCATGGATCTTTTGGCGCTCGAATGACGTTGACAGCGTACCGGTTTTCAAACCGGTATGATGTACTTAACGCAAAGACCTTTACATTCGAATTCGTTTATATTTCTATGGACCGCATATACTTACCGGTTTTTGAACCGGTATTTCGAAGAGTTTTATACATAGGTTAGAGCAATAAATACCGGTTAATACTTCAATTTTTATTCAGCGCGACATCCTCAAAAGTAGTCACCAGTTGCAACGCATTTACCGACATGCCGCCCTCGTCGAATAAACCGGCTAATTTAAGTTAAAATAAAGTTCTTTAAACGTTCGCGTTCCTTAGAAAAGTTCGAAGGAAAACCGAGATAAACCGGTATTAACCGGTATTTTTTAAACCGGTTTCGAGTCTTGACTGTTGGTAAACATTAGTGCAATCGTTTTGTGAAATGTCACTTGAAATGTATTTAAAAAAAAAAGCTGGCGTCATTAGTATCGATTTTGCTTACGCTGATTATGGAATTGGACATGGCTAATACAAGGGTTTAAGAAAAAGAGTGTTGAGTGAGGTGTTATTTATGTCCGAAAATTCACTACTATGTTGAACATTAGTGTGAGTGTGTACGCGTGACACAATAGTGCACAGGTGAGTATCTAGTTGTGTATGTTTGCGTCTGTATTTTTGATTTGTTCGGATTGTTGTTTGGATTGGTTCACTGTCAGTCAATAATGCATAATTTATAATTATGCATTGGTACAAAATCAATACCAATAGGTTTCATAATAACCGGTTCGTAATTTCGGTACGAATCGTGATCGAAATTATCCGAGTCCCGATGCCATAGCTAATGCTTTCTCTTCTTAAGGCGATTACAATAGACGAATTCTCCAAATAATCGTGTATTTTTTTTTTCTTCGAAAAATATATATGTATATAACTGTAAAATATATATGCATCAGGACAGATGGGCCAGAGTCGTCACGCAGTGGGAACCAGCAGACGGGCGTCGTCGTCGAGGGAGGCCAAGGAAATGCTGGCTTGGTGATTTAGAGGCATCACCACGCCGCGCCGGGGAAGACAACACACAGGGAAGAGTGGAAAGCTGTGGCCACCTTTTAATAAAGGTATGTTCAACTTTTTTTTTTCAACCAATTTGATACTTACTCGGTTATTTCCAAAACACGTATTAAAATAACATCGATACCAATGAACGGTAAACTAACCTCTTATCCAAAATCTTGTGTTAAAATACGTGACTGAAAATAACAATGAGGCGTCATCGTTGCATGCAGAAATTGTTTGTTTTTTTCCCATTTCTCAACTCCTTTTTGAGTAAATAGATAATTGCTGAGCAAACTCGTTTTATGGGGCATGCGAATAAAATGTTTCTTACGTTTTTTTGTAAGTTATGTATTAGGGTGTTATAGGTTTGTTGATTAACCTCAATGCTCGACAAGATTTTGACACGTGACACATCAGCTAACTCGACGGGGTGTTGCGAATTCCGTCATGAAAATCAGGAATTTACATGAACTTTCAGCATTCGAATTTATTAAAAAAAGTATGTTACCGCATCTATTTTATACAATAAATTTGTGGTAAATATCATAAATTATATGTTGAGGTCGGTCAAACCGCGTCAGTCGACTGCGAAAGTTGTATAAAATAGGTATAAATACCCCTATTCAAAAAGTAGGCAACTCAGATTCCCTGAAAATATGTACATAAACAATCTTCTCTCTTGCTGAAAATATGCAAAAGGACCAAATAAAGATATTATCATTCTTTCTGCATTCTTACTTTTACCATTATTCATACTTATACTAGATAAAAAACACGATCAAATATGAACAAAAATTAACAAAAATTGTGGTGGGACGTGACACTTCTTAGTGCTTACCGTTCACCCAATTTTTCTATTTCGATTCAAATGTTGCACTCAGCCTAATCGATATTCGTTATAATCAAGCTTGATAAAAAATTGTAGGAACTGAATAAAAACTCTTTGGTATATTTTTCATTAATTATTTTATTTTTTAAATTAATTTTAGTAATAAGTACATACACGTACACTGTGGAAAGTGGTGTAACGTTTTAGGGTTCCGTACGACCGAATGAAAAAACGAAATTCATATAGGATCACTCGTGTCACACGAGTCTTGTGTCTGTCTGTCACAGCCAATTTGCTTCGAATCTACTGGACCGATTAGGTTGAAATTTGGTACACATATACATTTTAGTGACCCAAACACGGAAGTGTAATGTAAATAAATGGATTTTGCAAATAGTCACTTTTGGGGGGCCAAACCAGAAAATTAAAAAAAAAAGTTTTCGGAAAAGCGTTCATACTTGCGACGGTCTTCTTCTAATTTGATAGCAAAAGAGAAAGAAAGGGAAAGTGTGAATTTAGTCAAAATGAAAATCCAAGATGGTGGCTGCAATTTTTTTTTTTCCTAATATCTGTCGTTTTCATAGTTTGCGATGGTGATAAAGTCAAAAGTTAGGTCAAAATGTAAATCCAAGATGGCGGCTGCGAAAAGTTTTTGTCATGTGTGTCGTGTGGTTTTCGGGTGATAGTGTTGATACCCAATAAGATGAAATTATAATTGTATTTTAAATAAATTACCAAAGACATCAGTCGCTATCGATTGTAAACTCGATAGCCAAAATCCGTAAAAAAGGACCTCTTAATTATTTCGTCACGTCCGTTCGTCCATGGGTTCAGATATCATACAGGCATTTTACTCGGACACCTATTTACACTATATCGTTGAAAATTTGGAAGAAGGTTTATTCTTTACACCACCAAAAATCGTTTAGTAAAATTACGATAAACATAATTAGGGGTGTCATAAAATACAATAGACGCTGATATATTTAGTAACCTATTCCGCTTGACTATTCTTCAAGAGTCATTAAAACCCTGTAAGAAATCGACACGTGTTTCACCTCTCAACGAGGCATCTTCAGAATGACGATTGACCAATTGCAAACCAGAACGCGACGTGTTACCACACCGAGCGCTGGACGCAGAGACCCTGCTCCACTCTCTGCTGCACTACTCTGCGTCCAGAGCTCGGTGTGGTAACACGTCGCGTTCTGGTTTGCAATTGGTCAATCGTCATCCTGAAGATGCCTCGTTGAGAGGTGAAACACGTGTCGATTTCTTACAGGGTTTTTATGACTCTTGAAGAATAGTCAAGCGAAATAGGTTACTAAATATATCAGCGTCTATTGTATTTTATAATGGATTTCCGCAAAGTCACGCCTGAATCAATTAACTAGGGGTGTCATTCCTCAACATGCAATCGAGGGACGAAAAAAAGATCTATGCACATAAGCATGTAGCATTGTTGGATCTTATAATAAAAATGATAAGATGCTTATAAGTGACTGCTGTTTAAAGTGAATAACCCATTGTAGCCGAAAATAACCCGTATTTCAACAATGAATTATGGGTTATTTTCGGTTACAACTGCAGAGTTAACTTTGTTTTTCGTAGTTTTTTCTAGAAATACAAACTTATTTTTGCAGTCGAAAAATTAATGCTGTGCAATGTGCATGCGTATATGTTCATCCCAACTACGGAACCCTTTTGTCCGTGGTCCGACAAAGACAAGTCAGTTTCTTAAATTTCGTTGGGAAACTCCAACAAAAAAAAAAAAATCTAGTACCTACTAAAGTAACCTAATAAAAACAAAAACTACCAAGCTCATACAACTAAAATAAAATATTAGCGTTTGCGGAATTAATTTATTACCATTACCAAACAAAATTTTGTTAAGCCTACGCCTACCTAAAAAGTATACTGGGCATTCTGTAGCAAACTATCAGAAAAGAGTATAAAAAATAAATAATTGTCCAATATATTAAAATAATTTTGAACAGCGAGCGCATTCCGTTTTTAAATTCAATTATAGAAACAATCCGGCGCGAAATTCAAAAGATGAGGTACCTAGCCCGGCCATAAGGTCCTGTGATCCTAATGACCGAAAAACGATTAAAATAACATTAGAAAAGTATAAATTATTAATTTAACCAGTGCTTAATGTATTTATTGTGTAAAACAATTTTATTTCAATTTCCAAGTATCGATTTCTTATATTCGACATATTAATTAATCGAAAAGAACGAAATTTAAAAAATAATCGTTTGGCATAATCGTTTTCGGACATCATTACATTAAAAAAAGGATAATGGTCGGCGATTTTGAAAACATTTTCAGTTGTGGTAATGAATAATACGTGTTATTGGACCTGTGTTCGTATATTATGTTAAGATTTGGACATTTTCTAGTTGTATATAATATCACGAATAATATTTGTCACATTTTAAATCGTATCTACATGTGTATGAGTGATATTCGTGAAAAGAAAAAATGAAAACACGCACGATTGGCGCGAAACTTCGTCTTTGGATAACACAAAACTTCATTACCACTATTTATTTAACTTGAACAATGGATGAATTCGTCAAATAACGTATAAATCGTCATCGTCAAATGATGTATTATTCACTGCCCCTGTGGTGGGGTATGGATGTTCAAAATCACCAATTTTTATGTTTTTTAGCCTCGACCACCAGTGTCATCAAAATGGCGATTATGGTATTTACAGTCTTGAATTTTATATAGGTTCATTAATTAACTTGCACGCTGAATATGAAAGATTTAATGGCGTAAACATAATGAGTTTTTATCCAACTCTCATAATTAACGCACATTCATAAGATTTGATGGGTAGCATATTAAATATTTCCATAATCGAGATAGGGTGTCGTATGTGGTAATTCTGGGGTCCAATTGGATCCGCTACCGAGCCGGCGGAGGTTTTTGTGTTCGGGTCCAATTGGGGGCGCTTCCGAACTATACGGTTAAATTATAATTCTCAACCGTAACAAATATATTATGTTTACAGAATTATAATCAATAAAATCATCATTTGACATTCGAAACTTACCCATTAAACGATTTAAAAGCTGTATTAAAACCAAACTTTGTAAAAAAGGGTACTATAAAATCTCAGATTATTTAGAAGACAAAAATGCATGGGATTGAGCTGCTCGCTCTGCTAAGCATTGTGACATTTTTAATATTATGGAAAACCATAAAAATATACCTACCAGTTTTATATACAAATTGACATTATTGAATATTATATAAAAAATGACATGATGATTACTTGTAAAGTATTGTTTTATTGTGAATGTGAGGACTATGTGGATATTTATTTTTCGTTCTGTTAGTTTTAGCGAACCTACGCTAACCTTTATGCGACCTACCCAAATGACCTTTCTTTGGTATTGTTCGTCGAGTCGTTGAGCTCCTTAAGTTCTGAGTTGAGCTCCACTATTACTGACAAATGCTTGCACTGACAGGACAGGTCCACTCAAATCTGTGTGGTTCTTTCCTCAAAAGACCATTTCAGACTCTAATCTACATGGTCCTCATATGGCCTGACCAAGATTATGTCTGGACTTTAAAGGAGACGGTGACCTCTGAGTTTGTTTCGGCCTTTCTTCTCAGAGTAGTCAGATAGGAAACGCTTTAATATGACGTGTAAAAGTGATTCCAATATCCTATTTACAGAATAAACAATTTCATTTCATTTCATTTAAATAGTTTTCGCGAATGATATTTTGATCAACGTATATCCTGAAACTGGCCTACAAATTGCAAAAGGCGTAAGAAATTTTAAAGGAGATCATTCATTTTGGGCTAAATAATAAAAGTGCCGGCCGAACAAAAAAAATGATATATTCCGTTAGAACATGTTATTCTCTTCACTTTTCACTATTGGACCAAATCTGTATGGCAATTTCCTGCGCTGTTATACGATTTTGAAAAATACTGTTTTCAGTGTGTTTTAGTTAAAGAAAATAATACTTAGTAATCTAATTAAAGTAATAGCTTGTAGTAATAAAAAATGAAGAGAAAAACGTAATCTTTCGGAATATTATCTCTTATTTGTTTGGACCCAAAAATGTATCCATGGATGGTGCATAGAGCATCCCCCTTAACACGATTGTGTGTACAGTTGACTCATAATAGCCTAATGATGGCTTGATCAAACATTCACCCTGTATACAAACAAAACCTTGGATTCCGACTCAAGGTTAGACCGAAAGAATAATTTATTATTCGATGGTCAGACCATAGACGTAAATCAAAGCCACTGGTGTTATTTGAATGGACAAGAAAATATTAGCTCTAGCTTTTGCTGTACTAAATGCCATACTAGCAGGTACATACCTACCTACATAAATAAATTCATTCCTTCTTCCCAAGGGGGTAGGCAGAAACTACAGAATGCCACCTGATACGATCTTTGCGTACAGTCACGGACTTTAATTGATCAGCCACCTTCAAACTTTTCAATTAAGCTAGTTGTAGTTAGTTAGATATTTCCGATTAAAAGTAATTTATTTGTCATCTTGTTTACGAGCTTGCGATTTGAGTTGGTGTGTAATTGTGTAATCTCGTGAATGTATGAAACTGCTAAATTGAAAAGTTTGAAGGTGGCTGATCAATGACGTCAACCTGACTAATAAAGTCAACCTCTATGGATATTTCCGATTAAAAGTAATTTATTTGTCATCTTGTTTACTTTCATACATTCACAAGATTACACGATTAAACACAAACTCAAATCGCAAGCTCGTAAACAAAATGACAAATAAATTACTTTTAATCGGAAATATCCATAGAGGTTGACTAATAAGTTCTCAATGATAAAAATAAATACAATGTTGCATTAAGTTTATCCAATCTATTTGATACCGACCTCCTTTAAATCATAGCTCATTAACTCGATAATTATGAAAACATAACTGAAGACAGTGACAGTTGAAATAATATATCAAGATGACAAATAAATTACTTTTAATCGGAAATAGTCTTATCCATAGAGGTTGACTAATAAGTTCTTAATGATAAAAATAAATACAATGTTGCATTAAGTTTATCCAATGTATTTGATACTGACCTCCTTTGAATCATAGCTCATTAACTCAATAATTCTGAAAACTTAACTGAAGACAGTAACAGTTGAAATATCGATGTCAGAGAATTTCTCCGTACGCTAACGTTACTATCGCAACAGTAACCTAGCAACAATTGTTTATCGTTGCTAGGTTACTGCTGCTAGACCTGCAATTGGTTGACTTTGAGTAGTCACTCCGCTGTCAAGTTTGTAGTTCTGGCTCTCAGGCTAGCCAACCAGTAAAGATATGAAATATAATTTTCTTCTTCTAATATGAATACATATGACTTTGCGTGTCGGGAACCGAATAAACCCGATTTGAATTACACGGCTAAAATACGAACAGTGCTAGGTGGCTCATCAATTAAAGTCCGTGACTGTACCTAAAGCTTTTTTAGGGTTCCTTACCCAAAGGGTAAAACGGGACCCTATTACTAAGACTCCGCTGTCTGTCCGTCTGTCTGTCTGTCCGTCTGTCACCAGGCTATATCTCATGAACCATGATAGATAGACAGTTGAAATTTTCAGAAATGATGTATTTCTGTTGCCGCTATAACAACAAATAATAAAAGACACAATAATATAAATATTTAAGGGGGCTCCTATACAAAAAACGTGATTGTTTTGCCGTTTTTATAGATAACTAGCTTCCGCCCGCGGCTTCGCCCGCGTGGTATGTCAATAAAAAGTAGCCTATGCCCCCGGGATGCCATCTATCTCCTTGCCAAATTTTATCAAAATCCATTCAGTCGTTTAGGCGTGAAAAGGTAACATACAGACAGATAGACAGACAGACAGACAGACAGATAGACAGACAGAGTTAATTTCGAATTTATAATATTAATATGGATGGTACGGAACCCTACGTGCGCGAGTCCGACTCGCACTTGGCCGGTTTTTTACGTTCATACGCGCGCTAATCGCGTAATTTATTTTCGTAACCAATTAAGACTAATCTACTTCATTTTGACAGTTCAACAACATTCATTGCGCTATTTACGTTGTTCTTATGAAGCCAATGGATTAGCAATTTGTTTCAAACCTATCTGAATAGGTTTGAAACAAATTGCTAATCTGATTGATCGTGTATTAAGGCTCTTACATACTGGCGCGATTCGCCGCGCGACGCGACGCCCGCCGCTACATTGTTTGCCGTGAAGTTTTCTCAGAAATTGTTTTGTTAAAATTCGCGTCGCGCGGCGAATCGCACCAGTATGTAAGAGCCTTTACGTAACAGGTCATACACGCAGGCCAGTTGCGAGTACTACGCACCTGACCTTTCTGAAGAACATCACAAATAAGATCCAATTATAGGCCACCAGTAGTAACGTTAGTTAGGCAAGAAAAATCTGTGAACTAGAAAATAAAAAAGAAAAAATAGAAAGAAAGAATAATATTTATTTGGACACAGTTCGTGAAACACAATATACAAAAAAATAAAAAAAGAGAAAATAATGTTTTAAAAATAATGTGTGCCTCACGGCTGCGCCAAAAAGGTTCAATAAACACGGTTTGAACTACATATTTGAACTAAAGTTACTTAAACATGGTTTCAACTATTTGAACTAAAGTTGAACAATTATGTAACCTATTTGAATAGAAATTACAGAAAGATAAGAATATCATCATCATCTGCTTAGCCTTTTCCAACTATATTGGGGTCAGCTTCCAGTCTAACCGGATGCAGCCGAATACCAGTATTTTACAAGGAGCGACTGCCTATAACTGACCTCCACAAACCGGTTACTGGGTAATACGATACATCTTGAAAGACTGGTTGTCAGACTTTCGGGCTTCTGACGACCCGTAACGACTGTTAGAAATCCATTACTGACAGCCGGGACCAACGCAACGGCTTAACGTGCGTTTCGAGCCACGACAGAGTCTCGGTATGTAAAGGTCCTGAAAGATCCTATAAGATGCAACCCATCCCCGAACCAACCTCGGCAAGCGTAGCTTAACCTGTTGGAACGACTCGTGTGGCAAGAAAAAAATCTGAAAACTAATTTAATGTAAAGTCAAGCACTGTAGCTGATAGCGGTTTGGCGTGTCCTTCAATACGAGAGGACTAACACAGTGGTAACCCATCCAAGGCTTAACCTAGTCCGACCTTGTAGATCAATCGATAGATGGTAATTTAGATAGGAAAAGCCGTAAAAAAGTTAATACATTGAATAAAGCCTGTTGTCCACTTAGCTGTTGACGGCCAAAGTTGCCCAATGTGGCAAAATCTATCAAAAAGACATAATTATTTATACCCCGATGTTGCGGAGGTGGACAGCTTTAAGGCTCTTACATACTGGCGCGATCAGTCGCGCGACGCGACGCCGCCGCATTGTTCGCCGTGAAGTTTTCTCAGAAATTGTTTTGTTAAAATTCGCGTCGCGCGACTAATCGCGCCAGTATACAAGAGTCTATACGCTGAATTTTAATTTTATGGTAATCTGTGTCTGTACCTAGATGTGAAGTAGGTAAAATTGTTACCAACCCTATGAATCTGTCGGAGAATAAAAGAGTCTATTGTAAAGCCAAGACAGCAAGCAAGGATATTTTACCAAGGTTCTAGCTTGCTATAATAGCTTTGAAATACCGGCCAAGTGCGAGTCGGAATCGCGCACGAAGGGTTCCGTACCATTATCTATAAAACGCCAATATAATCACGTTTATTGTTGTATGGGAGCCCCCTTAAATATCTATTTTACTCTGTTTTTTAGTATTTGTTGTTATAGCGGCAACAGAAATACATCATCTGTGAAAATTTCAACTGTCTAACTATCACGGTTCATGAGATACAGCCTGGTGACAGACGGACAGACAGACAGACAGGCGGACAGCGGAGTCTTAGTAATAGGGTCCCGTTTTACCCTTTGGGTACGGAACCATTCAAACTAGCCTTGTGTTCCTCGGGCATTTTACTGGGCAACAAAAGTTGCCTAGTGTATATTCAGCCCACCTAAACTCAGCGTGTGTTAGCATCGTGTGATATACACACGATAACGAAATATTGATGAATATTGAATGAGGCCTGTTTTCATGGCTCGAATCGTGACCGATTTTATTTGATACCATCGAAGTAATATTTCACGACGTAGTGATTTCTAAACATTGTATTATAGCACTTGGCTTTTTTCCAATGGTGACTGACAATTTAGGTGAATATTACAAATTGTGTTTTTGAACTATGGTAAGTAAACTTACGTGTATTATTAATTACATATACCTCGTGTTGATTAAAGATAAGTATCTTAAGCGTGATAAGTAAGTAGGCTTTGTTAAGTTCCTTTATATGATAAGTATTAACTTTGTAAGTTTTTACACACATAATTAAATAAACAAATAGCGTGAAAGAACAAGTAAAAAAAACAAACAAACAAACCCATTTCGCATTCATAAAGCTAAAAAAAAATGCATTTTTTTTTAGCGTTTTTGAGTGGTAATATTTTTTTTAGTATGTATAGACGCTATACTATTGCAGGTTAACGGGAACGCCCTTTGTTAGTTAACATACTGTATAACTGTCTACATCTACAATTCTCGTCCTTGATGACGTCACTCCTTGCCAAAAAACAATGTTTTTCTAGTCAATAATGCGCCTTCAAGGTAATGCGAGCTTCTCGTCTGTATGGCGCTGAAATATGTCTGCTATCTTATTTGGCACTATACAGGACTTTATTAATACTTTCCTGATAAGACGATAAAAAGGCTCTCGAATTGGAGCTTATAGTGCCTGCTACACGGTTGCCAACCGCGTCCCGACAGAGGTGACCTTGGTTGGCGATCTGCAGCAAGCCATCATCTACACGGTTGTAAACCACCTCTGTCAGGATGCGGTTGGCGACCGTGTAGCAGGCACTTACATTTTAAAGTGTTGGTTTTTTGCTTCGAATAACCAATATCATGCATACTTATGCATGATATTGGTTATTCGATATATCATAGCTACTTATTTTTTTATTTTAATTTCGTTCTGAATCTAATGCTTATATCTCTGGAACGGAGAGACACTATCATTCTTAGACACGGTGATGTAACTATTTATTTATGATTTTTTGACATACCTAGACCTACTCGATTTTTTCAGATTTAGTGCATTTTTTTTTAAACGGCTCTAAGTCTTTTATATGTCATCGTCATATGATGTATGTGAACTATGTCGTCGTCCCAGCGTTTACGTTGTCCATCCACTTCTTCTCGATCCATCTCTGATTTACCATTCTGTCTTCATTGCCTAATCATTTACTTATCTGCTTGTAAAATAGGTATAAAGATAAGATGGATTTTTAATAAATAATCCTTATCTACATCCGTTACGACATGTCCGTTACGACATGCAAAAACAATAATATTTATATAAAACACTAGTCATGCGCTCGCATACCTAATGCACGTTTGATATGCATTTGGTTTCTGATTGCAGTTCGAACAATGATTTCCTTATCAATAGTTCTTTGTTAGCCTTTGTCCATCTAATACTTATACAAAAGAAAGAATAACGTTTATTTGGATACATTTGTGAAACACAAAATACTTGCAAATAAAATAAAAAAATTAAAATAATTACCTATGTAATGTTTTAACAACAATCGAGTGTGCCTCACGGCTGCGCCAAAAACTGCCAAAAAGGTTAATTCCAGCATTAATGTTATTTTTCTAGACTGGTTCACATTATTCCAGTAGCGTTCCAGTCCAGCGATCGGAACTAACGCTGGAATGCCACTGGAATAATATGAACCGGCATTGGAATGCACTGTAATGTACCCATTCCAGTGAACAATACAGTCCAGTGACTGGATTGAATGAACAGTCTACTTTTTCATTCTAGTTCGCCCATTCCAGCGCCACTGGAATAGTCTAGACGGCTAATCCAGTGCTGGATTAAACGTTGAACAGTGAACACGCAATGTGGTTTTTTGTCTGACTGACTGAATGACAGGAATAATTTTAAACGATATGACCCAGTCTAGCACAGGACTGGATTGACTCGCTGGAATACTAGATTGGAATAATGTGAACCGGGCATTAATCGACTTATTTGGTAAGTAAACAACTTATTTTCTTTTTCTAGCCTAGCCTTTTTCAATTATGTTGGGGTCAGCTTTCAGTCTAGTCGGATGCAGCTGAATATATACTAGTACTTTACATGGAGTGACTGTCTATCTGACCTCCACAACCCAGTTATTGGGTAACACGATACCCCTTGGTAAGACTGGTTGTCAGACTTTCGGGCTTCTGACGACCCGTAACAACTGTCAAAGATCTATGAATGACAGCCGGGACCAACGGCTTAGAGCTTGTCTAGCGGGCAGCGGGACAATTCCCGTATTTTCAAGAACGTTCACATTCGCATCTCATTCGCAATTTGTCAAAAAAATCATCAATTTACCAACATTTTTGACAAGTTTGTCAGATTGCGACTTGAATGTGAAGTTAGAGAATTTGCCCCAAGATGACGCAAAATAAACAAATGGACAAACGATTTACACGCAGAATTGCCAATTCTCAAAAGGAACAACCAAAGAAATAGACAAAGAACTCACTTTCGCATTTATAATATTAATAAAGTAGGATTAGTTAGTTAGGATGATTTGATTTCTATTTTTTTGCATTTGATTTTGTGGCGATATGTGGGTGTACTATAGGTACATCTCTGCCAAACCCTTCGAGGATTAAAGGCGTGATGTTATTTTATGTGTTGGATTCTATTCAGACAATGGTGCCGATTCTCTTGTCACAAATTCTCTAAACTAAACTAAAAATCACTAAGTTTATTACTCTCAAACGACGATTTCCCATTCTGAAGTGACACAACTTAAGGCGCTTAGTCCCGTTTAGTACCGTAACACGGTCACTTTAAAAAGCCTACTCCTCATTAACGGCTTGGTTAAAAGATCTGAAAAAAATATATGTTTGCCATAGATTCATGTACAACATTTTGTATTGTGCAATTTTTTCGTATGACTAATACTTTTGCCTTAAAAAATATTTAACAAAATGCAATTTTTGGCTAACATTTCCCTACTACTTATAAAATTTATTTCCTTCTTTCTTTCTTTCTCTTTTTCTTTTTTACTCTATGTTTTTAATAAGTCATTCATCAAACATATTTATCAACAAAACATCACGCGTTTATTCCCCGAAGGGTGAGACAGAGATGTACCTATAGTACACCCACATTTCGCCAGTTATGTTTTAAGTTCCATGTATTATATTACATGTCTGGATTACCTGTTTGACCGGCCATAAATCCAGACTTCGGGCTACCACTGAGAAAGAGAAAGAGAAAGAGAAAGAGAAAGAGAAAGAGAAAGAGAAAGAGAAAGAGAAAGAGAAAGAGAAAGAGAAAGAGAAAGAAAGAAAGAAAGAAAGAAAGAAATAAATCATTTACTTGCTGGTAATGTAGGAAAGAGAAAGAAAGAGAAATAAAGAGCAAGAAAGAAAGAAGGAAATAAATCTGCTGTATACGTGATTTTACTCTGTTTTTAATAAGTCAACAAAACATCACGCGTTTATTCTCCGAAGGGTGAGACAGAGATGTACCTATATTACACCCACATTTCGCCAGTTATGTTTTAAGTTCCATGTATTATATTACATGTCTGGATTACCTGTTTGATCCAGACTCCGGGCTACCACTGAGAAATTTCAGATGGAAAAACCCAATTGAAGAAAGAGAAATAAAGAAAAAGAAAGAGAAAGAAAGAGAGAGAGAAAGAGAAAGAGAAAGAGAAAGAGAAAGAGAAAGGGAAAGAGAAAGAGAAAGAGAAAGAGAAAGAGAAAGAGAAAGAGAAAGAGAAAGAGAAAGAGAAAGAGAAAGAGAAAGAGAAAGAGAAAGAGAAAGAGAAAGGGAAAGAGAAAGAGAAATAAATAAATCATTTATTTGCTGGTAATTTAGGAAAGAGAAAGTAAGAGAAAGAAAGTTATTTTTCACTTTTTTATTGTTTTTTGTGAAGTCGGTTGTTTTTTTTTTTTTGTAAAAAGTTTTCTTCCTCATAATGCTAAAAATAATGTCCTGTTCAAAACATAAAATATACGTATACGCACAAACATAAGTATCGATCTATACAAATATCAGCCTTGCATCTACCATTAATGAGGCACAAGAATCGTAGGCAAAAATGGCGACCTACGTGCGCATGGCAGGGGCGCACTGCATATTCTTTGATCAACATTTTAGTGTAGCGCGCCACCGCGCGTGTCTAGAGTAGGGACACATGCGCAAGGTCAGTCAGGAAACTATAATTTAGTTTGACAGCACTAAGATGGCACTGAGTTTTAATTTAGTGAAAATGCTATTCTGAATTTGACGTTTTAACTAAAATTTTTGTTCTATATCTAAAATCCTCCAACTAGCTCTGACTATTTTTAATCACGATTAAAAATGTGTGGAATAAAATTAGATGTCATGAACTAAAATTCAAACCAGCACCTCGAATTCAGTTGCAAAACGGTACTGTTTCTTTTTTATTTTCTTTTGCTTATATCTCGAAAATGGTGTGTCCTATCGCAAAAACAATGAAAATGTTGACCCCCTTTGCAACGCGTAAACCCGCAATACTCAACATGTTGGTAATTTTTTTTTTGTTTTCTTCCAAAATGTGAAAAATTCCATAGAAAAATACGTCGAGACGGCAACATTGTGCGCCTTTCCGGCTCAAAAACAAATCACGTGGTAGGCAAACAAGTAGGTACCAAGTGGAGTCGCGAATGTCAAATTCGATTTTAATTGTGCCAAAATAATTTTTAAATTTAGAGATTTTTTTGGCAGAATAGCTCTAAGATTCTCATAGTAAAAAGTAAGGAATTTTAGTGATAGTTTAGTTAGTTTAGTTCCGTGTACAAGAGAATCGGCACCATTACCTACCTAAGGCCCTAAACAAAGTGACATTCTATCAGCGATAACGATGATGAAAAAGAGCAGAGGGCCTAGACAAGTGACAATCGCTTCGAAAGGGTTTCGTATTTCTACAACAAGTTTCAACAGGATTGACATAAGCTCTTCGATAGCTTATGTCAGTCCTATACATTTTTGCCTTTTCCATCATCGTTATCGCTGATAGAATGTCACTTTGTCTAGGGCCTCAGAAATAGTATAGGACTGACATAAGCTATCGAAAAGCTTATGTCAATCCTGTTGAAAGACGTTCTAGAAATACGTCACTTTTCTGGGCCCTTTAGAAACTTTTATTCCAATTGAAATTAATTTTGACGAGCAGAGATGGGGCAAGATAAAAAAAAATAAGTTTATGTATGTATGTTTATTTCAATAATTTAAAAATACGTTTATATTAGGTCTAGGGGAATTTCCGTAGTAAGAAATATACTTGTGTTACGAATTTCCGCTCTTCCACTGGTTACAACTTAAAATAAGCCGTTGAATAGACATTCCATTTTAGTAGGTGTCAGGAAAAGAGTGATATAAATCATAAAATAAAGAACAAATACAAGGAATCTTTAATTAATCACGCGCTGTCGTGTGGAGCCTCTAGATGTATCATACTATAATAGTTTATGATGAGGAAAACACTGCAGCTATAATAATACTAGTTAATAACTAATTAATTAATACATTAGTTAAAGGAGTCATTCCATTCTAATACCAAAAACTAATACCACTGGTATTTGTTTCAATTCATATTTATTTTCTATTCCGAACGGATACCATTGTTTAAACTAATACCAAAACAAGTTCGAAGATATAAGGTACAGTCAGTGAAAATGCTTTGTATGTAACTTTTCGAAAATGTGAACGATCAATCTACTTATGAGTTGTGAAACTTTACGAACAAGATATTAAGTGGTAATGAAAAAAGTCAAATTCTTGATAAGTATGTGGCCTTTATGGACTTTTCCAAAAGACGCCTACCAGAATAACAGGTGTTTTTCATAAGCAACTACTACCAGTTAACTTCTGTTTTCCTGATAGTTATACTAGATATAGGACATTGCAGATAAAAGTAAGGTATATGACAGTTTTAAGACTTCTATCGATATAGTGAATAATAACGAATACTTTATATTTCTCTTTTTGTTTAATCGTTGGTTGTTGTACAACTTACTGAGATCGTTTAGGCGCCTATTTTTTTTTCATTTCTGTCACCCTGGTACTTTTCAAAACAAATGATTCAATTTCAAAGCCTGTATTTTTACCATTATTGAGATAAGTAGTAAGTCGCTTAAGCACCTAGTTCCAGTTCATTTGCAGTTCCAGTTGCTTTCCTGGTAGTTTGAATAACTAAACAATTAGGACAGTTGAATTTTAAAACTTCTATTGATATCATTTGTTACGAATGCGTCATGCTGTTCTCTATGTTTCATCGGTTGCGTTTCAAAGTAGTTGCGCTTCGAGGAATACCCCAAAAAAAAGTAGCAATTTGATTCATTTAAACTAATCTTACCTATACCTTTGTAAAATATTGGAATGAAGAGTATTTGGATAGTATTTTATTACGATCACATAAAAATATTAGAAAAAAAAAAATTGATTAGGTTTGACGGAGCTGTCTGTACCAAATTCAAGTTGCTGGTATTCGTTTGCACATTAAATTATTTATTTTAAAAGTGGTATCGGTTCGGAATAGAAAATAAATGTGAGTTCCAACAAATACCAGTGGTATTAGTTTTTGGTATTAGAATGGAATAACTCAGTTAAAAATTCCTTGTATTTGTTACAAATACAAGGAATCTTTAATTAATGACGCGCTGTCGTGTGGAACATCTAGCTAGATGTATCATACTATAATAGTTTATGATGAGGAAGACACTGCAGCTATAATAATACTACTTATTGAAGTTGTTTATTTCTAACTAAGCATTACAAACAGTATAAATACCTTCTGTTTTTATCCTCGATCCATTTGTGGTGATGGGTAATTCCAATTTCAACTAAGTATATTATTTTGTAACGTTAGGTTTGTAATATTGGTGACAGGTAAAGGCTCTCAAAAATGGCCAATTTTGCGGAAAACACAATCCACGAACTGTCCATAAAATACCGCAAAAATTATGACCGTACCGGAAAAATACGTACTAGGTAGGTACGTATTTTTCCGGTACGGTCATAATTTTGTCGTTTGTCAACTAAGTAGTCAGAGACAAGGTCATAAAAGGGTGAATCGCTGGTTAATTAAAGGTTCCCCGAAACGATCAATTGCAATTGAACAATTGCAATAGTAGTAATATTGTCAATCGCTTCAATTGCATTTGGTACACACGGCTACACATCAAGCTATACATTTCCAGTTTATGCTGATCTCGCATTGTATAGGATTTCCGTACAGTGCGAGGTCAGCTTATACTGGAAATGTATAGCTTGATGTGTAGCCGTGTGTACACGATCAATTTGCGCATCAATGTGTATCAATCACGTAAAAATTGGATAACAATTGCAATTGATCGTTTCGGGGACCCTACGTGAGAAACGGGTCACCAGTTTAAAAATAATACGTATGGAAGCTGTTTACATAAAAACTTGTTTTTAAACAAAAACTTGTAATTAATCGCACGGTGCGGGTAACACAAATCATGTTTGTTGCGCTCAGTACGCTGTTCGGGCTCATGCGTGTCGGACCGTTTTCTATAAAAATCGAACTATGTGTCTTTCTTAGAGTGTGTAAAAGAATATTTTTTTGTAAAAGGTGAGTCACCCCGTAACGTCCATATTCCGGTGACCTTGTCTGTGTCAGTCGTGGCCCGCGGAGCGTGCGCTAAGCCCGCCCGGCCCCCGCGCTCCCTCCATTTTACGGGGACGCGCGACCCCACAAGCGATCAACACCACTACCGAACAACAGTGACTTAGAACGAATAAAATTGTTAAGTAATCACATTTACGCGTGCAGTACAGAAACATTCGATTTAACTCGTGCTGTGCCGTACCCTATGTGATGCTCGGATAATCATAATGGCTTGTCTCTCGACTGCGCATGTGCGCGTAACCCGACCAGTTTAAAATGGCAGTGAAGCTGATAGTGAAAGTGGATTGAATCATCGTTTCCGTATGGTCGGAGTATAAAGTCGTGGGTGGCGACCCAACAACAGGTGTGTACTGTACGTAATAAGAATCAAATTTGCGTAACACTGGTTTGACGTAAGATTTTGTGAAGCTGTGAATGGATGCGTTTTATTCATACTAGTGTAACGTTTTATTTTTGCGGAGATACGAGACTTTTGTTGACTTGTTGTATTAGTAGGTACCTAGGTCAGTATTTCAAGGACAGTTAAAAAGTTTAAGACATTTTTAGTTCTGAATTCTGATGGCTTATATAATTGTTACCAGTAGCATGTCGTACTTTTTAATAATTTTATTGTTACACTTGTATGAATCAAACTATCCATTTAAGTACTTACTTACATACGCAATAATAAAATTAGGTAAATAATAAAATGTTGTTTACTTAATCATTATCTCGCTTAGGTATGTACTACTTATATTTAAATTGTAACATTATGTGCATAATAATATCATACACATAATATTATTATGCCATTATTTTGTGTGGACAAATGGCTGGATAATTATTTTATTGTAAGTATCGTATGTCATTTGTCATAATCTGTTACATACAATAAAATTATCTTTATCTGCTTTGGTCATTATGAGAGCAGATGATTTTCTGGTGTCATATTTAATCATAAATATAATCTTGTGGTTAAGTAGGTAGGTAGGTACTTAAGTATTAACAGCCCCACGGGTCGATCGATCAGGTTAAGCTACGCTTGCCGGGGTTGGTCCGTGGATGGGTGACCATCCGTACATATCGAGACTCCTCCGTGCATCGGAAAGCACGTTAAGCCGTTGGTCCCGGCTGTCATTCGCGGATCTTTGACAGTCGTTACGGGTCGTCAGAAGCCCGAAAGTCTGACAACCAGTCTAACCAAGGGGTATCGTATTACCCAGTTACTGGGTTGTGGAGGTCAGATAGGCAGTCGCTCCATGTAAAAAACTGGTATTCAGCTGCATCCGGTTAGACTGGAAGCCGACCCCAATATAGTTGAGAAAAAGCTAGGCCCATGATGTTTGAATAATAATTTCATTATTTACAATTTATTTATTTACTAGCAGTAAGCAGACCCGACCGACGCCGACGCGACGTCCTGTCCAAACAATAAAGGCTCCCACAAACAGGCGCGACCAAAAATCAAACGACCGCGTCAGTCCCATAGAATAAAAAAAAAGAAACTAAAAACACATGGCTGCCTAACACATAACTGAAATGAGAATAAAAACAAGCATTATATTATAATCTATCGAATTTTGGTATTGCACGCGGAACCAACCATGACCTACTTTTTTATTTTTAGCATTTTAGTTTTTTTTTATCCTTCCTCATCCCAAATTACATATTTAGTTAGTTATATTAAAGGGTTAGGATAAATAAGCGACATACAATTCTTTCACAATTACGTGCGCCAGACAGACATAAATTGTTTCTAATACGGCGCCAGACAGACATAAATTCTTTCTAATGCGGGCGCAAGACACAGACAAAATGCTTTCACTAATGTGGGCGCCAGACACAGACATAAAATTCTTTCTAATGCAGGCGCCAGACACAGACACAAAATTCTTTCACTAATTCGGGCGTCAGACACAGACATAAAATTCTTTTACTAATGCAGGCGCCAGACATAAAATTCTTTCGCTTATGCGGGCGCCAGGCGCAGACATATAATATTTGATTTGCCTATAATTTTATTGAAACTTCGTATTGCGCTGCGCCAGCTCAAGGTCAGTGTTACCTCTGATGTCTGGCCTTCAGTACAAACATACATATATATATTGAGTTGAAATAGCATGCAGCTCTATTTACATAATATATTACCTAACTGCTAGCGACTTGTCAAAACATCGAGATTTATTTATTGTACTTCATTGAAATTGTTCTACTAGAGTCGCGTCGCGTAAGGTTTTTATAAAAGACGCGCGTTTTGGACGCTTTTAACGTGCTTTCTACATTGTTCGCACATATATAATTTCAACATGAATGATGTAGGTACAGTCACGGACTTTAATTGATGAGCCCCCTTCAAACTTTTCAATTTTGCAGTTTCTTACATTCACGAGATAACACGATTAAACACGAACTCAAATCGCACGTTCGTAAAAAGGTTGACAAATGAATTACTTTTAATCGGAAATAGAATAGTCTTAACCATAGAGGTTGACTAATAAGTTCTTAATGATAACAATAAATACAATGTTGCATTAAGTTTATTCAATCTATTTGATACGGACCTCCTTTGAATCATAGCTCATTAACTCAATAATTCTAAAAATTTAACTGAAGACAGTGACAGTTGAAATATCGATGTCAGAGAATTTCTCCGTACGCTAACGTTACTATCACAACAGTAACCTAGCAACGATAGTTTATCGTTGCTAGGTTACTGTTGCTAGACCTGCAATTGGTTGACTTTGGGTAGTCACTCTGCTGTCAAGTTTGTAGTTCTAGCTCTCAGGTTAGCCAACTGGTAAAGATATAAAATATAATTTTCCTCTTCTAATACGAAGATATTTGACTTTGCGTGTCGGGAACCGAATAAACCCGATTTGCATTACACGGCTAAAATACGAACAGTGCCAGGTGGCTCATCAATTAAAGTCCGCGACTGTACTTAACCAATATTTTGTAACAATTTTTTATTTATTTATAATGCTACGGCTACACTTCGCGTTATCGCGAACTTTTCTTCGTGCGCTCTCTGTTGCTCAGCGAGTAATCGAGGGGTGTACACACGGCTACACATCAAGCTATGCATTTCCAGTATAATCTGACCTCGCATTGTACGGAAATCCTGTACAATGCGAGATCAGCATAAACTGGAAATGTATAGCTTGATGTGTAGCCGTGCGTACGAGAGAGAGCGCACGAAGAAAAGTTTGCGATAGCGCGAAGTGTACCCGTAGCATAAGAGTGACCGTGGAGTTCCTTGCCGTCCGCTCTTCTCCACAGGTACCTACTACGCTTTGGAATGGGCAACTAGCTTCATATTTCTGACTGACCGACTGCTTGACAATTCAAAAGTGCCTGTAAATGGTTTAATTGAAATAAATGCTTTGAGTTTGAGATGTAACATAATCAAAAATCCTAATCGAAATCCTAAAAATGACGTTTAGCGTTTTCCAGCAGATTTTCAAAAAATTTCAATTTCTCACTCCTACAGAATTACTGTAGGTACTTTTATTTTGTTAATTTTGACAATAGACTGGACCGGTATAACATTATTCACCCATTGCTTCACATGTACGCACGTCTACTCATAAAGCTATGCTGACCTCGCATTGTGGGGAAATCCTATCAATGCGAGATCAGCATAAACTGGAAATGTATAGCCTTTCTGCCTACCTGCATGTGAGGAAGCGTGAGCTTATGTTTATAAAGGATGTATAAAAAATCTTCTGCCCGGCAACATAAATATGGCGGTGAATCAGGGGGATTAGCTTCCACCGTATCATCAGTCATATCAATGATACGGGGCCTCAAGCCACAGAATAAATAAGAGCAGAATGAAAGCTTCCTAACAGAGCTCAAAATTCTTACCTACTTTCATAGGGCTGTCACTCGGTTATTGAAAATAAAATAAAACCGGGCCAGGTGGGACTCGAGATTCGGCAATGAGCACAGATAAATGGACAGACGGACGGATGGCCGGACGGACAGACGGGTAGACGGACGGACGAACGACAATGGACGGACAGGCACTGATAAGTTTACCCTTTTCCAATTTTGGTAAGGAACATAAAAAAATAGTGTAGCTTTGAAAGGCTAAATGGTTAATTATGTTAAGCCCAGATACGCACGAGAGATTTTTTCCCGTGGTGATTTCTTTTCGCGCACTGATTTGTTGGATAGTTGAAAATCCAACAGTGTGTTAAGTAAGTACCTATCTAATAGAAAAGGTCAAACGGCATCTTGCTAAGACCACGTGAACAGTCCTCAGTTACTTAATGTGTAAACATACTTTGGTACCTATATACCCACTAAAACAAAAATACGAAACAAATTGGAGACGAACAATAACACGCCAATTGATACAGGCGGTACCTACTTAAACCATAAGAATAATAAATACTAATTCTTATGGCAAAACCTCATCGCCATCCTAGTTATTTTGGATATTGGGTAGGTACCTAACTCGTAACTAAATAATTCTGTAATAAGTATTAAAAATGTGTAAGGTTTGTGTAGTATAGGTACAAAGGACAGGATCCTTTGGATATAAAAACCCTACTATTATTAATACGCACAGTACAGCAATTTGGCATTTTTTAAAATAAAAAACTAAACTTCCGCGTCGTACCTATCGCTGCCGCTGGCACACGGCATACCCCTGCACTTAATCTTCGCACTGAGCCGGCTCAAACCGGTTTTTCTTCTAGCGGGCGCCGGTGCACCCCCCCCGCGCCTTGTCCGTGACAGGCCACGCACACATCGCTGTGCATGTAGTAGTGTTCCCGCGCGAGACGTTAGTATGAAGCTTACAGTCTGCTTCTTATTTAGTCTTGTGCCCAAGCTACAAGGTATTAACCCCATGTGTAAACCAAAAAATCTTATCTTCTTTTTTTTTTGTAGGTAGTTATTTACTTACCTATTTTTTTTTTGTGACTTTAGATACTCATTAAGTCTGCGTCAGCAAATGCTGTTAGCGTTGCAACTGGGCCAAACACAAAATGTAACAATATTTTTGTTATAGACACTAATTGGAAGAATTTCCGCGGTGCGGTGGTGACAACTTAGGTAAAACCGGGGGTAAAACAATGGCGGTCGACAACTTTTCACCCTTATGCTCTTAGTAATAAGGTTGAAAACTTGTCCACCGCTATTGTCCGCGATGGTACCATCAGTTGGGCCGCCTGACTGCTGGCTACCGTCAGCAGGCGTAGCATGGCGCTTTCTATCTCTACGAAGAATAGACATAGCTTTTTCAATACAAAGTGACAGTTCGTTTCTTCATTTTTGACATCTACCGTGGAAATGTTTCTACAATCTGTCATTTTGTCTTTCATTTCTAACGATCTTTGTCTACGTCTTTTTGTAGGTAGACTATTTCGGAAGAAAGTTTTCTATCCTTACTGTCAAAATCACACTGACAACCGATAAATCCCATGATAAAACAAAGAATTCTGAGTCGAATTTAGTAAAAGAGTGAATTTCGTAAAAAGTGCAGTTGACTCTTTCTACTTTGCTGCCGTCTCGTACTGTCTATTGTCTACAGGAAACGTCATTTTTGTCTAGTCTTCCGTCGACAAAACGGTGCTCATGCTACGCCTGCAGATATAAGTTGACATCCTAATGGGCACAAGTCAAATCAAGTAGGTAACAATATTGTTTTCAACTGACATTATGTGACATCTAACTACATGGTGTTAAAAATAATTATACAAACAAAATAAAAAATCATGACGTCAACCTTTTAGCATTTACATGATAATAAGATAAAATACATCCTTTCATACATTTGAAACATGATTCAAATACAGGTTATCGTAAAAAAATGCGGCAGTGATAGTCTAGTGGTGTGACCGTCGGACTGCCAAGTCATATGTCTAGAGTTCGAACCCAAGCACGCACCTCTGACTTTTCGGATTCATGTTCGTATTGTCACTTGTTTAAAAAACGGTGGAGGAAAATATCGTGCCTCACAGATATTTCTCGACGGCATAACCCTTCGAAGATTACAGGCATCACGCCTGGGGGCCAAGTCTACTAATTTACAAACGTGTCAGTGGTCTCGCAATGATGAGTTTTTAACAGATTTTGTATGGCATATCTGTCAAAAACTGATCATTGTGAGACCATCAGACCACTGACATGTTTGTAAATTATTAGACTTGGCCCCTAATCTTGTCATTTGTGTGTTAATGCATAAACCTTTTTTCTTAAACATGCTTGGAAATTCGAGCATTGTAGGGGGTTTGACAACCTTCTTCGAAATAAATTGAGATGGCGGTACTGGTCAAAAACAATTGAATATTTGGCCGGCCATGTTACTATGAGAATACCAAACGAGGTGAGGTAACTTATCAAAGTCATTTAGCTTGCAAATTAAAGTAAATAAGAAACAAATGAACTTGGCGCGTGCAAAAAATATCGTCGCTTGTCATTGATTCTGGAATTTTTATTTAATGTACTCAGTTTGAATTTCCGCGCATTATTTGAGGGAATTAGGTACTAGTTAAGGCTCTTACATACTGGCGCGATTCGCCGCGCGACCCGAATTTTTACAAAACAATTTATGAGAAAACTTCACGGCGAACAATGCGGCGCCGGCGGCGCGGCGTCGCGTCGCGCGACGAATCTCCCCAGTATGTAAGAGCCTTTAAACAAGCCTTGGCCGCGATCAGGCATTGATGGACTCATTTATGTTTGCCTCGGCTTCGACTCGGCCCACATTTTCACGATCAAACCGCTAATTGCAGGCGGCGACAGTAATGTACTATTTTCGATTTGGCTTGCAAATAGAGTTAAAGTAAAGAAGAAATAAATGAACATAAGTATTGGCGCGTGAAAAATTATCGTTGTTCATCATCGATTCTGGAATATATATAGTTAATTTATGTTTGAATTTCCGCGCCTAAAAGTCTTAGCCGCAACCCGTAACCGGGCATTGATGGACTCTATTATACCTTGTTAATTACGTTTTTAAATTTTCAAGGCGACGACGATGTGAGATCAGAAAATTGGTTGGAAGTTAGGTATTGTTTCAGAGTTTCAGTAAAACTGCAGTTTTAATATTTTATAAGTTAAGAATAAATAATGAGGCTATGAGACGTAGCATACATAGTATACGTCACCAAAATTTCAAATAATAATATTTATTATTCTTTATTTCGGACCAAACATACAAATATGTAGGATATTGTAATAAAGTCTGTTTTTTAATCTCGTTGACTAACTTGACAGGAGCAAATGTCAAACTCAAAATTGAAAAAACAAACAACAATCACTTGATATGTCAAATTAGTCTACAAGATTAAAAAACAGAGTTTAGTAACAACGACTTAAAAACTATGTTAGTAAATTACTCAATAACCTAAAAACAAAATAAAAAAATTGCTCAACGCGCCTAATAACTACCAAACATCGCCTAACGCGCCTAAAGAAGTTTTCACTTCAACAAAACAACAACAAAAATTAATGCTGCGCTTTCCTGTCAGTGGGCACTGGGCCTAAAAAACAAAACTGTCACAAGACGCTATTATTGCATGCTACAGACTTTGTTGTTCAACAAATACTGCCGAATCGAATGCCGACCCGAAGCAATTAAGTACCTGTACATAAAATATAATCAGTTTTCATTTGGCTCGGCTCTATCGACTGAATTGGCATGTTGCAGTTGATTTTTATTGCGGCCTTTTTCCCGAACATATTAGGTAGGTATATCTACATAATTATTATATTAGATTTTACCGCCCGGCTTTGCCGATTATTGCCGACCCGAACAAGTGTGTAGCATGCCTAAGTTCTTGTAACTCTGGCGTTTTTTTTCGCGCTGGATTTTCATCGCACTGCTTAGCGCTGAGGGTCGAAAATATTACTGTGTTTTTTTGACGCGCTGGAAAGTACTCTGTTGAACTCTCAGTGCTCGGCTTAACACCGAGAGTCAGTGGCGGCGCAAGATCTAAATTTAGTGTGGGCGAGGTACATTTCGCGAGGCCCTCTGGTGGAGCAAGAAGAAAAAAAAAAATTAAAAAAACAGTTGAGACTGTCATATTATTATTTTTAGGTATAATAGGTCGAGATAGGCATTGGCGGACTAAGCTTGAAGACTATCTGGGGCCTGGGGTGGTAAAATAAGGGGGGGTCGGTTTCTGCATACATAAAACTTTGAAAAATAGGAAGAACGTAGAATTTACCAGCGAGTGAAGCGAGTTCGAAATTTTGGCACACTAGCTCAAACAGGTTACGTTTTCTTTAGACTTATTCGAAAAAGTTGGATTAATAAACGAATACATGACGAGCGAAGCGAGCTCGAAAAATTTAGCACTGGATAGTATTTGAATATTTATATAAAAAATAAGAATTACTTTGTCGACTCATACAGTGAAATAGTTTGAGAACGTTGGATTTAATAGCGAGCGTAGCGAGCTCGAAAATTTTAGGACCCCGCCTCTGATAGGTAAGGTTTTCTTCATACATAAATAGGAGTTACTTTGTCGACTTACAGAAAAGTCTGAGAAACAGAGAATGTAGGATGCAAGAGCGAGCGAAGCGAGCTCAAAAATTTTATCACTCTACGTTAATATTTAGGAGGCCCCCAACAAATACTGCCTTTTATTTACTGAACATATGTTCGCCTTGTTTGGGATTTGATTAAAAAGTATTTCTAAAGATTTAGGGGCCTCAGAATCGGACCGCACCCGATACTTTGATTGACTTCCTAGCCGTTGAAAGTAACGTAAACAAACAGAATGGGAAATCCCCAGCTCTGGCCGGCGGGGATTCTCCACTATAGCAACGCAACGCTAGCAAATGTTGCTAAACTAAATAAAAACATGTCAATATATACAGGAGTTTGAAAATTTAAGTCATAATTCACCGAACATAAATCTATCAACTTATGTTCGAAAACTCGAAAACTATGAAAAATCGTGGAACACACATGGGGGTGATTTGGATACCCCACGGCACGAGGGACCGATTTTTTTTTTTTTTGGACCTCAATATTCCGGCCACTCTGTATATCGTTTTATGAAGAGTAAACTTTTTCGTCGTGTTCACTGTTTTTAAGTAATGCATAAAACGTCGTGGTGCGAGGCCCCTAGGACCGCGAGGCCGTAGGCGGTCGCCCACACCGCCCACGCCTTCCGCCGCCTCTGCCGAGTGTTGAAAATTGCGTGTAACATAAAAACCGTCGCGTTAAAAAATCGCCCGTGCATTCGGGCTTAGTCTCATCGTAACTGTATCAGTGTATTTGGCATGGCTAGTCGGCGCACGACGTGATGTCATGCGGTCACCCTAATTAATTAATTTAAAAAAGGACTTCGCGGCATTTGGCCTTGTTCGTTAATTAGTGTGTGAATATAAAATAATTTGAATTTAGAATTCGGTGTTCGCCACTTTTAGGCTGAATATTTTTAATGGTCAGTGACAAAAAAAGTGAATTTAAATTTGTTTTTGTGTTCTTTAAATGGGTATGTCTTTTTTCTTTGACGTGCTAGGCAATTATATTCAAAATTACTTAATAAAAAGGTATTTTTAGTTCTATGTTTATTAAACCATGTCCTACTTATCTAAATAAAAACGAAATTTTAAATTAAGTAAAGGATATCACAACATATTATAAAACAAAGTCCTCCGCCGCGTCTGTCTGTCTGTTCGCGATAAACTCAAAAAATACTGCACCGATTTTCATGCTGTTTTCACCAATGGATAGAGTGGTTCTCGAGGAAGGGTTTAGTATATAATTTTAATAACCGACATCCACGCGGGCGAAGCCGCGGGCATCAGCTAGTTAATAAAATAGCATAACTTTGATGTATCATAACAGCCAATCGGGTCAGTGACAACTCGGCCCGTGTCAGCTCAACCCAAATAATAATACCAGCAGGCGTAGCATGGCGCTTTCTATCTCTACGAAGAATAGACATAGCTTTTTCTATACAAAGTGACATTGGTTTCTTCATTTTTGACATCCACTGTAGAAATCTTTCTACAATCGTGTCATTTTGTCTTTCATTTCTAACGATCTTTGTCTAGGTCTTTTTATATGTAGACTATTTCGGAAGAAAGTTTTCTATCCTTACTGTCAAAATCACACTAACAACCGATAAATCCTATGATAAAACAAAGAATTCTGAGTCGAATTATGTAAAAGAGTCAATTTCGTAAAAAGTGCAGTTGACTCTTTCTATTATGCTGCCGTCTCGTACTGTCTACTGTCTACAGGAAACGTCATTTTGTCTACTCTTCCGTCGACAAAACGGTGCTCATGCTACGCCTGCTGATATTTCAGTCAGTCAGTGACAACTCGGCCCGTGTCAGCTCAACCCAAATAATAATACTAGATATTTCACTCCCGATTACGGTGATTTGTACGGTCGGGAAGTAAATTGATATTTTAAAATAAATCATTACTGCGCACTACGATTTATTGCAATCAGTAAGTAACCACGCGTGAATAGGTCACAGTCATACCGAATTAAAAGACTGGTTCATAATTATTATATTTTGAAACGTAGTTCCCTATCGCACGTTGTACTCTGTAACTCAGCAAACCTTGGTGAATGAGAGCTAGACCGAAAAAAAAGTGTAATATTTAATTTATTTTTTTCAAAATGTTACACTTTTATATTAGGTATTTAAAAGTTGAGTGGGTAAGTACATAAGAACTGTTCATTTTTGCTTCATATGTCTTAATATAATCAGGTAGGAACAAAAACTGATTTTTTTCAAATTTTATAAAACAAACAGTTCAAAATGTTTTAAACAAGAGTTTTTTTTGTTTAATTTTCCTTTGAGCGATTTATCAAAATTATCAACAGATCGATCAGACCTAATACAATTTATTAATAGACTATTTAAAAAAAATCGAACAGAATATCATGCTAGTTATAGTTATTAGTAACTATTATACTATCTGATCTGTGTACTTACTTTTTTTTCTAAACAATCTTTGTATGTAACATACGACTGAACCAATTACCCTGTACGTTAAATTGCGAATTGCGATTCCGATATTCGATCTTAGACGGGTAATAAACCTTATCTAAAAATTATTTAAATAAGAAAGAAAAAGTCCCCAAAACAATTGCCGGGAATGACCTCCTTTCGAGAAGCGACAGAACGGATCTTCTTTTCCGGCGACGAAGTATAGATATACCTACATAGGTAAAACGGACTGTGTTTATAAGGGGAATCCCCAAAATAGTTGCAGCGAATTTTTTACTTCATAAAACAATTTAATTTATTTTCGAGCTATTTTAGTCCTAAACATCTATAACTTTTTATTTATTTCCATTCATTCGCTATTCATATTTGATTCAAAACCATGTTTTATTTTCTTAATATTTAAAATATTGTTTAAAACTTGTTTTAAACTGTGTTTTTAAACACTAAATAAAAAACATTGTTTTATTTCAAAATGTTTTAAACATTGTTTAAAATACGTGTAACATGTTTGTTTTATGCCAACCCTGAATATAACGCAACGTCGAGTATACCAGAACTAAAAGACCATCTGTGTTAATAATAACAGTACCTGGACGACCAATCTCTGCTAGGGCGTTTTTTTTGTTTTCTAATTTTCCCAGATAAGAGACCTGTAAAGCTTGATCGATTTTTCACCACTATGTTGCAATTTTCATCGAAATCGTTAGAGCCGTTTTCGAGTAAGCGATTACAAATTTATATAATAATACTGCCATTTTATTAACCATGTATACCATAACATTGATCAGGCAGGGGACATAGCTTTTCCATAGTTCTAGATAACCAATCCACTATAGCCACCCAAACCCATAACCCAATATGTTTTGTTTCCATGTTCTGCAATAGTCCTACACCAACCGGGGGTTGTCCTTGGGTACACTTGTATAGTGCATACAGGGATAATCGTCGGTTGGTGCCTCATTCCTTTTGAAACTGTCTATGGGGCCTCTGCGAGTTGGCTTCGGCCCCTCGTACTCGTTCCAAAAGACCGGGACCCCATGGTCCCGAGATATGTAAACACATACAAATAATAATAATAATAATAACTAGCTGTGCCCCGCGGTTTCACCCGCGTAGGTCTCGATCCCGTGGGAATATAGGGATAAAAATTCTTATGTACTATTCCAGGTCATGATCTACCCGTGTGCCCATCCTCTCCTCTCTTCTCTAGAGTAGGGAACGTCGGCGTCGCGGCGGGGCAGCGCCGCGCGCCCGCGTCGAACGGTTCGCGTATTGCATTTTCATACTCGTGATAACTTCGAAATTAAATGTCCGATTCGAATGAATTAAAAAGTATTTTACTGCTACATATTTATGTATACCTATATATATTATTATGTATATATTTGTGTATATACCCTTGATGTTAAAACTATTTATTTGAATAAGAATTAATATTATTTTAAAGATGACTTATAACTGGATCACTCTACCATTCCCAAACAAACGAACTTCACTGAATTTCTTCAATTAAAAAATAAACAACTCGTCATATTATTTTAAACAATGAAAAGTTACTGGTTAGTTTCAACTTCATTTATTTTTAAGTCAAGGTAAAGCCAAATAAATTATTTCAAGTAGGTAGGCCATTAAAAGGCACTTTTGAACGTCATTTACAAGCAAATGGAATTTATTCTAGTTGCCTAGTTAGGCGTAGTTACACCTGCGCGCGGCGGCACCCATAACGGACCACAGATGCGCTGCTTAGCTGCAGAAATAGGTATGATGTCGGTGGTACGTCATCGGAAGATCTCCCTCAGAAAGAGTCCTACTGCTCATGTAGGTAGGTACTACTTAAGGCGAAAGCGCCAGGGTAGTCCGCAAAATTCAAATTTTCTTACATTTGTTTTTTCAATTTGCAGGCCAGTTATCAGGTTGTTTGTTGATTTATACATTTAAATCATGATTCAAATGAACAAATTTGAGGCCAATTTTTACTTTAGTACTGTTGCTGATTTTATTGATTAAAATTCTATAAATACATATTTTAATTAACATTCAAAGTGGGATGGCAACGGTTACGCACCTGGGATGCACCTGGTACTGCAGATGTGTATAGGTATACCTACCTAACCAGCGAGCCATTTTTAGGCACCAGGGGGCTTAAAACTGTCACTTTGGCAGAATCATAATAGAAAAATATTATGAATCATCGTGAAATGTCACAGTGACAATTCATAATATTATCTGCGTGCTATTCATATTACGAAATAATTCATCTGTTTGACAGTTTTCTATGGAGATTCGTAAAATGGTCCACACATTGTCCACGCATTTGTGTCAAATAGAGGAATTGCTAATGACAGCTGAGATTCAGGAAATGACCTGCTTTTAGAGGAATTGCTAATGTGCAGTGCCGTCATTAGCCTTTTATGCGCCCGGTGCGAGCTGCTATAAAAATAAATAATAGGTATTGTTAGTGGCCCTGGTCTGGTCATGTCTGCGCCCCTCCAGGGTCTGCGCCCTGTGCCCGGGCACCGCTGGCACCGCCCTAGTTACGGCATTGCTAATGTGGCCGGTTAAGGCCCCCAGGCCTAATAATGGTAATTGGTAACCGCTGTTTGCCACCAAATAACATAAAAAACCTGTCTGTATTCCCCGAAGGTATAGGCAAAAGAGTATTTTCCCACGCAACGTACAGTTACGGACTTTAATTGATGAGCCACCTGGCACTGTTCGTATTTTAGCCGCGTAATGCAAATCGGGTTTATTCGGTTCCCGACACGCAAAGTCATATGTCTTCGTATTAGAAGAAGAAAATTATATTTCATACCGGTTGGCTAACCTGAGAGTCACCTTGACAGCAGAGTGACTACTCAAAGTCAACCAATTGCAGGTCTAGCAACAGTAACCTAGCAACGATAAATAATTGTTGCTAGGTTACTGTTGCGATAGTAACGTTAGCGTACGGAGAAATTCTCTGACATCGATGTTTCAACTGTCACTGTCTTCAGTTATGTTTTCATAATTATCGAGTTAATGAGCTATGATTCAAAGGAGGTCGGTATCAAATAGATTGGATAATCTTAATGCAACATTGTATTTATTTTTATCGTTGAGAACTTATTAGTCAACCTCTATGGATATTTCCGATTAAAAGTAATTTATTTGTCATCTTGTTTACGAGCTTGCGATTTGAGTTCGTGTTTAATCGTGTAATCTCGTGGATGTATGAAACTGCAAAATTGAAAAGTTTGAAGGTGGCTCATCAATTAAAGTCCGTGACTGTACAGTCAGGGTTAGTAGATCAGTCAATTAATTGTTTAAACAATCAACACTAACGTACAGACGCCAGCACATCAAGCTACTACAATCTGTCAAATTTCTTTAATAGATTTTCAACTTTATCGCTAAAGCATTAAGGTTCAAGGTTGATTGGGAAAATCTGACAGTTTCGGGTAGCTTGACCTGCTGGCGTCTGTACAATGCGATTCCACTAAGAATTTGAAAGACCTTACGCGCCATATTGTGCCGTCTTAACAAAACAGCGCCTCCTTTACTCATTTTGGAGCAAAGTGAGATAATAACAATAACAGATACAAAAACGGATTACAACAATTTTTCAATTTTGCAACCCTGGTTCAATGTAAACTAGAACAGACATCGCGAGCAAAGTTTTTGCGTAAGTAACATAATATGTTACTTACGGTTGTCACATTTGACATCGGCGGGAAAACATCTTTTGTTTGTAATTAGCTTCTCTAGTTTTGAACCTCAATGTTGCAACCCGTACTTTTCAAGTGACAGTTGACAGATCCAGGTCATTAACGTTCCTATTCTTAGTTGCAAATCGCATTGTACGTCAATTTGCAGTATTAAGGCCAACAAACAATGCTACTTTTGGCTTTGGGGGGTGCTGTTGGTAATTTTTGTGAAATGACACTTCATGGAAACGTATTCAAAAAACAAGATGGCGGCGTTAGTTCTGATTTTGGCCACGCGTCAAAAAGACCTTGTCGCGCTGTATTGTGCAATTTAAGTTATTAGCCAATTTGGTAAACAATAAATTTTCCTGACAACGCTATTAACACTTCAATGATTTCCGCTACTTATTTATTTATAGCTTCAGGATGTTGTTACTTAATGAGTATGAATTAAGCATTTCAAGACCTTGATATTTGCAAAACAATATACATAGATGAGCGACAATGTTGCACGAACATGATTTGTTGCTGAAAACGTCACTCGAACTCAAAGCATATTGGGTACCTATAGTTAAACTGTTTAGAGGCACTTTTGGTCGGTTGGATAGATGAAGTCATCTTTCTGATTGACCGACCCCTTGATTTAAAAAAGTATCCATGAAGTTTGACGCCTGGGCGAGTGGGTTTCTATGGAGAAGAACGGGCCAGAAACTTCATGAACACTCTTTTAGAAATCAAAAGAAAATAAAGATTTTTTTTTTATTCTGCACTAATTAAACGCACATTACAACAATAAAAAATAAAAAGACAAAACATACATTCAAATTAGCCAAATCAAAATATTGGTTACATCATCCATATTAAAATTATGGGTAGGTACATAATATTATGAGAACGATCCTATTTTTGGCAACAGTGCTTGCACGCACACTCTGTGTGTATCATGTTTCAAGCAACACAAAATTACGTCAATGTAGCCAAGTTTTTGTCTACCCTGAGTACGAAATGTAAGTAAACCTAATAGGGCTGAACCGCTGAACCAGACTTATTCACCCGGATTCGCTTATCCAGTAACTCATACTTATATAACAACTAATACCAAGAACTTTTATTATTGAACCAAATCTGTAATACTTTCGAAAAACAATCTCAAATCCAATGAATTTTGTGTGAAAAAAGTCCAATCAATATTGTGTGAAACAGAAGCAATTTCTCTCTAAGTACATATTTATTTTTCACCTTTGGTTCTTTAGTAGATAATAATAATAATATTCTTGATGAGTAGATACTTTGATCATCATCGTCTCCCTGCCTTTGTCCCATGTTACTTGGGGTTGGCGCAACAGCGATTTTCTTCTTCCATTCTCTCCTGTCAACCGTCACTTTAACTCCCTTTTCTTTCATTATCATTCCTCACACAATCTACGAGTATACTCCATTTGAAATAAGATTAAACATTTAAACAAACCTTTTTACAGTACGTTCAATCGATTTTGCCTTCAATACCGTAAGCATAAGGATGGCATTAATAAAAGCAAAAAAGGTTACACAATATACCAACTGTCTACTGCAGCTGCCATTTGTCATGCCACCAACGCAATAGAAGTCAAAATCGGTTGAATGGACAGTAAATAACGTTTATTTAAATGTCTAATCTTATTTGAAATGGAGTATAAGTAGGTATCCATCTTTTCTTTGGCCTTACTTTCCCTCTCCATCCTTCAACGCATCACTTATTATTAGAAATATACACATAACACATATTATTATAATATCATATTCATCACATTTTTAGATCCCTTCCTTTCATTCAAACTGCCTAACCTTTTCCCAACTATGTTGGGGTCGGCTTCCAGTCTAACCGGATGCAGCTGAATACCAGTATTTTACATGGAGCGACTGCCTATCTGACCTCCACAACCCAGTAACTGATCAAATCGTATTACCTACGATACACCTTCGTAAGACTGGTTGTCAGACTTTCGGGATTCTGACGACCCGTAACGACTGTTAAAGATCCACGAATGACAGCCACGGAGGAAATGAAATGAAATTGTTTATTCTGTAAATAGGATATCGCAATCACTTTTACACGTCATATTATTAAAAAAATAAAATAAGCTAGATGAGGTCGGCGTTTCCTATCTGACTACTCTGAGAAGAAAGGCCGAAACAAACTCAGAGGTCGCAGTCTCTTTTAAGGTCCAGACATAATCTCGGTCAAGCCATATGAGGACCATGTAGATTAATGTCTGAAATGGTCTTTTGAGGAAAGAACCACACAGATTTGAGTGGACCTGTCCAGTCAGTGCAAGCATTTGTCAGTAACCGAGGAGCTCAACTCAGAGCTGAAGGAGCTCAACGACTCGACGAACAATACCAAAAAAAGGACATTTGGGTAGGCCGCATAAAGCACGCAAAACTCAAAACTGTGGAGGAGTCTCGGTATGTAAAGATGGCCACTCATCCACGGATCAACCCCGACAAGCGTAGCTTAACCTGTTGGATCGGCCCGTGCGGCTGTTATTACTTAGCCACGAGCTCCTCCCGAGATCCCTTCCTTTCATTAACATAGCTAGCTAGCAAACTAAAAACTATCCGTTAAAAACATACGTACAGAGATGAAAAGGTCTTATCTGTCTTGTGATTCGTGCCACATAGGACCTTATGGCACTGAGATGTCAGTAGCTGCGGCAGTTGCTATCAAAATTCACAGGAAATGAACAAACTAGCGTCATATCGACACGTCCGGTTTCTAAAGGATATCGCTCAATATATTATCTTTTTTTACGCAAATAATTATCTTTTTAAGTGTTGCTTTTTATCATGTGCGTGAACACATGGCCGGGCAATTAAGTATGCCTTACACTGTGTTATTTTATGACTGCCCCGTTGGTCGCGTGGTCGCAAGCGCGACTGCAGAGCGTGGGGTCCTGGGTTCGATTCCTGGGTCGGGCAAAGTGTTATTGGATTTTTCCATTAGGAATTTCGTAGTAACAGCCCGGAGTTTGGAAGTTGGGGGTGTGATACCCCCGTGCCTCGGAAAGCACGTTAAGCCGTTGGTCCTACGCCTTATCTCTCTCCGGTCGTGTCGGATTGCCGTCCCATCGGACTATGAGAGTGAGGGAAGAGAGAGTGCACTTGTGTCTGCGCAAACACTTGTGCACTATAATATCTCCCGCGCCGATGGCTAGTCTCCGTTGAGATTGGCCGCCGTGGCCGAAAATACGGTCTGGAGGACTATTATTATTATTATTATTTTAAAATGTCTTAACATATCTCGGGACCTTGGGGTCCCGGACCTTTGGAAGGCGTGCGAGGGGCCGAAGCCAACTCGCAGAGGCCCCTTAGACAATTTTAAATGGAATGAGGCACCAACCGACGATTATCCCTGTTCGCACTATGCAAGGGCAGCCAAGGACAACCCCCGGTTGGTGTAGGACTATTGCAGAACATGAAAACAAAGATATTGGGCTATGGGTTTGGGTGGCTAAGTGAAATGGTTATATTGAACTATGGAAAGACTATGGCCCCTGCCTGATCAATGTTATGGTATGGGCCCCCGAAAACGGTCGCTAGCACATAGTGACGTAGCGACAAGGGGGCAACACTTCCTGAGGTGCTTAAGAGGAGTGGAGAGGTATTCCACGGCTATGAGGACAATCCCGGAAGTACGGTCAAGATCCCTACCAGCATCTTACTGGAATACTTCCTTCCTCCGAGCACGTTTGCTCTTGCGAATCTCCACTCAAGCCGGCCAATAAAGGCAAGAATGAGGTGGGAGCTCTGTTCCTCGTCAGTGTTCACTCTAAGCCGGCCAATAAAGGCAAGCCAGAGATGAGGAACAAGACTTCTCCCGGGAGGTAGGGTCCGTGGGGTCGCTACTGCCCAACAGCTTGCCACAAGCTGCCCTGCGGGTTTTTGTATCCCTCTTGGTCTGGCTCCTCATCCTAGACCTGTTCCGGCAAAGTAAACTCTGCCGGCACAGACCTAGAGTTCGGAGCGCGCAAGCCCCACCACGACGTCAACGTAGAGATACGGCGGTGGGGTTATTATTATTATTATTATTATTTTATGAGGTGATTTATAAATCTATAACAAAAACATTTCCAAAAGAAAACGCGCTTACATCATTGATGTTTTCAGTAATTTTGTACACCACATAATAAATCAACGAAAAAGTTTAGTGGTTATCTTTAGTTTATTTATAGGTCGTTACTTAACTATTATGAAATCTGTCTTATATCACGAAACGATGGGCATTAGTCAGGTGCAGTTTACAGACACATCCGCCAGTTATGTTTTCGCATTCTAACAGCGCGTGAAAATATGTAGCACACTTCTTACAATGGCCTTTCATATTGTCAATTTAACAACATTCATTGTAATAATTACGTTGTCGAGCAGATGAAGTTTTCAAACATAACAATTTTAAGAATTTCCTTCAAAATCCTTTAGATTGTGATAAAAAAAAGCGAGACGTAATTTGGGTTGATGAAAAAAGTATCTGGAAACATATGGGCGGGCCAAATATAAGGAAAATGTGTCCGTCCAAAACAAGATAAATTGTTACTATGTTTACGCATACTTGCATCGTAACTAACCGACTCTTTCAAGATCACCATTAGCAATATTGCAGTTGGTATATTGTGGTTGGTTACTTGGTGAAGACCTTTGATATACGCTAGTCAACCATCTCTGTTCCGGCTTTGCAGTTCGATCAATTTATTTCATAGGTTTTGTAGGCCAATCACAATTTAATAACATAACGTAAATATATTGTAATTTTGGTGTGCCACGCATTCAATCCCTACTATCCTTACTAATATTATGAATGCGAAAGTAACTCTGTCTGTCTGTCCCGTTTTCACGCCAAAACTACTGAACCGATTTTAATGTTTGGTACACAGATAGTCTAGAGCCTGAGAAAAGACATAGGCTTTTTTTGGGCGAAGCCGCGGGTGGAACTTAGTATAGAATAAATGGAGGATACAAATTGAGCTTGTCTAATTTCAAACAAACATGCTTTAGGGTAACTGTATTTACGCATAAAAAATCTTCCGTACTATGTAAAGTGACGTTTATGTTACCTTTATCCTTCATGCGAGACCGTCTGGTTCATTTCCATTAAATAAAACTATTATTCGAAATGTCTAACACTTTAGGTAAGGCGATTGTGAAAGTCTGTTCTGATCAAAGTTATTTAAATGCATAATTTTTCGTTACAGGTATCCAAGATCTGGAGATTGGCACATTATAACCTCACAAATGCAATCAGACGCCGCACATACAGTGAGGTCGGGGTGGAATATGAAGCCACTGAGATGTCTCTACGTACTCAGGCCACCTGCCACAGCTGCCACCTACAGTTCCTAAGACAAATGCGATCAATCAAGTTCTTCTTTCTAGTCAGCTGCACGAGTTTCGCCTTCTCCCTCTTCTGGGTACAACTTGCTTCCAAGCCAGATCAGCCTGCTGTCACTGAAAGCCTAATCCAAGAGGCACTTGAAAATGTTGGACGTGACTATAGATATAAGGACGTCTATAGAAAGACGACTATGCTCCCGAAAGACTTCAAATATATCCTACTCTGGACGCAGAATGACTACGCTCCCTTCTACTACCTCGGCAAGGGACAGAGAGCGTTTCTCGAGAACAACTGTTCGGTGATCAAATGCTACGTCACCACGAACCGAAAGTTCTTCGGCGGTGACCTAACGAAGTTCGATGCTATAGCATTTAATGGGCGAAATATGAAGGCATCTGACTTACCCAGCGCCCGTTCTCGCCATCAACAGTACATATTCTTCAATATGGAATCAGCTGACAACTTTCCCGTGTGTGGGGCTCCATTTGACGGATTTTTCAATTGGACATCGACTTACAGACTTGATTCAGATATACCGTACCCTTACATACTAATTCGGGATAACAAAGGTGAAATCGTGGGTCCAAAACGAAAAATGCGATGGAAAGAAGACGTCTTGACAACAGTTGATGATGAGTTAGTTGATAGAAATAGAATACAGAATAAAACTAAAGCAGCGGCTTGGTTCGTGTCTAACTGTAAGACCAGAAGTGGTAGACAAGGTTATGTGTTAGCATTGAAGAATGCGTTAAAACCGTATGGATTTACGATAGATGTTTATGGGAAGTGTGGTACCCTGCAGTGTCCTAGAAACGTTCCGTCAAATTGCAAATATCTGTTGAAGAACGACTACTTCTTTTATATGTCGATGGAGAACTCTTTCGACGAAGACTATGTGACGGAGAAGTTGTTGACGGCGCTACAGAATGATGTCGTGCCTATTGTTTATGGTGGAGCTGATTATGCAAGGTGCGTAAATTGAGTTGTTCAGTTCTATAGATAGTGCCATCCATGAAGACTCGCCCCACTCCACGATAATCGTACCGTAAGCTGTACTAGTATGGAGCGGAGCGGAGTGGGGCGCATCTTCGTGGATGGCAATATACAGGGTGTCTGGTTACTAAAGTTGTTCATAATGATGAGTAAAGACACGTGTTTAACTAACGGACACTAGTGACCAGACACCCTGTATATAATATTTGTAACTTCTACGAATACAGATAATAGTTTTTCATTCGTTAATTCTGGAAAATAGCAACGGCTTACATGCTCTTCATGATACAAAATTATAAAATCTAAAGTCAACAAACAAAGCTTGTTTGTTGAGCATTCGTGAACATTCATACAGTATTATCTTGAAAAAATAATCTTTATTAGCACAAGAAACTGTGGTCTTATGAGGATGTGTTTATCATTTTGGGTTATTTACTTTATGAGGTATAGATAAGCCTAAGGAGGCGGTGTGAGCAACAGACTTTCGGGTTATAATTCTTTTGCATATTTTGCTGCATTTCTATAATTGATTTCCCATACACTGTTATACAGCAGATTAATATTAGACGAAACGATAAAAAATAAAATACATAAACCTACATGGGCACTTATGAAACGTCTACAGACTCCAGTGTCCATATTTTGTTAGCACTTAAGATTACATTATCTTAAAACTATGTTAGGTAGTCATTATGGGTATATCAATAATCATGTATGTAAAAAACTATAGTGAAGGCGATAATCCATCTTAAGGGTAGTGGATCAATGCTGATACCTTCTCTAATGAGAAGAGGGACAATAATAGGCGGCTATTTTTATTTATTTAATAGAGATGTTTGTCACGCGATTTTGTACCATGTGTGCACTGGTAACTGTCACCTTGACCTGCCCTTCACGACCATCACCTTCCCTTCCACGACTGTAAGTAATAGGGTTGGACCATCATTATTTTCTTCCAATATTTTTTTTTGTTTAGATAGCATTAGCAATGTTTTCGCGAAAACATTTGTGTTCATATTTGCATAAGTCGTCCAAATGTAGGGAAAGTTTTTCATACTGATAGGTGTTTTCAGTTATTTAAATTAAGTACCTACGCCTTTTATACAGGGTGGGGCAATACGACAGTTAATTGATTGAACTGCGCACTTAAGATTATTGTTTAGTCATCAAATACATAATAACCTCTAATTTGTCCTAATATCTAGTTGGATATTTGTAGAAACCCATTGTCAATTCATTATCATTTAGATTGTTAGAAATAATAAATACGATGTTTTGATTTAGGTATTTGATGGTTTTAAACTCAGACCAAATAAAAACAAAGTCATAGCGCTGCGAACACGCACTCATTTACAATCAAACTACACGTCACTATGTGCACACGACATGTTTATAAAACCGGTTTATAAAATCACGTCACTATTGACAGCACTGGTTTTTTATTTGGTCTGAGGTTTCGAAACATTTCTATGCTAATGCATACAATACATGAAAACACTGAAAATTGTTATTGTTTTCATGTATTGTCATATGAGTATCATCCTCACATTCTTTAGTTCATGTCACAGCCTTATATTGTTGATGTAATTGGCTCAGATATTTTCGCATTGAATGCACCGTCCAATTAAAGACCGGTTGCAGCTAATAATGGTTTCAATTTAAGCATGTCAAACGAGTAAGTCGTTTATTATCATTATCCGTCCAAGTATCGTCACAGTATAAATAAGTGCAGTATTCAATTTTTATTAAAAACGGCCGAAATGACGCGCTTCAAAATCTGTGTAAAATCACAACGCAACAGTATCGAAGGTTTATTTACCGAGCGGCCGTAGGTAATTATTTCAAGGTCTCTGCCAAGATATAATACTGTTGCTTTATTATACTGGGCCAGAGCCACTGTTATGAACGGCCAGCTATTTAAATATTGCATTACTATGCGGTTGGCAAACAAACCGACAGTCTACCTACTTGATGTAAAGTGGTGGGTGCCTTTAGACCTTCAGCACTCATAAGTTTGGCGACGGGTTGCCATAGAGACAAAGTTGAAGTGTTTAATGTGCCGTTTGCCAATTTTATCGTTGGCAAAAGGTATCTTTCAATTCAGAATAATAATATGCTATGTTGCTTGTCGTCAGAAATATCCATAATTTAATATTATAATAATCTTTATAATATACAAATAAATAAAACTAAAATGTCTGTTTGTAAGTAATGTCAAAATAACAGGTTTTTAGTAAATGCATGGGAAAATTTTGAATGGTACCTACCTACTTATAACAAAGAAACTATTTTTATTATTAAATTATTTGTCTGACTTCTTGTTTGTTCCGGCTAATCTCCGAAACGGCTGGATCGATTTTGACGGGACTTTCACTGGCTGATAGCTGATGTTATAGGGAATAAAGTAAATTATATGTTATAGGGAGTATAGGATCGACACGGGCTAAGCCAGGGGCAGCAGGTAGTAATAATATTATAAATTCAAAATTAACTCTGTCTGTCTGTTACCTTTTCACGCCATAACGGCTGAACGGATTTCGATGAGGCACACAGGTAGACTATGACCTGGCATAGGACATAGAATACTTTTATCCCGGTAGTAGGTACGTTCCCGTGGAATAATTTCCGACACCAACTCCGGCGCAACCGTCGGCAAAAGCTAGTGTAGATAAAGATAAGTGGTAGCGTTCCCTTGCAAAGAGCTTTTCGCAGAAATTGTGCGAAGGTTTTTGGCCTATATATGTACCTACTGTAAAATCTATTGTATCATAAAGGCTCATGCAGACTAGCGTGACATGACGCGCGACGCGACACCGGTAATTGTACTACCGTGAAGTTTTCTTTGAAATTGTTTTGTTAAAGTCGCGTCGCGCCTGTTTGCGGGATCGAGCCTTAATGCATTATGATTATGATATATTATTAATATATTTTTTACTATATGTTCCTTTCAAACAGAGCACCTGCCATCTAATATCTTCACCACCCTTGGTTGACTGGTAGAGAATGCCTATAAGGCATTAAGAGCGTTTATTCTGAAAGTGGGCAACGTCGCCAATAGATGTCAAATATTTCGTTGTTTTGTCGATGATGTCAAAATTACTGTATGGAAACATGAAATATGGCTAGAAAACTGTCTAAAATATTGATTATGAAATGCAATAAATAATATCGTAACACCGAATATTTAGTTTTAGTTGTAACAGAAGGATTTGGAAACTTTCCAAATGCCTTTTTTACACCTAAAACCAGTTACCTACAACTTAAATTCAGAGTTATAATTGCAATTCATAATCAATATTTTAGACAGTTGTCTAGCCATATTTCACATTTCCATACAGTAATATTGCCAAATTAAACAAAACAGATAAATATTTGACAGTTATTTGCGACGTTGCCAACTTTCAGAATAACCGCTCTAAAGTCCGCCTTAATTTGGTATCTACCTTTTTTGAGTGCGAACAGTTTAAATAAATAAAATATCAATCAGAAATAATCCAAATTAAAATCTACATTTTCTTTACAGATTTCTTCCACCGGGTTCCTATATCGACGGCAGAAAGCAACACGTTATAGAACTAGCAGCCATGATGAACAAACTGATGCACTCTCCGAAAGAATACAGCCAGTATTTTAGGTGGAAGCATCATTACACCTATCATAACCCGTCAGCCGCTGAGAACGTGTGCGCAGTCTGTGAAGCTCTCCACGACAAGAAAATGCTGCAAAAAACAACAATTTACGACGATTTCCGTCACTGGTGGAACCCTAATTTTGAGACGCGATGCCCTAGTAACAAACATTAAATAATAAGTGAAAATCAAGGCTGCCTCGCTAAAAGTGTAGGTTGCTTCCAAAGTGCGCCTTGTGCCTCGCATTGAGCAAATTCCATAAGGACTAATGTCTTTTTTGAAAGTCGCTGTCCTTAAAGTTGCTCTTATCGAGGTATGTAGATCTTAGTAAATTAAGAAATAATAATGTAACTAGTCTCATTTACTTAATTATTTACTTTAGTGATACGAAGTGATTTTGTTATAATGTTTTATTTAATAAGTAAATTTCATGTTAAACGACTATTTTTAATTACCAGAAAAAAAAGACATCAGTAAGATACTCTCACACGAGTAGAGGTACCTATACCTACCTCTTACAAATATTCTATGACAGTTGTACAAAATGAAAACAACACGGCAAATTGACGGTAGGTTTTTTTTCAATTTGCTTAACAATTAATGTCCCTGACTGTACATAGTGAAATAGTCGCATCTGTCTCTAAAAAAACAGTCAATTAAAATAAAAAAATGGTTCAAATGTAAAGAAAATATTAATCTTGGTAGAACTGGTTATACTTATTCCTTTTTTTTCTGATAATAAAAAATCTATAATGTAGGTAATAGTTTTCGGGAGAAAGCATGTTATTTAATATTGTTACTTAAATAAATGTTTCTGGAGGAGGTAAATAACGAATTAATTATTATAAGACATATAATTTATACCTATGTATGTTGTGCTCTTTTTTTGGTTATGAGTGTGACCAGTTAATCTGTTAGCCAATGATATTATAAGGAAAAAGAGCTAGATAGATTACCTTCCCAATATTCGATCTTCAAAAACACATTCAAAGGCACAATGTCACGCTTTAGATGACACGTGGAAGTAGGATAGCATGTCGTATAAATCGGGAGCGAAACAGAGACAAGACGAAGAAAACGTGGCTCGTATAACCTATCTACCTTTTTTTAAAGTCTGTCCCAAAAGCGTCTGATAAAAATGTAAACAAATGAATCAGAAAACTTACGTGTGGATGTTAATTTGTAGTTTCTATTACAAATTGAGTGTTTTGATTTAATAAATTTGAAATCTGTAATTTTAAATCACCTCAATTTTTCTTTTGACAATTGAGGTTAATTTTATAATTGATGATCATGATAACCGATGATCTTTCAATTAAAAAATAATTCAAAAAAAAAAATTCAAAATTTATTTATTTTAGGACAACTAGATCCAAAGGTTAGTATACAAAAAACTTAGAAAAACTATTGTTAGTAGGTACTTAGATACAATCACACTCTATCACTACTCTACTACATTGCACAAAAATACAAAAAATACAAAAATGCACCTGTGCCGAGACACCCCGCCCCGTCAAGATAAACAATATGGAGATACATCCCTGAGGACCACCAGACGAACGAAGTGCCCCAACACAGGCGCACGCACATCTTCAGCTATAGTTTTCAGGATGCTGTTGTGACTCCCCCGAACCCTTCTCATAAGTGACACGACTTTCTTCCGAATGACGGCATGAAAATCATCCGTATGAGCCTGCGCGAACATCTCGGAGGCACTGCAGAAACGAGGAAGTCCCAACATCATCCTGAAAATGTTATTGTATTGGACGCGCAGTGTGTCCAGGGATTTTTTGGTATAACTAACCCATAGACCACCCGTGTACAGACCCTGACAATACGCTTTAAAATAATGTTATTCAAAAAAAAATTGTTGGAAAAAGTGGTAAGATTACAGTTGAAACCTTCTAAATGCAGATGAATGTGTTATAAATTCCTTTTACTGAGTGATTCTGATTACCTAAGAATTTAACATGGACAGTGTTTGTTTACACTTTTATTAGATATTTTTGAAACAGACCATATTTATAATATCATTGTATAGTAATCATTGTTCCAGAGGGCGTAAAAGAATTTCTGGAATAGCTTTCATTAGGTACCTACGTACTTTTTAATTTGACTACATCAACGAAGGTTGAGGAACGTATAATGCTCATAAGTACAAGAAATGGATGATTTGAAGTATGATTGTATTCCTTCTCTTTTAGACATGGCTTCCGTTACTTAAGTAGTTATGTGTGTAATCGTAGGCGTGTGCAATTTACAAGTATACAACAAGTTATACAGGGTGGCGATATTGTCACCTGCATCTGTCAAGGGGCTGTCATAAACAACATTCGCTATGAATCTCAAATACGATGAAAAAAAAACAATTATAAAATAAAAAAAAAACTATAAATAGTACATAGGCATATTTTATTTATTGCCCTAGCGCATAGGGCAACGAACTTGCGTCTCTTGTAGTAAAATGTACATTTAAAAAAAATATAAAAAAAATGTAATTTTCCATTGATTTTACGTTCTATAAATGAAACCAAACCACTGGTTGCAAGGATAACGGTGTTTACCCTAAAATCCTGTATTTCGATGGATTTAAAAAGGTTTTATTTATGGATAACCTTTGCCAGATACAGGTGACAAATCGCCATCCTGTAGACATTTTTGATCGTCCAAGAAATAACGTTTTTTGATATTCTTTACTTGTCATTTGCTTTGACGATCTTGAAGCAGGACGTGCAATTCACAAAAACACAGGTTGAAAAAAAAAACATATTTTTGTCGTTCTCTGTCTCACAGAGTTTTGTAACTGAATTTAAGTATTAGTTTTTTTTTTTAAATCAATATTCGTCATTGATACTTTGTCATCTCGTCTGTAATGTTATTGTAATCTTCCAAAGAATTTTAGTAAATTTTTTTTTTTTTCTTCCTGTTTATTAATTCATTAAATTCTTTTTGTTTTTGAATATCAAACGACCAAAGCAAAAATTTGTATACAACTACTAGACAGTCTTTATTATAGTTATATTATGATAATCATAATTTAAAACTAGAGATTGGAGCGTAACTTATGTAATAGAAATTACAGAATAGAAATATGCCTAAGAACTGTAAAAGTATAGTTTAATTAAAGGTTTTCACTACTGAACTGACCACAAAAATCAAAGTAATTATGTAGATACAAACTTTTTATAATATTTGTAATACCTACTTAATAAGATTTTTTTAAATTTTTTGTTTATAAAATCACTCGACAGTTTCTTATTAAATAATTACAATAAGATAATCATTATTTAAAATCTCCAAGATTGGAGCGTAATGTATGTAATAGAACGTACTCAATAGAAATATACCTAAAAATTTTGTAAAAGTACAGGAACACAAAAATCAAGTTAAATTGTAGTTAGGTACAAAAATTGTTTTACTTAATAAGCTTTTTTAAATTATTTTGTTTGTGAAATCAGGTCTTTTAAATCATTATAATCAACATTTAATACTTAGTATTTCATCTCATTGTTTTTACTTTTTGTAATCATTTATTTTCATAATCGCTCTTAATTTTATTTTCAGCATTAGAAAAATATGAGCATAATTTCTTTATTTAAAATTATTTTAACTATCATTAAAATAACGCTTCCTTACAATTTATTATTTTTAACACTTTAAATACTTATTTAAACAATACAGGTATAATTATGAAACTACTCTTTTTATTAGAAGTCGTTGAAAATAGTCGACAATTAATTAAAAGGTGGTTATACTTTGACAAAGAAAATGTCCAAAGTCTTTGGCTGGAAAGATCGTAAAGGTAGGTACGTAAAAAGACGCATTCGTTTCCATCAATTTCGTCACATAGTGAATAAAACTTAGCAAGGTTTGTATGCCTATTTATTAAAATATTTAAAAAATACACAGAGCTTTTTATATTTTATTTAAATAGATAGACAAACATATTATCACGCCGACCCCAAATAAATTGGGATACGGGCAGGAGAATGTTGATAATGAGGTACTTACATAATAATAATATGATATTCATGTAGGTACTAAGGTAGGTACTAAAATATTTTAAAATATTAAAAATGTTCGTTACTTCCATTTGGTACCTACAACTGTTGAACTTAGTGATAATATTAAAAATAAGATAGGTAAGTAATAAATAAAGCTTATCTTATAATAAATAAAGCTTATCTTACAGTGAATCTCCAATAGTAATAATAATTATATTTTTAAGAGTTATGATCAAATAATTACGAATAAAGCGAATCGGGATTGATAAATAAGAAATTAAATCTTATTTGTTTTGATTATGAGAGGTAATTGAGAAGATTATTACCTAGATAACTAAGTCGTACTTAAAGGCCCACCGATTTAAAAAACTAAATAAGGTTATTCTATTTTTTAATTTAGTATGCGGAAATAAGATTCTGAAACTGTTCTTCGACATTCGCTCTCGATCAACTGTTCACCGACAGAACGATTCACATAACCCTTAGGTGAATCCGTCTGTCGGTGAACAGTTTTGCCGATAGAACTTTTCATCAGTGAACGATTTGTGAATTTACAGTCAGGGAATCGGATTGTTAAGCAAATTCATTATCAACTTAAATTGTTCGTATAATGAAAATAAATCATACTGTTATCAGTCATAAACTAGGCAGGAAATAGTGTGTCAATCTGCCAAACAATACATTTCCGTGACTGTACTTTCAAAACACAGCCTTTTCATAATTATAAAAACCTTTCCAAACCATTTAGTCATAAGGAAATGTAAACGACATAGTAATAACGTAAACTAAAACTTTGGTTTTCTACTAAAGCATTTCCGTCATGAAAATCTGTTGTTTTCACCAGATTCCTCCTATGCTGACGTCGGTTGCGTACGCGTAGCAACGTAGTACGCGCCGCTGACGTCGGTCGCGTACGCGTAGCAACGTAGTACGCGCCGCTGACGTCAGTGTCGCAGTATAGTACTATAAAGAACGCAATGTATATATGTTCGTACGCGCGACTGACGTACGCGACCGACATCAGCGTAGGAGGAAATCAAGCCTTAGCTGTCAAAAAACGCTTTGCATTAGGAGCGCCATTAATATGTGACCATTCAACACTTTGTTAGAAAACCAAAGCTTCAGTTACTTGTATAAGTAAAGCCTTATCTAAATAACTGTTGAATCAATGTAAAAATATGCCATAAGAAAGAATGAAATAAATCATGTTGTTGTATTCATTATTTTTGTGTTCCTTAATTTATCCATGACCGAATTCGGCCATCATCTCAACGGAGACTAGCCATCAACGCGGGAGATATTATAGTGCACAAGTGTGCGCAGACACAGGTGCACTCACTCTTCCCTCACTCTCATAGTACGATGGGACGGCAATCCGACACGACCGGAGAGAGATGAGACGCAGGAGGACCGAAGCACGGGGGTATCTAACGCCAACTTCCAAACTCCGGGCTGTTACTTTGTTTCTGATGGAAATATAATTAAGTTATTTGCTACCAATACACTATTAATAGTTTCTAAAATAAAATGTCCGGTTTGTACTGACGCCTTCTTCCCATTGACCTGCAGAAACTGCGGAACGCCGCCTGACATAATTATCTACTCCTTTTTTCCGGTTATCTACTTACTAGCTGCGCTCCGCGGTTTCGCCCGCGTAAGTCTCGATCCTGTGGAAATATCGGGAAAAAATGTCCTTTGTCCTATTTGAGGTTATGATCTACCCATGTGCCAAATTTCATCCAAATCCGTTCAGTCATTTTAGCGTGAACGCGTAACAAACAAAGTCACTTTCGCATTTATAATATTACTAGCTGGTGCCCGCGGCTTCGCCCGCGTGAATGTCGGTTATTATACTTCGTTGCTTCGTCCTTCGAGATTAGGTAACATTGTAGTAATACGTCTAAGATATCGCCTTTCACCCACTAAGTATTGAGTTTTTTTTTTTTTTTTTTTTTTGTGTTGGTATACTTCCTCTTCCTTCTTGTTATATCTGTGGTGTCATTCATTCGCGTTTTAGTGCGTCGCCGATCACCACTTACTTTCTAAGAAAAATTTAAAATAAGATGCCGAAACGTTGTCACAAAAACGAGGATAGTGATTATTTGAGAAGAAAGATTCGAAAACTTGAAAAGAAAATCGACAAACGTGCCAAACGGTTGCGAGTTCGAATGTGCTCTGAAAGCAGTAGCTCACCGGCGAATAACTTTATAACGCCTGAGCTATCGGATCATGAAGGTAAGCTAAAGTGTTTTCTTATCAATGTTATAACAAAAGAAAGATATTGTGAATAGTTTTTAGGACTATATCCGTATCATAACCTGACATGATGTCTTATTCCAAATAGTGCTGTGTACATCTTAGGGGGATGTTACCTTCACATAATTTTGTATACCCAAATCTTTGGGTAAATTATACCTACCTTCATATTAGTGATTGTGTACATTTGAAAGGAATGTTACCTTCACATAACCTACTTAAATCTTATGTAGGTACGTAGGTATAGATTAAATATTATAGTGTTGTGGATAGTTTTTAAGGACTATCGCCGCTCTAAAAGTTATTTGCGTAGGTATAGGGTGGTAAAGTTATACCACCCTATACCTACACAGGGGTAGTGATCATAATCACTTATCTACCAAAATATTGGTATGGATGATGAAATCGATGTTGTGGATAGTTTTTAAGGACTATCTCCGCGCCATTTTCTCCAATACCTACATCTGGCACTTATTATATTCCAGATGCAATAGAAGTTCAACCCGAAGTCGAGTCAATTCCAATTGTGGATACGGAAGAGCCCCAACCGGGTACGTCCACCTCAACTATTGATGTGGTACAGCCAATGCAGTCGGAACCACCAGTTGAAGCAACGCTCGATCCCCCTGACCTGGATGATGAGATTCTGAATCTCTTGGGTGAAACACCTTCAAAAGAAAAAAAATATGGACCGGATATTAGAGGTGAATTATCGGTTCGCTGGGAACACATCGCAACGACAGGCTTGACAAAGGATGCCAGAAAAGAGCTACTTGAAAAGCATCTTGTTCCAAAAAATTGCACAAAGATTGATGCACCGAAGTTAAATCCAGAAATAAAAGCCGCTTTATCAGATGTACTCATCAAAAAAGACAAAGCATTGGAGAATAAACAGGTACAGGTCGCAGCAAGTATATCCTGTATAAGTGAAGCTCTCAATACATTGTTTTCTTCGGATCACAAAGACCAGACTGTAATAAAATTGCTGATCGAAGCGGGTCGGCTGATGTGTGACTCACAACACAACGAGTCCATGACAAGACGTAGTTTTATATGTTCTACAATCAAGAAAGATATAAAGGATCATTTGTTTAACACAGAAATCGATAATTTCTTATTTGGCGAACAGCTGACCGATACTATAAGAGCTGCAAAAGCCATTTCCAAATCAGGCGCTGAAATTAAAAATAACACACCAGTCAGAAGACCTGCACCAGCACAGAGACCGAGACAGGCCCCTACTCAGACTTTAAACCAAAGACCTCCGTTCCCGCCGGCGCGGCAAGCGGGAGCAGCGAGGAGGACCGAGCCGGCGCAGCGCCCGCGACCGCAGCAGCAACCGCGACAGCCGCCGCGCTTGCAGCAGCGCCCAGCCCCCCGGCGCTAGACCTGGTACGTTCCGCAGGACGATTATTATATTTTTATGATCAATGGCAATTGATAACCAAGGATTCTGTTATATTATCATGGATTAGAGGTTACGAGATACCGTTTACGAAACCGGTTTATCAGTCATACGAACCTAGTTTACCTGCATTATCTTCATCAGAATCCCTTCAATACAGGGTGGCCATCACTGATCTTATAGACAGTGGAGCTATTTCACATTGTGAACCATGTGAAGGACAGTTTCTTTCTAGTTATTTCCTAATTAAAAAACCTAGTGGTAAAAACAGATTTACATTAAATTTAAAATCTCTAAACAAACACATCATAACAGAAAATTTTAAAATTGAAGATCTGAGAACAACTTTAAAACTAGTGTCAAAAAACAGTTTCATGGCTACCCTTGATTTGAAGGATGCGTATTTTCTCGTATCTATACATCAGAACTGCAGAAAGTACTTACGATTTAAGTATGAGGGTAAAATTTACGAATTCAATGTTTTACCGTTTGGCCTAAACACGGCCCCATTTGTTTTTACCAAACTACTAAAACCGGTAATTTGTTTACTGAGATCATTAGGCTATTTATCATCTATTTATTTAGATGACATTTGTATTATTTCTAACAATTATCAAGATTGCCTAGACAATATATTAAAAACAAGAATTATTTTAGAATCCTTAGGATTTATTATTAATATAGAAAAGAGCTGTATGATTCCAAGTAACGTTTGTAAATACCTTGGATTCGTGATAGATACGAAAAATTTTCAAGTTAGCCTACCGAAAGATAAACGAGATTTAATTAAACAAGAATTGCAATCGTTCCAATTCAAACCTCGTTGTAAAATAAGACATTTTGCACGCTTGGTAGGCCTCCTCACTTCATCTTGTCCCGCGATTCAGTATGGTTGGCTTTATACTAAGCAAATGGAAAGATGCAAATACCTTGCATTGTCTCAAACGAGTAGTTACGATAGCCACATGTCTTTACCACAGTACCTGCAGGACGATTTTTCCTGGTGGTTAAAATCAATTGATGATGCAGTCAATCCCATTAGACAAGACAGCTACACGCTAGAAATATTTTCAGATGCTAGCAAAAAAGGGTGGGGGGCAGCATGCGGTGAGGAGACCGCCAGTGGCCAGTGGAGTAATTCAGAATGTGTCAAACATATCAATTATCTAGAACTCCTGGCAGCGTTCTTGGGTTTACAAATATTCGCTAAGGAATTAAGAAATTGTCAAGTTTTATTGCGTATTGACAACACAACTGCTATTTCGTACATCAACCGTATGGGTGGAGTAAGATTTCCACATCTAACTGAAATCACAAAATCTTTGTGGCAGTGGTGTGAAGCTCGCGGTGTATTTGTATTCGCTTCATACATAAGTTCAGAAGATAACGAAATAGCAGATGCGGAGTCTAGAAAATCTCATCCAGATACCGAATGGGAGATCAAAGATCACGCTTTTGAAAAGATTGTACAGGCCTTTGGGCAACCTAAGATTGATCTTTTCGCATCAAGGTTAAATAATAAATGTGAAAAGTACATCTCATGGAATAGAGACCCTGGAGCATTCGCTGTGAATGCTTTTACTTTAAGCTGGAAAAATCTTTCTTTCTACGCATTCCCTCCGTTTGCGGTTATTTTAAAAGTGCTAAGAAAAATAATAACCGATCAAACCGAAGGTATTGTTGTGCTCCCCTTTTGGCCCACGCAACCCTGGTTTCCACTGTTTCAAAAACTTCTCTGTTCTGAAATGATTCAGTTTACACCCTCTGATAATGTGTTATTGTCCATTTCCAACAGTCTCCCGAAGCTCACGTTGATTGCAGGGAAGTTATCAGGACGGCACTACGGAACAGAAGAGTACCACCGTCAGCTCTAGATATTATGATAGCTTCCCTCTCTGAAAATTCAATAAAACAATATGACGTTGCAATTCGACGTTGGGTTAGCTTTTGTAAAAGTCAGAATATTGAAATACATGAGGCATCAATTCCGATGGTAATTTATTTTCTCACTGGATTATTTAATTCTGGTTTACAATACGGATCTTTAAACAGTCATCGCTCCGCTCTGTCTTTGATCTTAGGATCGAGAGTAGGGTCTGATGACCGTGTTACTAGGCTATTTAAAGGTTTTTACAGACTTCGTCCTCCAGCTCCCAAATATAATATCACTTGGGACCCCTCAATAGTTTTAGATTCGTTCTCGAAATGGTACCCAAATTGTAATTTAAGTTTAGAACAATTGACAAAAAAGACCGTAACTTTGCTCATGCTAGTAACTGCACACAGAGTGCAGACGATTAGAAAAATAACACTAGAGAATATAACTGTGCGTGGTCAGTTTATACTAATCAAGATAAGCGATTTTATAAAAACATCTCGCCCAGGTTCAGCTCAACCTTGTCTTAATATTCCATTTTATAAAGACCGTCCGGAAGTATGTCCGGCTGAGGCGTTGGTAGCTTACATAGATAGGACAAAGTCTTTGAGAAACAATACGAATAGCCTATTCCTAAGTATTAAAAAACCACATAAACCGGTATCCACAAATACTATCAGCCGGTGGATAAAAGATATGCTATCAATTTGCGGAATTGACACCTCAATATTTTCTGCTCACTCCACCAGACACGCAGCCACCTCAGCCGCTCATAGAGCTGGTGTTAATATTGACACGATACGAAAGACCGCTGGATGGAGTGGCACCTCCAATGTCTTCGCTAGATATTATCATAGAGATATTCAGTATGAACAATCTGATCAATTCGCTTTATCAATCCTTACTTCTGATTGATACATTATTTTAGAATATTATTATAATTTAATTACTCAAAGTTAACCTTAATTAGTGAGATACTACATTTAAGTTTTAGAAAACAATAATATTTATTGTTTGTTGATTATACATTTAATAGTAAATTATGATTGTTTTAATATTTCACCAACTTTCAAAATCTACAATGTTACCTAATCTCGAAGGACGAAGCAACGAAGTATAATTGGAGATTAAACGAACTTACCTGAAGTGAAGTTCTATCCAAATTATACGAGTTGCTTCGTCCGAAGAGATTAGTTCCCTCCCAACCCTGTAACTCCCAATATCTTTAATGAAATATTAAAAGGTTCCAGACTTTCAACTAAATGAATGACACCACAGATATAACAAGAAGGAAGAGGAAGTATACCAACACAAAAAAAAAAAAAAAAAAAAAACTCAATACTTAGTGGGTGAAAGGCGATATCTTAGACGTATTACTACAATGTTACCTAATCTCTTCGGACGAAGCAACTCGTATAATTTGGATAGAACTTCACTTCAGGTAAGTTCGTTTAATCTCCAATTATATACTAAAACCTTCCTCGAGAACCACTCTATCCACTAGTGAAAACCGCATCAAAATCCGTTGCGTAGTTTTAAAGATTTAAGCATACATAGGGATATAGGGACAGAGAAAGCGACTTTGTTTTATACTATGTAGTGAAAATTATATACTGCATATTTGAATTGCTCTTGCGCTTCTGTTACATATTGTAGAGTCCATAAAAATCAAAACAAACCTTGCAGAAAATACCAGACTCCATTCTACAACATTCTCAATGAAAAATTGCATTTATTCTCTAATAAAATATCTCATAATACTGGTAAACATCGCAGTGGAATGTGTGCCTCTGGCGGTCTATCCGGCAAATATTTGATTACTATCGCCCCTCGGGACTGCCCGCATTTGATCCCCAACTAAACAATATTAACTAATACATACCTTGTTATAGTTTTTCTTATAAAATTACCTGGATAAATAAATCGTCAGAAATGGATGTTCATTTTTCTTCCATGTGTTATATGGAGACATCACATAGAGGGTGTTAAGGTAAACACCATTATCCTTGCAACCAGTGGTTTGGTGTCATTTATAGAACGTAAAATCAATGGAAAATTTAATTTTTTTTTTGTTGTAAATTACATTTTACTACAAGAGTATTTCACCCTTTCACCCTAATTATGTGCTAGTGCAAAGAGCTTGCGTCTTAACACAGATGGGGGCGCGGGACATGACCTGACCGGCCGCGACCGCGACCCCTCCATCAGTCAGTCAGCTGTTTCAAAATCAAGCACGGTGTCGGATAGAAAGTCTTAAAAATATTTAAATGAAAATAACGTTTTTTTTTGTAGTTACTCGGTCATTTATTTTTATATTTAAGTCAACTACCCATCCATGGTTTGAGTGATAACGGTTTTCACCCTGACACCCTGTATAAATAGGTACAAGGTCGAATTCCCGTTCCCGTTCGTCGCCCCACTGGTGGGACGACGGCAGTGGGACGAACGGGAATACACGGACTAAAGTAGCTAAGGAAACGTGAAATGGGTATCGATATTTTCCAAACACTATATAACAAAAAAAGATATCATGTTTTTTTTTACTGTTGTGACTAGAAACGTGAAATCGCGAAAAAAAATCAGCTGTTCCCTACATTTTGACGAGCTATGCGAACAATAAATGTAGGGAATAGCTGATTTTTTTTCGCGATTTCAAGGTTGTTCCCATAGTGAAAGTTGTTCATAATGATGAGTAAAATGACCCTTAAGAGATTTCATTTATGAAAAGATACACCTTGTATATGTTTTCGACAATCTCTTGTATTCAAAAAGGTGTCAACGTAACACCATTAACAAGTTTATCCAAAGGTCCCGGTACTCATAGGTACGTAAAGAAACGTGCATCGTATCCCAAATACAGAGTCACAATGGGAAACAGGATTAGGTAATCTATACGATCTCTTTTGAGAGTATTCGTTAAAGACTCTGTTTGGGGCTCCAGTCACGTGTCGTACGTAGCTACTTCGCAGATCATGTTAGACTTGTAAAGTGAATTAGAGAAAGGATATTATTAATAAAGTGTGATATCTAACGAAGAGCGTTCCCTCTAACCTGCAATAGTATAGAGTCTGTAGATGCAAAAAGAAAAAAAAATTACAATTACAAAATACAAAAAATATTTACAGCATGTAAGGGTAAACACTCTTGTCATTCAAACCATGGGTAGTTGACTTAAATATAAAAATAAATCACCGAACACAACAAAAAAAAAACGTTATTTTCATTAAAAGATTTTAAAAAGTTTCTATCTGACACCGTGCTTGCTAGCGAAACAGCTGACTGACTAAGGGAGGGATCGCGCTCGCTGCCGGTCAGGTCACATCCCGTACCCCCAGCCCGTGTTGAGACGCAAGTTCGTTGCCCTAGCGCATAGGGCAACGAACTTGCGTCTCTTGTGGTAAAAATTAGATCTAAAAATTAAAAAAAAAAAGTTGTAATTTTCCATTGATTTTACGTTCTATAAATGAAACCAAACCACTGGTTGCAAGGATAACGGTGTTTACCCTAACACCCTGTATAGTGGGTATATTAAATTGATACCGAAAAGAAACACTCTGTACATGCACAGTCGCACACTTGTCACTCTTGTCTTTCTATGTTGAAATACGAGTGTCCGTGTAAAGAGTTTTTCTTTTACGTATCAATTTAATAGTTTTGTGAAAATTTCCGTGCCAATAATGTAAAAAAAAAAAAAAAAAGTGGTTTTTTTTTTGCATTTATAGACGCTATACTATTGTTAACGGGAATGCCCTTTGTTAGTTAACATACTGTATATTAGAATGGCAGGTTGGTCTATTGTGAAATGAAATGATAAATTCAAAAAAAATAATTTCTAACTGCCTTCATGTGTCTTAAGTCACATTTGATATAGGAGACGATAAGTTTAGAAAATCAGTTTTTTTTGTTAGTTTTATCATGTTTAGATATATCACAACTTCGTCAGATAATTTAATATATGACTGTGTTTTCTTCTTTTAAAAATTCTTGTAAAAATACTAGGTATCTTTATTATTAACCCTTCGCTAACTTCACGTTGTTCGTTGTTCTTTGTCCGGCGTCCGGTTCGTTTAGCAGGACAAACAACGGTTAACGTAATATACTGTATTTTTATGTACAGGATGGGTTCTGATCACTAAAGCAGCTATAATTTTAGTACATGAAATGAAATGAAATTGAAATTAAATAAAATGAAATAAGTAAGCGGTATATCACTTCAGAACGGCTGGATCGATTTGGTTCGTAATAATCGAATCAGGTTCGAATCAGATTCTTACTTTTTTTTTAAGTTGCCGGGAAAATTGGATCATTCGGGAAAACTGAAACTATGCATTTTCTATGGGACTTTTGTATGAATTATTGTAACATAAACAGGACATCGACTGTCGGGACAGCAGCTAGTATGATAAAAGTATCGATGTAAGTACCTTACTTGTGAATTGACAAAAGATTATTCAAGTATTTTTCGTTCAACGTTTTTTTAAATCATCATCATCTGCCTAGCCTTTTCCCAACCATGTTGGGGTCGGCTTCCAGTCTAACCGGATGTAGCTGAATACCAGTATTTTACATGGAGCGACTGCCTATCTGACCTCCACAACCCAGTAACTGGGTAATACGATACCCCTTGGTAAGACTGGTTGTCAGACTTTCGGGCTTCTGACGACCCGTAACGACTGTCAAAGATCCACAAATGACAGCCGGGACCAACGGCTTAACGTGCTTTCCGAGGCACGGAGGAGTCTCGATATGTAAAGATGGTCACCCATTCACGGACCAACCCCGGCAAGCGTAGCTTAACCTGATGGATCGACCCGTGCGGCTGTTATTACTTAGCCACGAGCTCCTCCGTTTTTTAAAATAAGAGAAAGATTAAATAATAAAACATAACATCATGCCTGTATTCCCCGAAGGGTTAGGCAGAAGTGTACTTAGAGTACATCCACATTTCGCCAGTTATGTTTAAGTCCCATGTAATAGGGAACGAGCCTATTGTCATCAACCAGGTACAAATCCTGAATCCGGGTTAGGTACTACTGAGGAATTACTAATGGAATAGCCCAATAGCACTTTGCCCGACCCGGGAATCGAAGCCAGGACCTCATGCTCAGCAGTAGCACTTGAGACCACTAGACCAGTGAAGCAGTCTAAATTATGCAATCCTATTAACCCTTAAAATACATTGCGACATTTTTATAAAGATAGAGATGCTGTCAATGATATTAAATTAACAGATATGTTTTAAGCGCGCAATCGTGAAGACTCGAAAACATTCCAATTGTAACGTTTTTACTTGTAGTGAAATGTAAAATTGAATGAAACGAGGATATGTGTGCCGCTGCTGCGCGGAACACTTTTTTCATAACATATCTGTTAATATAATATCATTGGATGCTGTAGAGTGATCCCTGTTAAAAACGCACCCTATATATCCATACAATACATCTTTTAGGGGATGTACGGATATACATTATATAGGTAGGTACAGGTTGTGCTAGCAGACGGAATCTTTATCTCATTACGGAGGGCAGTTTCACGTGTTTTGTTTTGTGATCGGTATGATTAGCGACCTACCCACATTTAAAAATGTTACTAATAATTATTAATATTTTGCAGACAAATTAAAAATCCGGAGTCACACGTAATCTGTTCGATTTATGCCCTAACACGTGTGACTCCGGATTTTTTATTTGTCTGTCTGTGGTGTCTTGTTTATACCTTTTTAGTCGTAGTTGGGTTTTAGTTTTTATTACTTAAATTTTTTCTATTTTCAGAAACGTTAAAAAAAAGAAAAAAAAAAACAAATTCGAAAAGATAAAAATAATCATAGTGAGGGTCGGTTCGACCGTTCGGTTTTATTAGCACCCGCGATCGCCGATACTGGTCCGATAAGAACGGAGCAAATGCGAACAGTTATCAATGAGACACGGTGCCATCAAGGGACACGATAAGTGCCTGGGAAACTTGCTGGAGACAGTCAACGGTTGAAAACTGTTTTGGGGTTTTTTAGCTTGTTTTTTTCTTAGTGTTTGTGCGATTCAATTTATAGAAATGTGTGTTGTATGCTGTCTTCATCTGTTGCGGGAAAGTCCGAAAGGGATACCGGGACCCTTGGCAACAGGCAACTGAAGGAACACGGGTACCTAAGTCAGTAAAAGTCTGAGACGCCCTCCCAGCTCCGCCCAAAGCGGGAGAAGTCATTTGATGATATCAGACCCTCAAAAAAAAAAAAGCTATCTTCATCAAGATATAGTTTTCAAGTACAAGGATTTTAGCGCGTGACCAAAATCGGATCTAACGGCGCCATCTTGTTTTTTGAATATTCCACAAAAAAGTTGCACAAATGCCTGCTAACAGCTCCACCCTGTCAACTCAACGAAGATAATGAATAATATTACTTGGTGAACGAACTAGCAATATTGTCGAAGAAATATGTCGTCGAAGTCACACCATTTCGTAGTTAAGTCATGTCGAAGAAACGTTTTGTCGGAGTACAGTAGTGTCGGACTTAAGGTATGTCGAAGTAAAGCATTGTCGAAATAAAGACGTGTCGAAGTTCCGTATTGTCGAAATAAAATCTTGTCGTAGTTCTGTTTGTCGAAGTTCAGATTAGTAGTCTAAATAAACACTTTTGTACTAACCATGTTCTGCTGTTGTTTATGTTTTTCATTTGTCAATCAAAGGGCCTTCCCTATTTTCTAGAACGTCAAAACCAAACTCGATGATTCGCACATTTTAAATAAAGAACATCACAACAAAAACAAATGCTTAACCCTTAAAAAGCGGAGGTCTTTCACGAACGATAAATACTTGCGAGACGATGTGTTCTCGCCCTCGATACGAAATACGTTCACCCATCGAGTTGGGTTCCGTGGCTCGTAACCCTTTGTCACTGTTTATTGGGGTACCGAAGTGAACCAAAACCATAAGGAACCCTACACCGATATCGAATGGATTTGATTGAAATCAACACAATATGCGCGGAGTTTTGCTTTTTTTAGGATTTTGTTTACGTTTCGTCTGTATTGATCTTCGGTGCAAAGGTGTAAAGAGACTCTTAAAATGGTTTCTGGCAGAAAAAATGTTAATCAAACTGTCTAGCCTTTTCCCAACTATGTTTGGATCGGCTTCCAGTCTACCTGGATGCAGCTGAATATCAGTATTTTACAATGAGCGACTGCCTATCTGATCTCCACAACCCAGTTACTGAGTAATATGATATCCCTTGGTAAGACTGCTTGTCAGACTTTTGGGCTTGTAACTTGATCTTTGACCGTCTTTACGGCTGTCAAAGATCTACGAATGACAGCCGGGTCCAACGGCTTAACGTGCTTTCTCTCGATATGTAGGTAATTTCGGGAGGTTCGTGGATCCATGGTCACCCATCCATGAACCGACAGTGGCAAGCGTAGCTTAACCTTAGATCGACCCGTGCGACATTTAGCCACGACCCTATTGAGGAAATGTACAAGTACATAATTATAATAAAAGGTATAATCGCTACAAAGCAGCGAGCAAACGTAGTAATTAATGCGTAATTTTTATAACAGAAAACCAAAATAAAAAGACTTTATCTAATCTGAAATTGCAACAAAAATGGCTGCTGTAAGCCCAAAATTAATAAAACAATATCGTGTTGATACATTTTTCATTTACAACTTACAGTCACTGCGCGGAGATCGTTCCGATGCTTTTACTGTGTAAGGCGCCATTCACAACGAAAACCGGGTAAATTAATATGAGAATAAAAAAAAATCAAGACACCCTTCTTGACTTTTGACTTCTTGACACCCGATTTGAAGTACCTTTCGCTGCACAATTTAATAAATTAACAACGCTTGAGAGCAATAACCTGAAAAAAATACGCGCATCCCGCATGTGTATACTAACGCCGCCATCTTGTTTTGCCAATAGAATTTATCTGTCAATTTCACAAATGTTTACCAACAATGTCTTACTGTCAATTTAATCAGGTGCCAAATGTTCCTTGTGGCAGTTAAGTAATAAACCTACCTATACATAGAAATAGGCTTCTAAACACAAAAACACACAAATATACTATCGCAAAAGTGTCGTAAGCCGAAAATGTAACACTTTTTCGGCTTATTCAGATCGGACCCCACTTTTTCTCATTCGCCAAGGATGCAGAGTTTAACGTGCGTTGTGGAACTTCTTTCTAAAAATATTTTTTTATTTATTTCTCGTTTATTTATTTTCTTTCTTTACACACGGTAAAATACATAGAGATACGACACAATTATAATATGAGTACAAAGGTACTGCTTATTTCTTAAGAAATTTCTTCCAGCAGAATTCGTAAGAAGAAAAAAATGAGAAATGAGAAAGAAATGTAGACAATAGTTTGTGAGAACAAGAAGAGAAAAACATAAGCGATATTTATTTTTTATTTACAGGAGACATTACGTCGGGGTTCCTCATGCAGATTGATAGGAAATTCGTTAAAGTGCGAAACTATACGAGCAGTCCCGAAACAAATACGCGGGTAAAACAGTAAACATTTATGAATTACTAAGTAACTACTTCCTAGCGGCTATCACATTGTTTTCCGTAACATTCCTTCCCAATTCACTACGCACACGTCATCTCCCACCAATCCGAACGACGCCTAATCCGAGCAATTTCCAGATTGAATTTTTACGACATCAACAAACAGACGGATAAAGTGATAAACAAATGTGTAACCGGGGAGTTGAATGACTAAACTGCGATATAAAACGGAACTGAACTTGGTAATACATAAATTTATTAAATGGGCTGAAGATATCTCAGTCGCGGGCGGAGGGTTGGATGCGATACCGGAGTTCCTCAATTCACTTTTGTGTTTGTAGTGATGCAACTGTTTTTGGCACTAAAAGATGTCACGGACTTCTTCTTTTGGTGGTTATGGGCCTCTGACTTGGCTTCACATGCCGTCAAGAAATTCTCTCAGGCATTATTGGTCGCTGCGACCACTTGCCATGGTCGTAGCCGTCTAGTGCGTGAGGTTCCTTAGGTTTTGGTTTCCTAGGAAAGCGGTTCGGTCATATTTTAAGGGCCATCATAAAAATCTGTCTTTTTGACAAGTATTACATTTAGGGGTTACTCTGTATTTGGACAGCGGTTATTGTGTGACCGTTCACCGATTTCGAAACCAAGGATACACTTGGGTAGGAACTCGTTTTACGACCGTCGAGTATCAACTATCAATTGAATAAGTATTCGATGGGTTACAAAATTCTTTGAAAATAAGTCTGTTGATTTTAAACTGGAAAACTGGCTGAGAACGTAGTGTTGAAATTCAAATAATTATTTCGACCTAGAATGAGGGTTTATAACAGAAAAAAAATATGGATTTAAGCAGTTACAAACAGTTGGAAGCTGTTATTAATTTCCATTTTCTCAGAATTAAGTAATTAACCACCTCGCGAAATCTACCGTGATTTCACTTCAGGAAAAACATGATCCAAAATAAAATTCAGAAAAGCTAAAAAAATATGAATGTGTAATTCCAAGATATTATTCTTCTGAATCTGAATAGAGCTGCGACTGCGAGTGTCTACATGCCGTTGCCAATTTAATAATGTCGTCTTGTAAGCCGTGTTCATGCTTGGAGTCGGTTCAGATTTTTCTCTTTAATAACATTATATTGTTGGTCCATATACGCGAGCAGAAGGAGAAATGTTTGCGTTATTTCTGAGTGAAACGCGACGCAATTTGCTGATTTTCTTTAAGGAATTGAATTTAGTATAGGATTCCTTGAAACGGTATTTGTGGTTCTTCAAGAACTACAAATACCGTTACATGTATCTCATCATTTATTAATTTATTTACTTAAATATACTTTATAGTACACAAAAAAAATACATAGCAGAAAATCTGTTTTCTAATATAGTTCGGAAACTATATTAGGGTTGGCTTGCAGTCGTACCGGATGCAGCTGAATATCAGAATTTTACATCGAGGTCCTTTACAGCCCTTTTACTGGGTAACAATGCCTGGGTTGCCGTCCCATCGGACTATGAGAGTGAGGGAAGAGAGAGTGCACTTGTGTCTGCGCATACACTTGTGCACTATAATATCCGTTGTTTCCGTTGAGATTGGCCGCCTTATTGGCCGAAATACAGTCTGGAGGACTATGTATATTATAATAGGTCTTTACCTATGAAATTGCCGTTCTGCAGTACTGGCCATTTCAAATCAAAATAATTTTTGTTTGGCTAAGAATTCTAATTTCAAATTAATTTTATTTTAAAAACATGGAATTCTTTTTTCAAAAGAAGTCATTTGTTTAATGATTAGTGTTACATTTTCATCGCATTTCAATCTTTTTCGTCATCATGGATACGTTAAAAATTCGAGTAATTATGGAATATGAGTACCGTCGTGGCAGCAACGCGGCACAAGCGGCACGCAACATCAACGACGTTTACGGAGCTAACACTACAAACCAACGCACCACCTGTTATTGGTTTACTCGCTTCCGTTCTGGAAATTTCGACCTGAAAAATGAACCTCGCGGTCGTCCGAAGACTTTGGTCGACAATGACGAATTAAAGGTGATTGTGGAAGCTGATGATACACAATCCACGGCTGAATTAGCAGCAGCTTTCGACGTTAGCGTCAAAACAATATTGGTCCATTTGCGTCAAATTGGCAAGGTAAAAAAGCTTGACAAATGGGTGCCCCACGAACTCAATGATCGCCAGCGCGAAGTACGCGTCGAGGCATGCCTTGCACTGCTCAACAGACACACAAATGAAGGAATTTTGAACCGCATTGTTACCTGCGATGAAAAATGGATTCTGTTTGATAACCGCAAGCGCTCAGCAAGTTGGTTGGATCCTGGTTCAGTACCTAAACAATGCTCTAAACGAAAACTTACCCCTAGAAAAGTGATGGTCACTGTTTGATGGTCTAGCGCCGGTGTGATTCATCACAGCTTCTTACCAAACGGGGTGAGCATTACTGCAGATGTGTAATGTGAAGAACTGAACACAATGATGGAGAACCTGGCACATCTCCAACCAGCATTGGTCAATCGCTCGTCTCCGCTGCTCCTGCACGACAACGCGCGACCTCATACTGCACAGCAGACGGTCTCCAAGTTGCAAGAACTGGGGTTGGAAGCTCTCCGTCATCCGCCCTACTCACCAGACCTTGCGCCTACAGACTACTACTTTTTCCAGAATTTGGATAACTTCTTGGCGGGAAAAAAAATCGATACCCGAGAGGCAGTATAAAATGCCTTTGAAGAATTTGTTGCCTCCCGTCCAGCTGATTTCTTTAAGAAGGGCATCAATAAACTGCCACTGCGTTGGCAAAGATGCATTGATTGCATGGGTGATTACTTCGATTAATACAAATAAAAAATATATGAAAAAAAATCGTTTAAATTTTTTCATACAAAACGGCAATTTCATAGGTAAAGACCTAAATATATTATATACTGGGTAACAAGTTAATAACACGATATGACTTGGTATATCTATTGTTTTTCTTATATTTCTGTCAAGTTAATTCCACCAAACTCGCATGCGCTTTCATCGCTCTCCTCGAAAGTCCCAGTTTTTTTTCTATCGCAATTTTTTGTCTAAATGAGTGCAGTTTTAAGTTTTTACAGTTTTTTCTGGCTGCCTGTTCGTTACGGCAGATCTTCGAGTGACCTAGCTATATCGCTAATTTCCCCCGGGAAGGTTGCACTCGTATTTAATACTTTTACCGTTCGCAAAATTTTAGTCTTAATTTTTTTATTTGGACTTTAAATTGTAAGTTTTTTAATTTTTGCATAACTCTACGTACAGTTGTCCTTTAAATAATGTAACACAGGAGATAGGTACTTTATGTTTGATAGTGTGATCAGTGAAAGTTTTATTAATAATAAGAAAGACCTTGTTGGAAATAAAATACTTTTTAATCGCCAGATAACTTTTACATGAACAATAAATATGGCGGTGTGTAATATTATTTTCTGTACTTAGGTACTTACAAAAGCTCTGTCCGTTATGTTGAAAAATTTCAACCCTTTAATTGTGTATTATTGCTGATTTGTCAATAATCAGCGGGGCAATTCCCTTAATTTTAAGAACGTTCACGTTCGCATCTCATTCGCAATCTGTTTGACAGTTTGCGACTTGAATGTGCAAGAATTGGCCCTCAGATAACTTTTGTCTGAAGAATAAATTACAGTTTGACATATTTTCAGTACAAAAGCTGTCAAACCGCCATATTTATTTCTCAGTTATAGGTTGTCTGACTGTTGAAAAATCAGCCATTGTAGGTAAAATGTGAAAAAGCGCGCAGACTAGTTATCTATAAAACTAGGTCAATTTAAAATAATCTAACACCTTTATTCCTAAAAAGGGTAGTTGCAATGACAGAGGTGTAGTGGAGTAAAGATAAACAGACATTTCTCCAGCGTTTTCTAATAATCCTACACGTTCAAGTAACCTGTAATGCACTTTCTGAAATCGCTTGCAAAATTAATAAACACAACCAAAACTTTAGTATAAATCTGGCAACAGTTTCCGTTTAATATTTGTGATATAACCGATGTCGGGCTAGATGTTAAATATAGCGCTTAGATTATGCGGCAATAGTCTGCGGCTGGATGTCGCCCCTGCTTGCAGATTAAACAAATATTACCCGCCGATCAACACGTACTACGAAGATATTACAGCTTCCAACGATACAGTTTCATATTGAGTGCTACAAGGGGTTACCTATCATAAGGTCGAAAAATATTTGGCCGAATTTCATTTTTCAATTTCAATAGTTTTCGGTAAATGAAATTCGAACAAAAAAAATCGGAAAAGTAATCGGTACCCGCAACAAGGATCTTTTGGCGCCTAAATGACATTGAGAGGGCGGCGTTGTTGGTAAACATTTGTGAAATTGCCACAGAAATTGTATTGACAAAACAAGATGGCGGCGTTAGTTCCGAGTTTGGCCACGCGCTAAAAGAAGCTTGTAGCGGTGTGTGATTTTGCGTCTTTTGCCCTGTTTATCAAAAGCATTTTTCTTGTAAAAAACTTCACTATTATAAGACTACACGTGTAAATTACATGATACAAGTGTCATTATATATAATTCACAAGTACTTATATTTTTACACTTTTATTCGTGGTTTTGTTTATAAAAAAATTCTTTGTAAGTTACAACTTTTGAAAATCATAGCAAAATTAATATCCTTAGAGTTTCTGGCGACTCTCTATTCCGTCTTACAAGTTTACAAGTGTCGTGCTTAGAACCGCAATCAATTTAAAAATTCGATTTTCTTTTTTTAAATGTGGTCAAAAGAGAGAGATGCTGATTATGAATATGGAGATGAGCTATGCATTTAACGAAAAACAACTTGTGAACGTGTAGACTTCTAACTTTTGATAAACAGGGCATAGTCAAAATCACAGTGATCTGTGATTTGCGCTACAAGCTTCCTTTGGCGCGTGGCCAAACGCGGAACTAACGCCGCCATCTTGTTTCGTTATAATAAGGCTGCTGCCACTGACTAGTCTTTGTCACATAGGAAACGGCGACCTCATCTAGTTTTTTTTTTTAATATTGTTGACGTGTAAAATTATTGTTTAAACCTACTTCATCATCTGCCTAGCCTTTTCCCATCAATGTTGGGGTCAGCTTCCAGTCTAACCGGATGCAGCTGACCACCAGTATTTTACATGGAGCGACTGCCTATCTGACCTCCACAACCCAGTGACTGGGTAATACGATACCCTTGGCAAGACTGGTTGTCAGACTTTCGGGCTTCTAACGACCCGTAACGACTGTCAAAAATCTACGAATGACAGCCGGTACCAACGGTTTAACGTGCTTTCCGAGGAATGGAGAAGTCTCGGTATGTAAAGATGGTTACCCATCCACGGAACAACCCCGGCAAGCATAGCTTAACCTGACGGATCGACCTGTGCGGCTGTTATAAGGTAGCCTACGTACAGAAATAAAATCATGTGAGTATCATGTTATAAATATTTAGATAAGCGTATCATCAGACTGTTGCATGATGAATAATAATCAAACTATTCAAGAGAATTTAAAGACTAGAACTCTCTATATTGTGCTAAGTCTGTGGACGCCAGAAGCTTTTGGCGCGTAATACGGTGCAATATCAATACTGGAGTCGAACCTGAGAAATGAGCATCGAGCCCCCTCCGCCACCCGCCTCACCCCCGCTCCCACCTTCCACAGATATTATTGTAAAGTTATATCGATAGTTATGTTGAATAGTAGGTTGTTTTTAATTAATAGGTACTAGCTGCACCCCGCGGTTTCACTCGCCTGAGTCTCGACCCCGTGGGAATATCAGGATAAAAAGTATCCTATGTCCTGTTCCTGGTCATGGTCTACCCCTGTACCAAATTTCATCCAGTTCCGTTCAGCCATTTAAGCGTGAAAGCGTTACAAACAAACTCACTTTCGCATTTTTAATAAGTACCTATTAGTTAGAATTAGTATATAGAAAATCTTACGATGTTTTTGTGGCGCGCTGAAAAAAAACGTGAACGTGTTACTAACGTTATTTTGAAAGAATTTTTATTTACTTTTCTCATATTCAAAATGAAAAGCAGAATGTTTATTTCGGGTATAAAAGATGTATCTGGGTACTCTAACTATTGGCGCATTCGCTACGCTCGTGCTTTCGTGCCTAAATAGGTCCCTTTCATCCTTTGTATAACAATCTACTACTAAACTCAACTCCAGAATCGTATTGAGAGGGAAAATCGAAGGAATTTTGAATGTTTTTTAACAATATTAATTAAAAACATCAATTATTATGATGTTTTTACTTCCTTATCCTTACATTATTATAAAACAAACTCCTCCGCCGCATCTGTTTGTCGCCCTGCAGGCGTAGCATGAGCACCGTTTTGTCGACGGAAGAGTAGACAAAAATGCCTTTTCTTGTAGACAGTAGACAGTACGAGACGGCAGCAAAGTAGAAAGAGTCAACTGCACTTTTTATGAAATTTACTCTTTTACATAATTCGACTCAGAATTCTTTGTTTTATCATAGGATTTATCGGTTGTCAGTGTGATTTTGACAGTAAGGATAGAAAACTTTCTTCCGAAATAGTCTACCTACAAAAACACCTAGACAAAGATCGTTAGAAATGAAAGACAAAATGACAGATTGTAGAAAGATTTCTACGGTGGATGTCAAAAATGAAGAAACGAACTGTCACTTTGTATAGAATAAGCTATGTCTATTCTTCGTAGAGATAGAAAGCGCCATGCTACGCCTGCTGTTCGCGATAAACTCAAAAGCTGCCGCACCAATTTTCATGCTGTTTTCACCAATGGATAGAGTGGTTCTCGAGGAAGGTATATGATTTGTCAGCGGGCGAAGACACGGGGCATCAGCTAGTACTAAATAATGTTGAAAAAGCCGGGAATTTGATTCTTACCGTCTTATCCCGGCGCCAAACTTACCCCAACATACTGTAACATATGGATCTCCCTTGCTTGTGATTGACATACAATTTGAACCCCTTTCCAATGAGGTAGCATAGTAAAGATGCCTACAAACAAATTAAAAATGTGCAGCCTGTGTAATAATAGGTTGTTAGGGTATGTTAAATGGCTTCGTTCCACGACAGAGGGTAGACAAAAATCTCATTTCCGTAGTAAGAGCGAGCACGCTGATAACCGGTGCGCCTGCCTGGTTTGCTGGTTAACGTTACCTACTGGTATTTAGAATTCTGTTAAATTAATCCTTCTTGCTACGTAACGCGATTTATGGATAGTCTTGGTTTAAATCTTTATTATTACCACCCTATTAGTTGTTGTTGCAGCCTATTAGTTGGTTAAGCTACGTTTGCAGGGGTTGGTCCGTTGATGGGTGACCATCTTTACATATCGAGACCCCTCCGTGGCTCGAAAAGCACGGTCCCAGCTGTCATTTGTAGATCTTTGGCAGTCGTTACGGGTCGTCAGAAACCCGGAAGTCTGACAACCAGTCTTATCAAGGGGCATCGTATTACCCAGTTACTGGGTTGTGGAGGTCAGATAGGCAGTCGCTCCATGTAAGATACTGGTATTCAGCTGCATTCGGTTAGACTGGAAGTGGTGAAATTTTATTCTTCTTAATCCTCTTAAGGGGTCACTGTACTCATCATTATGAACAACTTTCACTATGGGACCAAATCAGACAGCAAAAAAAAAAAATGTTTTGACGAGCTATGCGAACATAAATGTAGGGAACAGCAGATTTTTTTCATCATCATCAGCCTATAGCAGTCCACTGCTGGACATAGGCCTCTCCAATTGCACGCCATTCAGCTCGAATCTCGGCAACTCTCATCCAGTTGCTACCACCCACCCTGCGAAGATCGTCGCTCCACCTAGCCTGAGGGCGTCCTACCTTACGTTTGCCGATTCGTGGTCTCCACTCAAGAACACGTCTACCCCAACGGTCATCGGTTCTACGGCTAATATGGCCGGCCCATTGCCACTTTAGCTTGCTTATTCTGTGAGCTATGTCGACAACTTTGGTTCTCTGCCGGATTACCTGAGTGCCTAGACAAGTGACAATCGCTTCGAAAGCGTTTCGTATTTCTACAACGACTTTCAACTGAATTGACGTAAGCTTTTCGATAGCATATGTCAGTCCTATACATTTTTGCCTTTTCCATCATCGTTATCGCTGATAGAATGTCACTTTGTCTAGGGCCTCTGACCCCTTAAGAAGATAAAAACGAATAAAATTTCACCTTGTATTTGATGCAATAAAGCCCGTATCGTACAGACGGTTCTTCTCGTAAACTTCGCCACAAAGGCTTATATTCTTAGTGTGCACGTTTGGCAAAATGTGTAAGATATCGTCGTTTATCTGGAGTTGCGTGCTCTGCTGGGACAAGTGCCCAGTAATGGTTATCTATTAGCCGCAGGCGCGGGCAAGTCATAGGGCTGGCCATTTTGAAATCGCAAGATAAAAAAGACTTAACTCCAGAATCGTATTGAAAGGGAAAATCGAAAGTGTCACATTTTGATTGTTTATTTAAAGAAATTTTCATGAAAATGAATCGTCAGATTCCAACAAATATAACAATGCAGTTTTGGTGAAAACAAATTCTCCTAAATCGAACTTATGCTTGGTTTGACCACTTTGCTGTAGTGTTGATTGATTCATCATCTCATTTCAAAATTCAGCCTGTTAGGTATAAAATTAAATGACTGAGTTTGGAACTATTTTTTCTTAATATCTTAGCTTGTCTTATTTTTAGTTTTACCACAAACATTTTTTTTTTGTATTTGCGTTTTACATTATATTACATTCAATATTTTACATTCAATCTTAATCATTTTTTATTGTAATTTTTATATGATTATATTGCACATGCTGACATGCCTAATTGGTAAACTGCGCAGTAAACTGCGCATTCACTCAACATCTTTCAATCTATTTATAAGTACCTACCGTGTTCAGCAATAAAGATTTGATTGGATTTGAATTTTGAGTCTCAAAGATGACTGCCGAAAAAAAGAACCACTTTTAGTCATTGTCTCCGTTGCGCGCCAGCCCTAGCCATCCCATCCATTACAGTGATTTCCGACTCCAGTGGCTGACACAGCTCGCCCACTTACGACCAGATCAAAGAAAGTATTCCTCTTGACTCTTCGGTCTCTAAAAGCCAGGTAGATAGTGAATTTTTTGCCAGGAAAATGTAGTTTAGTCGGGGAAATGTTCTATTATTATTTTGGTCCCAGATTTTAACGCATCACAGACATAAACATAACATTGTGTCCAATGATATTATATTAATGAAAAAAATGATATTTTAATATCATTGATTGTGTCTGTATTATTCGATGGACACGGCAGAGGTGTACCTATAGTACACCCACATTTCGCCAGTTATGTTTAAGTTCCGTGTACTATGGGGCGAGCCTATTGCCATCACCATTCCAAGCTCGGGGGTGCTACTAAAAAAATCCAGATGGTAAAACCCAAAAATCCTTTTTTTCCTAGATTTTTATTTTCATTTCATCAATCCAAAGGATTTTGAAGGAACTTTCTAATCCATTGCTTCGTATGTTCATTTACCTTGTGACAATTTACCTTGTGACAATTTACCTTGTGACAATTTACCTTGTGACAATTTACCTTGTGACAATTTACCTTGTGACAATTTACCTTGTGACAATTTTAAAAACATGTAACAATTTTTCTTTCTTATTTTTTATCTTTTAAAATAAAATCATTTCATCATAATAGGTTTGAAAAATTTGCCTGCTTAACAACGTAAATAACGCAATGAATTTCGTTGAAAGGTCAATATGGTCAAAATGGTCTGTCAACATGAAAGGCATTGCCATTGTGAGTGAGTTACGAAATTACCCCGCATATTTCCACTTAGTAGAAGGGGGAACCTATTGATATTACTGGCCATTGATCCAGACTCCGAGGTTTTAATAAGAAAATCCTCACAGAAAAATATCCCGTCGACCTGAGAACCTACCCCTATTTTTCATCGGTTCAAAACCAGAGTCAATAAACAATTCAAATTAGATAAATAAATTGCCATACAACGTGGCAATGCCGCTAGTCTCTTGGGTACATTACCAGCCGACACCGATGCGGAGGAATTTTTCGACGCCATATTTTAGTTATTAATTGTTTATTTGTATAGTTAGTTTTAACTAATATTAGTTAGGATTTAATTAGTTATTTAATAGTTAGTTTTAATTAATGTGAGTTACGATTTAATTAGTTAATTAATAGTTAGTTGTATAATATACCTTTATTACATATTAGTTAAATGCGAATAATTTTACAATTTTAAGCACGAGATATTTCAGTTCTGGCAACGCATTTGCAATGCTTTTGGTGGTACAAAAGCATTGCCCATTGTACAAAATAATTATTTAGATTCCGAAAACTGAAACAATGGAATGCTCTTAGTTTAACCTAATTTGGACGAAATAAGTGTAATCCTATGTTATTTCGAGTAATTGCGACTGCCAATAATTTAGTAGAGGATATCCAATGATAAATGGAAATTATTTTGGGATTTACCGAATTAAATAAGGCTTTAGGTTCGTTCGTAAAAGCGGGGAGGGCTTAAACTACTAAAATATCTGTCTATTGTACAAAAAAAGTATAAATAAAATATACGGTTCGCGTCTGTTCCTCCCGATCGGTTAGGCAGACGTGAATAATAATTTTGTGACACCCACATTTCGGCAGTAATGTTAAGTCCTATGGAATAGGGGGCGAGCCTATTGCCATCAACCGGGCACACTGGCTAAAATCTAATAACGCTTTGCCTGACCTGGGGATCGAACCCGGGACCTCATGTTCAGCAGTATCGCTTGCGACTGCTGGTCCAAAAAGACTGAGATATATTTCCCTTAAAACTATTATTACAGGTTTCTTTACCTAATGCTATAGTGCGGTCTCTGAAACTGTGTCAGCTCAAAACGTTTATTTCAATTCAATTACAGGCACTTAAGAATTAATTGTCAAGGAGTCGGTTAGTTAGAAAGATGAAGAGTTGCCCATTCCAAAGTATAGTAGGTTCCTATGGAGAAGAACGGGCAAGAAACTCCACAGAATATTTCTACAACATTTCTAATCAACAAATAGACCAACATGACATCACTACAAATTTATGAAGGCTTCCCTTCTCGCCATTTCAAAAACGGAACCCCAAAAGTGGGCTCATACATCTTCGAAAGTTTCCGGCAAAAAGGCGTGTGCGCGATGCGTGTCGATTGACCGGAAATAGTAGCCGTGTATTTACAACTTCCGGTCCGGGGGCGGCTGGAACCAATTAATAACTTTTATCGCTTTCTGTGCTAGAGGCTGCTCAATTAGCACCGACATAAAAATGTTCACGGCTGATTGGATATAGCGAAATCGGCGTCTTGGTAAATCTGTTGGTACGTGTGGGAGATTTGTTGGTATTCGTACTGAAATGTATCGAGGTCGGTGATTATGGGGATGGATTTTTTATGAATAGTAATATTCTTTTGGCAATGGTTCATGAAAAAACATACAAATACGAATTAAAAAAGTGAAATGTTTTGAACAATAACAGTGTGTGTCCCACGACTGCGCCAAAAAGGTACATTTCAGATTTCAGCAATATTAATGCCAGACAGATGCTGTCTGATGCTGGTTTTCTAATCCAATGAAACTTTAGGACCAAGTGTAGAGTAACTAACAATTAATAGTTTCAACATGTTACATAATTGCGATGCGTAGGTAGGTACTTTTTAATGTAGTTTACTACTAAAATACAATAGACTTAGATTTATTTAGTAACCTATTCCGCTTAATGATTCCTGAAGAGTTATTAAAACCCTTGTGTGTTAAGCGGAATAGGTTACTAATATATCTATGTCTATTGTATTCTATAATGGATTTCCGCAGTCACGCCTGACGCCTGAATCAAGTAGTTGCTACTGTCTTTCGGTGAAATAAAATGTGGTGTAGAAACCTGAAACCAGGTCCCTATTCCCAGATTAAGAGGTTCTCAATAGTCCTCAATGGCTATAATATTCATTCATACAAAGTCATCAACTTTAACAACATTCTTCCTCAGTTGTCTCTCTCTGGTACCTATAGTTGCGCATCTCAATACCAATGGATAACACTATTCTATCCCAGAGACAAAACTGAACTGTCTAATGTCATCATGTGCCTAAAGATGGGTACTGACCGGTGTTACGAGCCATTCGCAGCGAGCATGTTACGTTACGCCGTGTCCTAAAATCCGTGTAATATGCTCGTTTCCAACTCTGCTCGCCCGTGGTCCAGATTCGCAAGACACTGTGCGCTAGTGACGATTAGTTGCGGCGTACTGACTGAACAGCGTAACACTCAAAGGGATTCGCCAAAAAACCGACAGCGGTCGGAGCACTCCAAACGAACAACGAGCGGCTCGTTGCTCGCGTGTTCGCGCTCGTTTCTAGGTAAAGAGAGAAAGAAAGAAGAAAGAAAAAATGTTTATTCTGCACAAATAAAACGCACACACAATAGAAAAAGACAAAATAAAAAATGATACAAAAGTAGGTAGGTACTGCACGAATGTTCGCTGTGTAACATGTTACATTACACCCCGTAACACCAACCGGTCAGTACCCACCTTAATAAACCCCCGGCACCCATGCTATTTGAACTTGAACGCAACGCCGCTGCTTGGCGGTAGAAAAAGATCTCGTAGTACTTCCAAAGAGCTCCTTCATATAGAGCTATATTTTATCGAATGCGTACAAAATGCAGTAATTGAATAAGAGCGGCCGGAGCCGCGGGCCGCGTTTGTGGGGGATCCGTAAATCTACTTACTACCTCTTTGTATTGACTATGGCGAGACCCAGGAGCTACGAAGACTGGCGTTGTTTTACGAGGTGCAAGTTCGCGGTACACATTTCGAACTTATCTTTTTGGAGAATGCGATGCCCAATATTATAAAACATAGAATAACTAGGGCATTCGTGTATGCCTAGATGTATGAACGTAAACGTATGTAAGGATCGTAGCAGGTGACGATCTGTTGATTCTGCCTATCGTCCTATGGTACACCGAGTTTTAGCCTGGTTGGCTTGGATGCTTGGTACTATATCCCCTAGTGTTCAGCCGCTAGCTAGATCCGATGATTCATTCAGTCATGTTGGTCCGATTCCGGTTTGAGTATAGATAGGGTAGACAGATGTTGATAATTTTCCATTAAAAATAATATCATCATCATTAAAGGCCTTGTTCCACCCACTGCTGAGTAGGGCTCTCTACTTTTTGTGCCATGCTTCCCTGGTCTGTGCGAGTCAAAATCATATATCATACATCGATCGGCCAATTATTTGGTGGCCGTGGTACGAGAATGGAAACACAGCCCCATACATTTAAGCCTCAAAGAGATGTCAGCACAATTGGCGGGGTCCGCTAGGACCGATGCCTGCCAGGGTTGCGGGAAAGTCCAAAAGGGATACCGGGACCCTTGGCAACAGGCAACTGAAGGAATACGGGTGGGTTTCACTCTCAAAAAAAAAAAGCCCCATACATTCAAGGTGGCAGTCCTATCACACGCCGATTCCCTAATTCGACCTATGTGTGTAATGTGAATGTTTCATAAACTTACCTTTATGTGGATTTATATCTGGAAATAAAAGATTTCATTTTATTTTCAAAACATTTATAATAATTCCTTATAGCTAGTCCATCCGCCAGATAGCAAGTACCAATGACCCACTTTTCTCACTTAACTCCGAGATATGAACGCGATTGTGATCTTGACATTGAAAGCTTTCAGTGCTGTCATCTGGCACAGTTGACTTGGACTGGATAACTCTATGAATTGGGTCAGGGTTACTTAGCGAACTAGATCGTGGGCTGGTCAGAGTCAGACACGAGACGTACAAAGCTCTATTTACGTCCATCAGCATGTAAGGTGTCCAGCACAAAAAGGATAAGGTTATTTACCCCGAAATCACGAGCTATACGCTCAAGCGACACGCGTCTAGCGACAGCGACTGCGGAGAAATCAAATCAAAGAAGTTGTTTAGTATGCCACGAGTCACGGTGACGCGACTTGCGAAGTGATGGACGGAAACAATTGACGCGCGCGCATGTCACTTGACGCAAGTAAAAAAAAAACATTTATTTGGACCAAACATTGTACACATTTTATTTGTCTGCAGGATTAGCACTCGTCTTAAAACATTTGGTAAACGATCTAATGCAAACTGTCGCGACAGGCAGCGCTACCCTTGTCGCGTCCACGATATCGCGCCTGTTTGTGGGAGCCTTTATGGCTTGGGTAACTATGTATACTCATAGTTACGCAAGGAAACAGTGTATAACGCACAGTTAAGGTGTAGTGTAGAAAAAAAAAAACATGCGCGGCAGTCTTTGAAGACTGCCGATAGAAATGAAAACTAGGCAACAATGCGTAACCTCAACGTAATTCAAACGGTAGACGGTAGATGGCGCTAAAAAAACAAATCACTTCAAGCGTGACGATGACGCGAGTTCCATGATTTTCGTTCACCCAAAAAGTACTCAACGCGCCTAAAGTAGTTTTGACTTCAAAAACATTTTCCACTTCCCTCTATATTAAGTAGGACAAAAAGAACGAGCTAGGAAAAGAGCCTTCTCTAAATAGCGTTTCGTACATCTCGACATTTCACCAAACGCCCGGGGGGCTACATTATGACATCACCTAGTGATAGGCACTCACCCGCTTATTCCTGAAGATTTTTATCTGAAAGACGATGTATCGAAGCCACCCTTTTCTTATGTCATGATCAAACAGGAAAGTTCCGGACCTAAGGTAGAAGCCTGAGGGCTGAGTATTAATGCCATTATTATTCCAGTGCGAAAAAAGGATGGTGCTAGCGGCCTTTTATAGCTCCGTCTCTCACTAACACTGGGTGCAGTACCTGTTTTTGTGTCCGGATAATTGCAATATGCTCCCCCCGCCCTGTTCTATAACGACTTAAACTTAACTAGCGAAATATATTAGGCGTGATTTACAGACCAAAAACGTTGAAAAATTCGAGAATTTTGCGTTCGAGATTACTTGTATGTCGAGAAAATCAACTTCCATAGAGGAAGTATGTGACAACAAGTATTTGGCTACCGAAAGATAACGTTAAAAGTATAACAAAAGTGTTGGAACTACGGATAACGAAAAAACTTCTGGGGGAACTTAATTAGAAAAGTTTGGTGCCTTCTCTACACATTGGCAGTTGACACGGATGAGCGAGCAAAGAGAGTTGTCATCTAACAAGGTATACGGGATGGCCGGAAAGTTGACGTCCAGAAAAAAAAATTTGGTCCCTCTTGTCGTGGGGTATCCCATGTATGTTCCGCGATTTTTCTTAGTTTTCGAGTTTTCGAACATAAATTGATAGATTTATGTTCGGTGAATTATGACTTAAATTTTCACCTTCAAATTAAAAATCTAAACAGGTGACTTCATGGTTCCTAAGAAGGCTTCAAGAATGCGCCAGCGCCAGACTCTCAGTTTTCATAATCAAATAAAAAAATAGTGCTTAATGTGGCTACGTTGGCTAAAATTGACCTTCAAAGACAGCGACGTGGAAAATTCTACCCTGTATATTGCCGCGCACTCGTTGATTGACAGAACGTCATAATTCAGGACGCAGTCGTAAAATATAGTAATGTACTCGTACGAATTATTGATGCAGAAAAGTTACTACTCTATTGACGAATTCCATAATAATTAATCATTGACTGATTAACATACTATTATCCCAAAACACTTTTCTCGACTTGGGAATCGAGTCCAGGACCCCACGCTCAGCAGCCACACTGCAACCACTAGACTAGACCAACTATCCAAGGCCGATCCGTTTATATTTAGATCGCACTAGCTGCAGCTAGTGCGATCGCCCCGCAGTTTCACCCACATAAGTCTCGATTCCGTGGGAATATCGGGATAAAAAGTAGGTATCATAGGTCCTATTCCAGGTCTACCCATGTGTCAAATTTCATCCAAATCCGTTCAGCCATTTTAACGTGAAAGCTATTTTAACGAGCCATTGAAACGTTATAATATTAGTTAGGAAGGAAAGTAAGCGCGTGAGTACTTCATTTGCTATTTACTCCGTGGCGCTTGTTAATGTGTTCGCGGTTAGATAGTTAGGGAGCCAGGAAGTAGATCTTTGGTAACTTGTTTGACTCTCAAAGCAGCCTGACCTGTCGGTTTCAATGATATAATTATTTTACAGGCGATAATGAAAACAGTACACCACAAGGAGTTTTTGGCGCCTGCATGACATTAACAGGGGGACGTTGTTAGTAAACATGTGTGCAATTGTTTTGTAAAATATACATAGAAAACAAGATGGCGGCTTTAGTTCCGATTTCGGCCACGCGCCAAAAGATCTTTGTCTGTATTTGAAAGCTCTGGGGGCCAAGTCTACTAATTTACAAACGTGTGATTTTGTATGGCATATCTGTCAAAAACTGATCATTGTGAGACCACTGACACGTTTTTAAATTAGTAGACTTGGCCCTCTGATATGGTAGTTGAGCGCTTAAACATCCTTGTTGCTTTCTTCAAACAAACGATATTTGTTGTACTTACACCATTGTTTTCAATTAACTTCACATCGCAAAACAATAATCCCTTAACAACTTTATAAAAAAAGCAATTTAATTGAAAAATATTCCAAGTGTGGGTGGTCACGTAAGCAAACCTCCACTGCCATGCACATAATACCCCGTGTAATACAATACCGGGGCCAACACTAAACTGCTATAAGTATTGCAAGTCGGTCCGGCATTTAGAGGCGACGGGGCGCATACTGATGCATCCTTTTGTCCGGAGCTCTGAAGATGTGGATGAGGTATTCACGGAAATTAAATCCATGTGTGTTCTTTGACTGTCGGTAGTCAGAAGCATAAAAGTCAGACAAAAAGTCTTACCAAGAGGTATCGTGTTACTCAGTAACTTTTTTGTTGTAAAATTCTAAGTCAAAGTCAAATAATTTATTTCAATTAGGCACATAAAAGGCACTTTTGAACGTCAAAAACAAAGAAATAGAACTGATTCTAGTTGCCCCTTCCAAAAGGTAGTTTTCGTTTTTGTAAATGACGTTCAAAAGTGCCTTTTATGTGGCTAATTGAAATAAATTATTTGACTTTGAACTGGGTTGTCACTAGATGCCAGGCAGGCAGGCGCTCCATGTAAAATACTCCTATTCAGCTGCATCGGTAAGACTGTAAGCCGACTCCAATGCATTTGGGTAAAGGTTAGGCAGATGAAGTAGTACTAGAGCTCTGGTATGGAATTCGTCTGAGGATATGCAGTACTACTATCATTTCTATTCCTGTCACCAAGCACCGTTGCTCTGTTCCAGTTAGGGACCCTATGTTGTAAGTAAAATACATTTCAGCTTCGTCTCTGAGATTGCAATGCATCAGCGATTCTTTTGGTACTGCAGAGGTTCATTAGGTGACTGTAAAAACTTGTATAACATCTATAGCGCTACAAGGTTATTTTGACACGTGGTCAAAATAAGAACTAACGCCGCCATCTTGTTTTTTGAATACATTTCTATCCTTTTTACAAGCTTTATATTAGCTTGGTCTGTTCGTATGTTTCCGATTACTTTAATTGTCATCCATTTTTGAAGCACTTTCTGGCATCCGATTGAGCTGAAACTTGGCATACTTATATAACTACCGAGACATTTTGAAAAAATTATACCATGGAGCTGGTCTGATGACGGAGCCGGAAGGAACTATAGGAACTCCTCAATCAAACAAGATAGCACCATCGTGTTTGGACTCATTGGCTATGTATTAACAAGTGCTTTGACACTAGGTGGTGTTTAGAGTCGTTCGTTTTTAGTTCATTAATAGCTGGTTTTTAAAAAGATTTTTACGTATTACAAGGTCCGATTAACTTGAAACTCCGTATTTTTAAAAGACCAAAAATAAAGAATAAGGTGTATCAGAGTTTTAATATTTAAATAATGTAATTTTTTAGTCTACATATTTTTAAAGCTTTTTTAAGTGACACATCCACCCTTAGCAACCCTTCGAATCTAACTTAGCTACTTTATTTCGAGAGGTAAGGCCGTTGAAAGTGAGATAGTTCAGTTCACTTTACTAGTGAGGAAAAGTGTTTGAACCCAACGCACGTACGTGCGAACTTTTTAACTTTGCTCCTGTATTTCTTTAGTGATTATGTTGTGCCAATGTACGTATAGACTACTGTAAATCGTTGGTACGGACAAAGAATAGCGAATGTATGAAGTTCAGTGCTGGGAAGTTACTGAGATAGAATGCACTATGTAGATTTAAAAGGTTCAACTATTTTATGCTTTTGATCGGTGACTCATAAATCCATACACTATAAATGCAAAAGTAACTCTTTCTGCCGGTCCGTCTGTCTGACTGACTGTGTGTCGGTCTGTCTGTCTGTCTATCGGTCTATCTATCTGTCTGTCGGTCTGTCCGTCTGTCTGTCGGCCTGTCTGTCGGTCTGTCGGTCTGTCTGTCTATCGGTCTGTCTGTCGGTCTGTCGGTCTGTCTGTCTGTCAATCTGTCTGTCTGTCTGTCGGTCTGTCTGTCGGTCTGTCTGTCTGTCTGTCGGTCTGGCCGTCTGTCTTTCAGTCTGTCTGTCGGTCTGTCGGTCTGTCTGCCTGTCGGTCTGTCTGTCTGTCTGTCGGTCTGTCTATCTGTCGGTCTGTCTGTCTGTCTATCAGTCTATCTATCTGTCTGTCGGTCTGTCCGTCTGTCTGTCAGTCTGTCTGTCGGTCTGTCGGTCTGTCTGTCTGTCGGTCTATCTGTCGGTCTGTCTGTCTATCTGTCTGTCTGTCTGTCGGTCTGTCTGTCGGCCTGTATGCTGTCTGTCTGTCTGTCACTATGTCTGTCGGTTTTCACCATCATTTAGAGAATGTTTTCCGGAAGGTTTATTGTATGTATTACTTACATTAATATTAAACTAATGTTTAATAAGGAAATCTGGATTTTTCGTCAAGGGATAAATCTTTATTTTTTCCGATGTCACTTTTTTAATAGGTATCTGACTTGTAAAGAAGTGTCTGAATATTATTCTGCGGTATTGAGATTACGCAACATGTATCTATCGTGCAATATGCAGGCAAAACTAACCTTTAGGTGACGAACATATTTTAGCTGTGCCTGTCCATTGGGAACCGCGTCGCAATACACAAGATTAGATATTTATGGCAGATGGTATACTTCATAAATAAATCCATACGCGTTGCAGGGGAAGGGGCTTCGGGTGCAGTAAACCCCAATTCTGTAAATAAACATAAGTGAATGGACGAAGAAACTATCGTGATTTCTTATTTATTACGGTGTTTTTTTTAGTTGCTTCCGTTAAGTGGATCGTGCAGTCAGGGAAACAGATTGTTTAGCTAATAGACTGTCAAATAAAATTGTCCATATATTTAAATGACTAAAACTGAATAGAATTCGGAATGAGGTAATCCGCAGAGAACTAAAGTTGTCGACATAGCTCACAGAATAAGCAAGCTGAAGTGGCAATGGGCCGGCCGTATTAGCTGTACAACCGATGACCGTTGGGGTAGACGTGTTCTTGAGTGGAGACGAACGACAAACGAAAAGTAGGACCGCAAACGAACGGAATCGGCAAACGTAAGGTAGGACGCCCTCAGGCTAGGTGGAGCGACGATCTTCGCAGGGTGGCTGGTAGCAGTTGGATGACAGCTGCCGAGTATCGAGCTGAATGGCGTGCAATTGGAGAGGCCTATGTCCAGCAGTGGACTGCTATAGGCTGATGATGATTCAAATGACAAAACAGACACGTATGAAATGGATATAAAAAAGCAAACTTAAATTAGTGTGTCGATCTGCTTAAAAATTAGGTAGGTAAAGATTTTCCAGCTTCCAGATTGTGTTTATAACATTAATTACACTTATGAGGATTGTCCTTTATAGTTTTTATAGAGTGAAGTCATTTCGCTATTTTGCATTTATTGCTGCTGGTGGTACTGAGCGCGCGTACCAAACTGCTTCAGCGCGCACCGCGGACGCGCGCTGTGTGCCTACGCTTAATTCGGTAGGTATCCGATAGAATATACTTGTTTTCCTGTACACTGAACGACTTTACTCCGGTGATAGGATGTTATGTTTGTTTATTTTATTGTGAATTTAGTTTTTAATAGTAGTACCTATATTTGTTACTTAGCTATCGCATTAACGCAACCTGTAAAGATAAATATGGCGTGTTTATAATAATATGTAATAATTATATACGTATACTAGCACTATGCCCGCGACTTCGTCCGCGTGGACTTCGTACTTTCCCCTAAAAACTTCAGCAACCCCTCCACTCTTTATTACCCTTTTTTGTTAGCGGCTGATTTTTGAAAAACCCCGTACCACGTACTTTTTTAATTTATGTTTTAAGTATTAGTATCGTACCAAGTTTCGAGTTATTCCAACAGCGCGTTACAATTTTTATTTACTTTGACACCCCGTCATTCCTCTATGTGACGTTGCTCAAAAAACTAAAAGTGACAATCTTTATTATTTACTAAGTAGCAAGTATTGCCAAGTTTCAAGTTTATTAACTCAAGGAATAAGATTTTTCATACAAACTAAGTCCCCTTTTCACCCCCTTTAAGGTCGAATTTCCAAAAATCCGTTCTTAGTGCGCGCCTACGTCATAATAACTATCTGTGTGCCAAATTTTAGCCCAATCCGTCCAGTGGTTTGAGCCGTGCGTTGATAGATCAGTCAATCAGTCAGTCACCCTTGTGTTTTATATATGTATATATAGATAAAAAGAAGGTAGCTTTGCAACGACTTTGACGTTGCCTGAGACACTTCTCAGTTCTTTAGTTCAGTTCTTGTAAAAATATTATAATGAACACACTTAATTCTCACTGAATTCATTGCCAAAAACGAAGAAGATAGATCAAATAAAAATGTTATAAGTTCTTATACATCGCACGATCTGTGTGGCAATAAAAGGCTCGTGATATTAACATGTCCTCGCCTGAGGCAGCAGATCTATTGGCTCTCTCCCCTCAATATTATGTGCTAAAGTAGGTATATAGATATTATACAATATCGATTTACTATTCACGATTCATAATGCTGCAATATTGTGGTATTATTGATCGATTGAACTTCGAGAAGACTGTAGGGCCAAGATTAATAAATATTAGTTAGCATTGACCGCCTTGTTAGTCTTATGGTTGCTAGCGCTGCTAAGCGTGTGAGGTCTTGGGTTCGAATCTCGGATCGGGCAAAGTCAATCTGCCTAGTCATTTCCCAACTATATGTCACAAATGATAGCCGGGACCAACGGCTTAATGTGCTTCCCGAGGCACGGAGGAGTCTCGATAAGTAAAGATGGTCACCGATCTTGATTCTCGGATCGGGCAAAGTGTTAATTTCTCAGTAGCAGCCCAGAGTCTCGATTTGGGCCTGGTTGATGGCGATAGGCTCGACATCTATTATATGGGACTTAAACATAGCCGGCAAAATGTGGGCGTACTATAGATACACCTCTGGGGGCTTAAAACAGTCACTTTGGAAGAATCGTATTAGGAAAATATTATGATGTGGGCCCAGTTAACCACTATCAATTTTTTAAAGGGGTAACTGGTCCGCGGTCCCAGTTCCATAGTGGGCCGAACGACCCCTAACCCGATTCATCGTAAAATATCATAAACTGACAATTCATAATATGATCTGCGTGCGATTCATAATACGAAATAATTCATCTGTTTGACAGTTTTCTATGGAGATTCGTAAAATGGTCCACACATAATAAATTGCTTTTGTGTAAAATTAGAACAATTGCTAATGATAGCTGAAAATTCAGGAAATGAATTGCTTTTAGAGGAATTGCTAATGTGGCCGTTTCAGGCCCCCTTTTCCTTGTACAGCAGCTATATCTTTGATTTGGTGACTACTCTTTATCAATATTATGCCTCTTATGTCGGGCGTGGACGCGTGGTGGGTACCCGTAGGCGCAGTAGCAATGTTTGTCCGGTTGTCGGCCGATGTTTGCGTTGCACTCGCGCGTTGCGGACCACGCATCGCATCCTCTCGTCTAGCTCGCTACCACTTATTGTGGATAAGTTCGCGGGTTTTTTAAACTGTATTTGCAAGTTATGGGTTTGGTTTCAATGGTTTAACGATAAAGTAATAGAAGAGCTGTGGTGGGCGGTGGTAGCGGCCATGACTTGACTATCACCACCGAGAGGGAAAACATCTTGAGGAAAGCGGCATGTCCAAGAACGATCTAGATCTACTACTACTGCCATAGAGAGGAGATTCGAGTCCCAACAGTTTGAACCAGTTCTGTTCAAAATAAAAAATAATAGAGTATACAGGCCAAATACTATAGGCTGGTTATCTTTATATGTACCTATATGTCGCAGTAAGATGGTTGAAGCCGTGATATTGTTATATCCCTAGGGATATAGCTTTGTACCGTTACTGCGACCTATTTCGACATTGTTGGTCACAGTTCTAATCTAACCTCTGTCGGAGTCCCTAATAGTTATATTACTAGTACTAGATCGTGCTCGTATCATAGTTATATTCCTAGTAAGACAGTTATGAACCGCTTTCATATAACTATATTACGGCATATAAATACCTACCTATATCCACAGATATTCCAAGGGATATAACTATATCACGGCTTCAAACATCTTAACTACGGCATATAGATGTAGAATTACTCGCATTGCGTTGACTGTATTTTTGAAGGGTCCATCAAAAGTACTATCACGAAAACTCCACTTCTTTACCGACTTCAAAAAAGGAGGAGGTATTTCACACTAATCTCGTGATCGTCATAGCGTTCTCTACTGGCCCACGTTCGGCCATAGTGATCCGTAGTCTGTCAATAAAACTGAAATAAAACGCGTCGTATCACCCATCGTAAAGTCGGACGGCCAAGCCTGCGCCTTATAATGTCACATAAAAGAGAACCGTATACAGTTTGCCTTTATATTTTTTATTGGCGACTCAAATATGACAATTGGAGTTGGACAGAATTTGGATTTATAGTTATATACAACCTATACAAGTAAAAAAAGAAGGTGTGCGCTTATGAAGTCACGATAGAAAAAAAACTGTTTGGGAAGCCAAGTATACACGATTCAGCGTCACCGACCCGACTCGAGCGACCGAGCGTGACGGTTCAGAGACCCTAAACTAAGTGACATTCTATCAGCGATAACGATGATAGGAAAGGCAAAAATGTATAGGACTGACGTAAGCTATCGAAAAGCTTATGTCAATCCTGTTAAAAGTCGTTGTAGAAATACGAAACGCTTTGGAAGCGATTGTCACTTGTCAAGGCCCTCTGTTTCATTATTCAGAAAGAGCGAAAAATGTGCCTAAAAAAAAATTCCCTTCAAACAGAATTATCATTCATACAGGTTTTTCGGGATACCATCATTTTGTAACCTTGCAAGTGAAAACTTACATGGCTTCCTATAATGCAGTTACTGAAAAGGATTTTAGGTACTAAATATAATCATTTGCCGTCAATCAGTGCAGGTGATGTGCAGGGCAAGCCATGATGACACTTAATAGTTGCACCGCACATGGTACAAAATCGCTTGACACTCTGCATGACACTTTTTTTTTTGCTTTTTTTTTTGCCGACCTCTCTCTTCGGAAAAACGAAAATACTATTAGCTAAGGGTATTTAGGAACAGTCACAAATGTTATCACCCCGTTGATATTATTGTAAGTATGTACAGGGTTAAGTTTTAGTCGTTTAAATCCGCTAAATTTGCTCATTGTACTGTCATCATTATGAAAAACTTTCACTAACCAAGTAATCGCGAAAAATAAAACCGGTAGTTCCCTACATTTATGTTCACATAGCTCACTGCTGATTTTTTTTCGCACTCTCTCACTTGGCTTTATGCATCATAGAAATTATAGAACAAAGTAACTTATCAAACTGCACCTCTTAAACCTATCGCTATGGTATGCATTCTATCCGCATTCAACATTCAATTTCCTCCGGGGTTCGCTCGTAAAGGGGCGCACGGCGGATGCACCGACCAACTTTATTAGCTACGCTTGTTGGCGTAATTGTTGCTGGCTTTGTGTATCACCATGTAGCCTTATGTGACGTCAATACGTCGAAAGGAAGAAATACTTCCCCCTTCTCCTTTTTGGGTGTGTAGATTCCTCTGATCTGATCTGACCATAATTTGTACTGAATGGGTCTATTCTATAAAGAGCTCATCGTGAAAACTTAGGTGAAGTGAGCTATCTTTCTACATGATGATTGACACTATTGACAGCTCATTCCACCTAAGTTTTCACGATGAGATTTTTTACAGAATATATCGGCCGAACATTAGATTAGCCGAAGCGACCATAGGTGGCATAGGTTATTAGTTGACTGTGACAGCGTAGTAATGGTAGGATGATTGGAAACTGAAGGCAAACCTTTATCTTTTTTAAATAAAAATACCAACAGAGCTCAAAGAAAAGCGGAACGGAGAAATCTGTACAAATCATCATATTTTTTTCTAAAACACAACCTGCTCACAGATTGTTCGAAGACGGTGTTTCATTGCTTGACTTTCAATGCAGTAGTTATATAATGTATTGTTATTTTATTTATTTATATCCAGTGATCGGCGAAATGATGATTATGAAATCACTGCGGCAAAAGTGGTTTGAAAAACTAAATCAAGGACGTACACTACCTGGGATGTCAAGTAAGGTAAATCATCGTTTGTATTGATATAAGATTTAGTTGAATTCAACATGATAGCATCACCGATCCAATATCCGACAGACGTGCGCAACGCTTGCTTGTCGTTGCACGAGTGACTATAAACAATTTACGAGCGTGTCTCACACCGCCATCTAGCGGCGGAGATTGGCAACACCGCGGTAAATCTCCTGTCGGCTTAGATGGCGTTAAACCAGATCTTTTACGGTGGCTAAGCTGAAAATGAGTTAAAGTTAAACGACTTGGTCGTTTGTCGAATGTTTTACGGTTATTCTAAGTTATGGGCGAAAGTTAGTAAACGGGTTAGTGTTAAAATGTGGTGAGGAAGATTATGTACCTAGCTGCCATATTTATGATTGTTTCAGAGTCTTACAGTAAAGTATGGTGATCATTTAGGATGAGGCGGTTACCAGCTTGACGTTTTTAATTAAATCACTCAGGACCCTTATTAATATAACTACAGTGCGACGTAAGTATTTGTTAAAAAAAAAACAAAATAGAGACAATTTCACGACCGGTGCTGTTTTGATAAAGAAGAAAACTATGAAAGAAACTTATCGGAGTGTCGCCTGTCACATGTCGCATTTCGGTTTTATTAAATTTACCCCAGATTCTTCTGTGGTATCAGCATGTTGTAGTATAAAATTTGGTAGTCAGCCAGATGGTAGCAAGGCTGACTGCAGTGACTGTCCAGTGCCCAGGGTCTGAGTACCCATTATACATGTACAAGGATTTTTAGGCCGGCCTCATACATACGGAATTCTGTTTTGAAATATCGGAATTTTGAAGGCTACAAATCCATAAAAAATCAAGTATCTTTAGGGGTATGAGGAACAGGGTGTAAAGTTCACTCATCCCCCATAGAAGAGGGAGGATCCTCCGACCAGACGGGTGTTGTGTCTGGCGAGCAACTGCCCAATGATTGATATTGGGTTTTTGTATTATATGTTCACTGCACGGTAAACTCTAATTGCGCGATGCAGGATTTATGTGACGTCAGGTCTTTGATGCGTAGTTCGCATGTGGCGATGTAGATACCGCCACAGATCTAACACACACGTACCTAACTACCTACCTACCTAAACAAGTTCTCCGTTCGAAATTTTCTCCGATCCGAAATTCCGGAACTGAATGTGGCTGGCCTTAGGCGCGTAGCCAAAATCAGAAGTAATGCCGCCATCTTGTTTTTAAATACATTTCCCAAAACAATATAGAACTAAAATGTTTGAGCGCCAAAAAAATCTTGTAGCAATTTTTCTACTTACAATGTCAATTTCGATAGCGATCGTATGCTTCTGTAGATAATCAATTTGGATCGCGAATTAAAGATCTCAGATTTTGTCGCAGATTGACTGTGAAATTGGTGCCTATGCCTAACTTTGGCACCTCGCGAGATCGTACTCAAGAAGCAATTGGTACACTCAGCATCGTTTTATGCTTGTCTTTTATAGAGAACATAAAATGCGTCGGCAATTCCCAATAGGAAGGGGGAAGGGTTAAAATCAAATATAAGTAAGTTTATTTATTTTCCTTACAATCTTTTGTTTAATAAATTCACGAGTTCACGACTAGCGTCGTGATTGAGTTAAATTGGATTAGCTAAAAACTAGAGTTTATACAATTTATATACATAATAAAAATCTCAAATTAATTGATTAACTCCCTGACAAATCGTCTATTTCAAATAGGCACTTATATGGCACTATTGAACGTCAAAAACTAACAAGAAAATTGAATCGATTCTCGTTGCAATGGGCAAGAAACTCCACCATTACTCTTTTGAAATGTTAATTATCCATTAGTGTCAAATAAGTAGTTCAAGTCGTTCAAAGTTCCGTTACAAAATACTTATTTGTAAAATGGTGAAGCTTAATAAAAAAATAAAAAGTCACCCTTCTTAAAATTCCAATTCAAAGCTACACATTAAAAGTTTCTGAGGTTATACAAGTACAAGACAAACGTACAGAAGCGATCTGCGGTCAGCCTTTATAAAGTGGACTTTTATATCGGCGCCCCGCGAAACACGACCTCTCTACGTAAAGTATACTACACGGAGCTAACTGCGCTAGAAGGGACAAGAAAATTGATCCGAATTAATCATTTCGGGAGTTTGTTGCACCATTCTTCCCAGCTAAAGCAGTAGGAAGAGGTTTGTGGCGTTTTGGGAGACTGTCTTATGTAAGTTTGACGTTCGAAAAGTGCTGATTCTCAGCCTAGTTTGAATAAATGACTTTTGATTTCATTTCGAAGGTTATTGTTAATATTTTACTTTTATTATTATTGTTATTTAAATAAAATCAAATTAATCTATAATCAATCTTTAAAAATAAATTATTTTAAGGTAATCAATGTAATATTAAATATTCTCAGTTATTTATCTGCAGCGCAACAGAAAAGCATTTGACCGTATACCCAATACGAACAGAGAACCTGCTGTGGTAAACATATCCCTTCGACTGACAGCTGTCAAAATTAGTCTAGAAAAAGGTCTGACTTTCGGCCTATTTCGGCCTCACGGCGCCAACCCGACTCATTCATCACTCTGTAATTATTGTAAGAATGTCAAACTTGCCTAGCTTGCGAGTCTTGTTGCAAGTTTATTTGATATTGACGTATTACAAACGCTAAAATGGTTCCAACAGATTAAATATTACCACTTTTTAACAAAACCACAAAGCGCTTTCCCATAACTAAGGCCTAGACAGATTACAGTACAAACATTCACATTTCGCCTATTAATTTTAAGGTAACTGCGGCGAGCCTATTGCCATCAACAGGGCACAAATCCAGACTCCGAACTGATCACGCTCACACACACATAAACTCACGCCTTTTTCTATGGGGGTAGGCAGAAACTGAGACCGATGGCTGGTGGAGCAGACATCGTCCTGGAGTTGAGACCGCGTACCGATGCCAACAAGCGTAGTAGCGTAGCAAGGTGGCTGGGACAGACTGGATGCGGCAAGCGGAGGACAAGGTGTTGTAGCGCAGCTCGGGAGAGGCCTATGTCCAGCAGTGGACTGCGATAGCATGTGAGATTGGTTGATTGACAGAAAAACAAAATTTCGTAAACGGTTTTCAGGAAAATCGTATCCCATCCAGTCACCCAACATCCTTGTCCCCCATTCCCCCGGAGATTGAATAAGGCCAGAGTGAAGTCGACGCCGGATTTATGAGGATTCCCTCCGACGCCGCACTCCTCTGATTGCCAGTTTATTTCGTGTCAAAGTGCGTGAGCCGACACTGTAGCCCGCTAAGCGTGGCAAAATGGCTTCTGGAGCTAATTTTTAGATTTCATTTCACATTTTTTTGGTAAGTGGTTTGACAGGTGTGTAAATGTCAAACCCCAAATTGTAAAAACAAACAACAATCACTTGAAATGTCAAATTAGTCTACGAGATGAAAAACAGAATATAATTTTACTTTTGAAATCTGTCTGTCCCTTCGACGAATTGTTATCATGTCATCAAGCCTTAACAACCCACAAAGGTACATACCTACTTACATAGGAAAACGAAATCGTACACGCTTTGGACATAGAGTAACATATTTTTCAAAGTTCGCTCTTTCACGTTGCAACATGGGGTATGGACACAGACGGTTTATTGACTTCATAAAATAAAAAAGGTGTGTGCAGTTCCGGTAACTGGACTTTACGTCACTTCCTGTACCTATTTCAAAGTAACGATATGAGTTAGGGAGGGAATGTTGAAATGATTTGTTGTTTCTGAGAAAGTGTACCTTTGACTTACAATGACTGGTGTAGTTTTATGCTGTTAGGCACGCGGTGGGTTTTATAGTTATTTCTTACTAGCTTTCGCCCGCAGCATCACCCGCGTAGAGGTCGAAAGTTATCCCACGGAAACGGACTACCGGTATAAAAATGATAAATATCCTAAGACCGCCTATTGTATCACCCTATGTAATTTATTTTTAATGTCAGTAATTTTTATGGTGTACATATTAAAGAGTATTTTATCTATACAGGGTGTTAGGGTAAACACCGTTATCCTTGCAACCAGTGGTTTGGTTTCATTTATAGAACGTAAAATCAATGGAAAATTACAACTTTTTTTTTCTTTTTTTTAAATCAACATTTTACCACAAAACACGCAAGTTCGTTGCCCTATGCGCTAGGGCAATGAACTTGCCTCTCAACACGGGCGGGGGGTGCGGGATGTGACCTGACCGGCCGCGAGCGCGACCCCTCCCTCAGTCAGTCAGCTGTTTCGCTAGAGAGCACGGTGTCGGATAGAAACTTTTTAAAATCTTTTAATGAAAATGACGTTTTTTTTTTGTTGTGTTCGGTCATTTATTTTTATATTTAGGTCAACTACCCATGGTTTGAATGACAAGTGTGTTTACCCTTACAGCCTGTATATCTATCCTATGTCCTAAGCCTGATCATGGTCTACCTGTGTGCCAAACAAAGAAGAGGAGTGGTGGCCTAGTAGTAACGGCCGCGACTTTTACGCGAGTTATAGGTCGTGGGTTCCAACACTTCGAACCCAAGCAAGCACTTTGTGTAAATTATTTTATCACATCTTGAGGAAACCGGCATGTACTAGAACCAAAAATTCTAACACATGTGACATCCGGCCATCCGACATATGGCCCAGTCCCTCTCACAGAGAGGCATTATACAATGTTGCCACTGCTGGGTCACAGGCCTCCTCTCTGATCATCAGCCCATCAGACCTTCTGGAGTTTTGCCCCGTTGATGGCAATAGACGGGCTCCCTAACTTGCGAAAGTGAGGTCAATAATGAATACACCTTCGCCTATCTCGTCGGATGGGCGTTAAAGTAGATATGTGTTAAATTAAGTGACAGGCGTGCAGGGGGCCAAGTCTACTAAGTTACAAACGTGTCAGTGGTCTCACAATGATCAGTTTTTGTCAGACATGCCATATAATCTGTCAAAAACTCATAATTGCGAGACCACTGACACGTTTGTAAATTAGTAGACTTGGCCCTGTGTTCGTTTGTTGACAAGTAAAGAAAGCATTGGAAAATAAATCCTAAAAAAGACTATCCAAAATATGCAAACTTTGTCACCTTATCAATCCAAAAGAAACTAGGTTTGACGACCTTAACAAAAGGCAGAAGGGCTTCCCAACTTATCACGCAATTTTCACCCAATCTCGACCTTATCTAATCTACAAATACATAGCATCCTACTTGTCATTTCGAGGCGCATATTTTTTTATCTCCCCCCAACGATCCACTGGCAACACTGCCATTTTTCGGGTTATTTCGTTGTACTTGAGAGGGCATTACGGGGAGTTTAAATTGCATAACATTTTTTTATGCTGGCAGCTCCTTTGGGAACCAAGTGATGTTAGCTTGATTATTACATTTTATGTGGTGTGAAAAAAAAAATGGTCAGAAATATTTGAGATTGATGTTCTAAAGTTATAGTTTCTAAATAAACAAAATGCACGAAACTTAAAACAATGATTTATCAGTTGAATTTCATACTTTTGGGCCCAGCCCGCACTGCGCAATCTAACCGTGCGATTTTTATTCGCGCGGTTTATATTCAGTGGAATACGGAATTGCAACGAGCGCGAATTTTAAAGGGTCAGTGCGTATAGATACATAAGATATAATGTCTTACAGAATTGCGATACTAAAACTTCGCGCGATTTTTTATCACACTTCAGGCTAGGCCTAAGTCATACAAATAGGTAGTTACAGAACACTGTTAACATTAGCATGTCGGTGACGCGAACCCATAAAATTTTTCACTGCCAAAAATCGCTCAATGCGCCTAGAAGGTTTCACTTCAGAAACACCATCATGAAGCTGTTTGTTTTTATTGTAGTAAATATGACTTTTGACTTAAAACATCGTCCATATAGGCTAAGTGGGAAAAATACGTATTATTAAAGCTAACTCATAAACTACCCAAGCAATAAGTTAATAAAATTTATATGGGGCCACCTATGAAGCATGACCTAACAAACAAAAAAAAATCATCAAAATCAATTAATATATTAGCGGAGTAGTAGCGAAACAAAAAAAAAAAAACATGCATTCGAATTGAGAACCTCCTCCTTTTTCAAATCGGTTTATAAAGTAAAATATTTTTTACCTTCTGTGAAATAAAAAAACAATAAACTCATATTTATAATTCACATTCCACGCCACACATTAAACAAATAGTACCAAAACTATAATTCCAAGTATACAGTCGTAATTTTCTTACAGGGCGGTACCGTAACGCCCAACGCTGGGTAACTCTGTGATGACTCCCAGGATATCGTAGTCAGCTGATTTATTACCAGGAAGTGACGTAATGACTGTGTTTACTTTGGTAATAGATAGATATTCTTTACTTATAGGACATTAAAAGGGCGCAACATACGTTAGAACGGTACAAACAGCGGCTTTGTCGCTAAAAGCAATTTCTTTCAGACTATATTGTTTGGAAATAACAGTATGTAAGTTACAAATTATACTAGTTGGGGTTAAATAAGAGGCATTCCATTTAGATCACCAATACTGTTAAGAATATCACCCATAGTATTCCACATTGCGCACCCACTGTGGAATACTCTGTGGAAACAGAATGTTTCTTGAATATATAAGTGATCTGAAAATTAACCATAAAATATATTTAAGTAATTCACTGTTAAATAAAAGGGATGAAAAAAAGCATGTTTTGTGATACTCCCATAAAAACGACTGTAGCACCCTTTTAGTCCAATTAAACAAAGGCCGATCTTAAAATCAAAATCAATCTGCCTAGCCTTTTCCCAACTATGTTGGGGTTGGCTTTCAGTCTAACCGGATGCAGCTGAACACCAGTATTTTACATGGAGCAACTGTCTATCTGACCTCCACAACCCAGTAATCGGGTAATACGATATTACCCCTTGGTAAGACTGGTTGTCAGACTTTCGGGTTTCTGACGACCCGTAACGACTGTCAATGATCCACAAATGACAGTCGGGACCAACGGCTTAACGTGCTTTCCGAGGCACGGAGGAGTCTCAATATGTAAAGATGGTCACCCATCTACAGACCAACCCCGGCAAGCGTAGCTTAACCTGATGGATCGACCCGTGCGGCTGTTATTACTTAGCCACGAGCTCCTCTTAACAGACCCAAATATAGTCTAAAGTGACGTAAAATAGAATGAGGTAATCTGCCTTAACCCCTTGTTTTTTTTTTTTTTTTTTTTGAGGGTGGGAAATCATCCAATGACTTCTCCCGCTCTGGGTGGAGCGGAAGGGCGTGTCAGAATTTTACTGACTAAAACCCACCCGTGTTCCTTCAGTTGCCTGTTGCCAAGGTCCCGGTATCCCTTTCGGACTAACCCGCAACCCTGGCAGGCATCGGTCCTAGCGGACCCCGCCAATTGTGCTGACATCTCTTTGAGGCGCGCGTGGAACACGACGCGCCATCGACCCGGGCCTGGTCCTGATCGGACGGCGAGCTACCCATTGCTCGCCGTCCGCAAGCCCGCGCCTATGGTGGCCGGGAATCCGCCTGGGATTCCCGACGCCCGGGGCGTCTCCAGCGGCGGCGGCGGTTAGGGGCGTGAGGGCGCAAACTTTGCCTCTCCCTCACGCGTTCCGCCTCCTCCTTCGCGAGCATTACTGCTTCGCAGAAGGAGGTGACTGCTTCCCATGCCCTCTCGTTCCGTACCATGGCCTGGACCAGAGCCGGACGCGAGAGGTCACCGCCGCCAATCGCCTCCAAGAGGACACGGCGGGGCTCCGCCCAAGCGGGGCAGACCTCCACCGTATGCTCCACCGTGTCCTCCGGGCGATCCACACAGTGGTGACACCCGGGCGTTTCCTCCCGCCTTATACGAAACAGGAACCTCCCGAAGCAACCGTGTCCGGTGAGGACCTGCGTCAGGCGGAAGGTGAGGACGCCGTGGCGCCTCTCTAGCCACTCCTCAAAGAGGGGACTTATCGCCGCAATTGTGGCGTGCCCAGCACTGGGTTGCGACAATCGCACTCTCCATGCCGCCATGAGATCCTGCCGGAGCTCTGTCCGCTGAGCCGCGATTTCTCGCGGCAGCGGAGTTACGCCCCGGCGCTTCATCTCCTCGCGCCACTCCCAGATGTGCGCGAGGACCTTCGCCTCCAGATCCCATGGCGGTAATCCGGCCAGGAGGCTCGCCGCCTCGCGGGAGACCGTGCGGTATCCCCGGGCCAGCCGAATGGCCATGACCCTTTGGGACGCGTTCAACCGGCGGGCTGGCCGCAGCCTAAGGGAACGCGCCCACACCGGTGCCCCGTAAAGGGCCATGGACCGCACGACCCCCGCGTAGAGCCTCCGGCAGGAGGCGTTTGGACCCCCCAGATTGGGCAGGAGACGCCCCAAGGCAGCTCCAGCCCGGTCCAGCCTGGGAGCCAAACGTCGGAAATGCTCAACGAAGTTCCACGGGCTGTCGAGGACGAGTCCTAGGTACTTCATCGTCGACTCGACGCCGATGTGAACCCCTCCTACCCTAATTTGGGAACCCGACGGTGGCGCGTTCCGAGGGCCATGAAAACACATGACCTCGGACTTGTGCAAGGCCACCTCGAGTCCCAGCTGCCGGATTCTATCGACGATTGTCGCCTGGTGCGACCTCCCCTGTGCCAGGACCAGCGTGTCGTCAGCGTAGCAAACTACACTGGGGAGGTCGGCGCGCAGCACCCAGTCGTAACCGATGTCCCACAGATGCGGCCCCAGGACCGATCCCTGTGGGACATCGCACGACATCTCTTGCCGGTTCCACACTCTCTGGTGACCGGGGTAGATGACGGCCCTGTCCGTCAGATAGGCCTCGACCACACGACAGAGGTAGGTCGGCATCCGGTGGTACCGGAGTGCCTCCCTTATGCAACTCCAGGGCAGGGTGTTGAAGGCGTTGGCGATGTCGAGAGACACCGCCAAGACGACCCCACCCCGGGCCACAGCATCCCCCGTCGTGAGGGCCCGTACGCGCATGATGGCGTCCACCGTAGCCTCGCGGAAACCAAACTGGCTCTCCGCCAAGTCCGGCCCCACCCGCACCAGCCGCCCGACGAGGCGGTTTGCAATTACTCTTTCAAAGAGCTTGCCCACCTCGTCGAGCAGCACGATGGGCCGATAAGCGGACGGAGAGTCCGCAGGGCGCCCCGGCTTCTTTATGAGGACCAGTTTCCCCATCTTCCAACGAAGTGGAAACTGGCCCCTCTCCATGCATGCGCTTAGGAGACCCCTTAGTCGAGGCCCGAGAGCCTCCATGGCCAGGACCCAGGCCTTCCCAGGTAGGCCGTCAGGTCCTGGGGCGGTGTTTTTGGCATTCAGCCTTCGCACCGCCACTCTCATTTCTACCTCGGTCACCTCCGGAGCATCGTCGTCTTCGTCGGTGTTGTGGTCCGCATCAAGCACCGCAGTAGGCGGAGCCATGAGCGGGGAGGTATGTTCCCCTCTCGAAGGGAACAGAGCGCTCACCACGTCCTCCACAAGCTGAGGCCGGAGACTCTGCGTCAGCGGGGGAGCCCATGGGCGGAGTTTCTCCCGCACCATCTTGTATGGGCGTCCCCACGGATCTCTGTTCAGAGTCTCCAGCATCTCCTCGCGGTCCACTGCCCTGGCCCGCAGGATCTCCGCCTGGAGGGCGGTCTTAACCGCTCTGTACCCCTCATACAGCTCCGCCTCAATGGCTTCCGTATCCGGAGGGTGGATACGGAGCCTGCGGTGCCTGGTGTACTGGTGTCGCGCAGCAACACACGCATGGCGCAAAGCCGTCAGCTGCTGCGACCACCAGCTCACCTGGCGCGAAGCACGTCCGGGCTGGGCCCGGGGCATTGCCACATCACAAATATTGGACATGGCCTCCCGGAACCACTCCGCCTCGTCGTTGATGTCGGCAGGCCTGTCCGGTGATGACACCCAGGCCTGCACGATCGAGGCTTCCAGGAGGAGCTCCCGGTCCAGCTGCTTCAGCGCCCACCGCGGACCACTCGGGGCCTGTCGGACCGGCGCGCTCGAGGACTGGGCGGAGACGTCAAACCGGATGTACCGGTGGTCGGAATACGTCTCCACCCCCTCCATGACGCGCCAGTCAGTGACACGCGGTGACAGAGCGGGGCTGGCGAACGATATGTCCACCACCGACTCACCCCGCATCCGCACACACGTGGGGCCAGAACCCCGGTTTAGGACGACCAGGCCTGTCTCCAGAGCCCAGTCCTCCACCATCCTGCCCCGTGTGTCCGTATACCGGGAACCCCAAGCCACATTCTTGGCGTTGAAGTCCCCGAGGACGAGCACGGGGAGGGAACGGAACCCGACGACGACGACTTTCAACTCCGCAAGGGAGTTGTGGAACTCGGCGAGAGTTCGGTTCGGGGAGAAGTACACCCCTACCACGACAATCTCCCCGAACCGTGCTGCCACGCAACCCCGTCCTCTCTTGACAGCCTCGAGGGACGGGGTACCGGCGGCGGCCGACGAAATAAGGGTCACTGAGCCGCTCAGGTCCTCCACCCAGTCATCCCTGGGCGGGACAAAGTACGGCTCAGCGACCACGGCGATATTAATCGACCACTGCGCCATACTCTGGAGCAACAGATCTTGAGCGGCGGCGCAGTGGTTGATGTTCGCCTGGAGGAGGCGAAATGGGACCATTATTGGCACTCCATTTCAACCCCCTCCCGAGACCCATGTGAGGGCCCTGCCGCAGCGGCTGCGGCAGTGACGACGGCGGTTGTGGAGGCGGCAGCGGCAGTGGCAGTGGCGGCAGCTGCGGGAGTGACGACGGTGGTGGTGATGGTGGCGGAGGGCCTTACCTTGCCCCTGGCTTTGGCGGGTGGAGCGCAGGCCCTACCCCCAATCCGGTGGTCGGCCGGCTTGCCCGCCGCCGCACATACGACGCAGTGCGGCGTGGCCTTGCAAGTGCCGGCCTTGTGACCGGGCTGCCCGCAGCGGTAGCAGGCATCGCTGCGGTCAACCTCGGAGGTGCACCTAGCTCCCACGTGGTCGCCCACATGGCAGCGGAAGCACCTCCGAGGTCTGGGTTCCAGCAGTTTTACCTGCGCGGAAACCCAGCCCACCAAAAGCCTCTGGCCCTCCCCGGCTATTTTCTTGGCCGCCGCTACGGGGCAGCTCACTGTAACAGCTTGCATGCCCCTGTAGTCGGGACCGATGGTGCCAGCCTTAACCTGCTCGGCAGAGCACCTCCCAGTCCTGACCACGGCGGCCACTACCTGTGCCTGCGTCACAGAATCGTCCAGGCCCTGGATGCGCACTTCGGCGCACTTAGTGGGCCTGGACACCCGGGCCTCGTCCGCCTTTAGGGACACCCTGAGCTTTTCAGCCAGGGCGTCAGCGGCCGAGCCACCAGCCGGACCGGGGAACTCAAGCATCCGAGCCCCAGTAGCAGCGATCCTCAGCCTGATGCCACTGGCGGCACCGAGCTCCTCGAGATCCACCACCTCTGTCACCCTTGCCAGCACGTCCTTATAGGACACGCCTTTCTTTGCCGCTTCTGGCTGTAGTGTGATCACTACAGCTGCGGATTTCGGGGCGTGGAGCCTATCTGCGACGCTTCTCCCCTTGCGTCGCTGCCGCCTCGACTTTTTCTTTTTGGCCGCCCTTGCCTTCCTAGCCGCCTTCCTCTTCTCCCCGGCCACTTGCCATTCAGCATCGGCTTGGGGAGGTAGGGAAGGTGCGGGTGCAGTCGGAGGTGGGGGCGGTCGTTTAGCCACCAGGGCCGGGGCCGGAGCCAGGGCCGGAGCCGGGGCCGGGGCCGGGGCCCTTGCCGCCTATTTGGCGGCTCCGGCCTTTTTAGCCGCCCCGCCCTTATTCTGCCCCGGCGAGGCTGGATTGGCCACGGCAGATTCGGCGGCGACGGCGGCATATGTCGTCGCCTCCTTCCGCTGGCCGGGGGCCGACTGGCTTGCCGTCAAGGGGGGCGCAGGACGATGGCTTCTAGGGCGGAGAATCGTCTCCGCATTTCGGCCATCTCCTGCCGCACCAGGCTCAGAACCCGGTCCTCAGCAGCAGCAGGCACGGGCTGACCCTGCCCCTGCTGCTTCCCCCCCTGCACAACCGCCCGAGGGCTGGCTCCTCGGAGCCTCGCCAGGTCCGCGCGGAGCTCCGCGTTCTCCTTTCGGAGAAGCTCCATCGCGGCCGTCAGGCGTGCAACCTCCGCCCGCATCTCGGACACTCCGTCCGACGGGGTCCCTCTGCGGGAGGCCTCCGCTGCCACCATTATGGAGGCCGTGGCCTCGGCTATGGCCTTGTCCTTGGAGGTCTTAAGCCTCTTCAAGGCCACATTATTTATTGCTGAGGCCACGATCTCTGCGAACCCAGCCGCGCCCCTTGGCTTGAAGCCACCAGCAGCGCCCGGCTCACCACCAGTTACCTCCGAGGCTGCATTGGGGCTCGCGACTCGCTGAGCCGGATCGGCCGGGCTGACCGGACTCGGATCACCAGCCCCCTTGGTGATGAGCCCCCTACCCGCACCCTTCTCTTGGGCTCCACCCCGCCGGCCGGAGTGGATCTTCCTCCGGCTCCGGTCGACTGAGGACGACCCCGACTTGGGGCGCTTCCGGAAGAACTTTCTCCCGGAACGCCCCACCACCACAACCTCACGCTCCACGCTCGTACAGGAGCTAGAGCTCGATGCCGCGTCGGACTCCGACCGCGCATCGCTTCCTTCCTCTCCCAATCTGCCCTAACCCCTAACCATCAAATCTCAATACTAATAGCATTAAGTAAGCTATTATATGATTCTAATTACCTACTACGAAGTCTCTCAATTATTAGCCTTTTTGAGATTTACGTATGAGACCTAAATGCCAAAGGGTTAAGAAAAAAAAATTGTATATGGCATACGAAATTTTGACGTGATTTTACAGTTAAAATATTGTATTTCTGTAAGTTTTATTACACAACATGAAAGATTGCTTTGAGTACTTACTTTTTCTCTTTTCAGTCATATGTTTTTGCTGTCGGGTTTTTGTTTTTTAATATTTTTTATGAGTAAGATGTTTTGAGATAATATTATAAGCTAAAAGGGCATAATTATTTTTCGACCTCAAACCGGCGATTGTTTTGTAAAATCACGTAAATTATCAAAATTTGCCAAAATTTCGTATACCGCGGCCTCAAGGCCCATACAAAATTGTCTGTATTATATTAGTAAACAGCAAGCATCTATACCCGTCACTTCGAATAGATCAAACATTGTTTATTTCTAAGAACTTAGCCGCAGCCGAGAGTAATATACGTCAAAGTTTAAAAGCCTCAATGCATGTGTTCACTTCCTTCGCGAACTTTATTGAGAAATGGCTGCAAGAATTGATTCTGACATGCTCCTCTCCCACTTTAAAACACGCTAAAATGTCTCGGTACAACCACGTATTGTAATTTCAACCATATCATGAAAATAATAAAGTTGAGAGTTGGTTGAAGGTTTCCAAGGGGTTTTTATCAAGAAAGCCTTCGTTCTTCATATTTATTAGTTGGTCTTTTTCTGCGTAATGGATTTTTAAGTGAATAAACAACAACAAAAGTTGATGTTGCTTCTTTATTTAGATCAGGCTACAATTTGCGACGGATTATGTAGGCATGACTATGTGGTGGGCTTCATGCGCTAAGTAAAATTTTTCTTTAGATCTAGTACTTTTTTATGACCCATGTCTTCTTTGTTTTTGGAGTTTATAGACATGCTAATACACAGCTGCAAGGATTCAGGGGGGCGCTGTCCGGTTGAACGCGTCCGCCGGTTGAACGCGTCCCAAAGGGCCATGGCCATTCGGCTGGCTCGGGGTTACCGCACGGTCTCCCGTGAGGCGGCGAGCCTCCTTGCCGGATTACCGCCATGGGATCTAGAGGCGAAAGTCCTCGCGCACATATGGGAGTGGCGCGAGGAGATGAAGCCCCGGGGCGTAACTCCGCTGCCGCGAGAAATCGCGGCACAGCGGACAGAGCTCCGGCAGGATCTCATGGCGGTATGGAGAGCGCGATTGTCGCAACCCAGTGCTGGGCACGCCACAATTGCGGCGATAAGTCCCCTCTTTGAGGAGTGGCTAGAGAGGCGCCACGGCGTCCTCACCTTCCGCCTGACGCAGGTCCTCACCGGACACGGTTGCTTCGGCAGGTTCCTGTTTCGGATAAGGCGGGAGGAAACGCCCGGGTGTCACCACTGTGTGGATCGCCCGGAGGACACGGTGGAGCATACGGTGGAGGTCTGCCCTGCTTGGGCGGAGCCCCGCCGTGTCCTCTTGGAGGCGATTGGCGGCGGTGACCTCTCGCGTCCAGCTCTGGTCCAGGCCATGGTACGGAGCGAGAGGGCATGGGAAGCAGTCACCTCCTTCTGCGAAGCAGTAATGCTCGCGAAGGAGGAGGCGGAACGCGTGAGGGAGAGGCAAAGTTTGCGCCCTCACGCCCCTAACCGCCGCTGTTGGAGACGCCCTGGGCATCGGGAATCCCAGGCGGATTCCCGGCCACCACAGGCGCGGGCTTGCGGACGGGATTAGGACCAGGCCCGGGTCGATGGCGCGTCGTGTTCCACGCGCGCCTCAAAGAGATGTCAGCACAATTGGCGGGGTCCGCTAGGACCGATGCCTGCCAGGGTTGCGGGTTAGTCCGAAAGGGATACCGGGACCTTGGCAACAGGCAACTGAAGGAACACGGGTGGGTTTTAGTCAGTAAAAGTCTGACACGCCCTTCTGCTCCGCCCAGAGCGGGAGAAGTCATTGGATGATTTCCCAAACTCAAAAAAAAAAAAAAAGGTGGGCGATGTCGGTAAACAATTTTGTGAAATGTTATTTGAAATGTATTCCAAAAACAAGATGGCAGCGTTAGTACCGATTTTACCACGCGCCAAAATAACTTTGCAGCAGTTTAAGTAGCTTTTTTCAGAACCTACTTTGTTTGCGATTGTACTTAATGAAAAAAAAGTCACCAAAGTCAATAAAGTGATTGTTTGTTCGTAAGGATTTCGATCGCTTTAGGTTTTCGTCGTCTAGGTTGAATAAAAATGTTAAGGAGCTTTTTTACAGTGAAAAAATAAAACACACGTGATCAAAAAGGATATCACATGGCAGCCATGACAGGCTTCTGAGGGAAAATATATATCACCTCCTTTGCAATAAGTTCCTCTAGTTTCCCTAACAAGTAACTGATACCTTTGCCTGAGCACATCCTTTGCAACGGGATATTCTAAAGACAGGAGATCTTTACGTTGTAGGATTTTTATATATTCCCTGTTTTTTTATTTAAAGAGTTTCATTTTTTAGGTGTTTTAGAACGACTTAGGGAATTTTGACTTGAAAATGGAACTGGACTAACTTTCGCAAATTGTGTGTCATGTACCAAAAATTCACCGTCTACAATTAAGTTTTCGGTAACTTGGTACTATTCCATACAAAATCTGTTTAATTTTTTAAATTTATTCGGTGAGTAGTGGCTTTGTCTATCGTGAGCGTGATTCAGGCCCTTATTTATCTATATGTATAAAAATGAAATACTGTTCGTTGGTGAGCGCGATTTGACTATTTTTTGTTTTAAAATGTTCGTAATAGTCCGAATAAAAAAAGGAAATTGAATGAAAAATTGGAGACATTCCCGGAAAATGTTCAAATTCGGGAAAAACTGAACGTGCTTTTTTCTTTGGGATTTTCGCATGAACTATTGAAATCTGGACGGATTAACGTCAGTCGGGTCAGCTAGTATATAATAAATTCTTTTGTAGTATGGATATAAATACCATTTTTTACGGTATATATATAAAACAAAAAAAATATTGATGATGACCCACTAATTACTTTGGTTACACGTACTTCGAACCTCATTCTAACCAGGAACTTCTTTCCAATGTAATTTTGAAATAATATTTATAATTTTAATAAAAACCATGCTGTTCAAGTGTCGATTGCGCATTTTTCAACGGCTTGGTGTGGGCCGGCCGTATAGCGATATATTTGTTTAATGGCCGAAGGAATAATTTACGGGAAGACCTCGTTGATACCGTTAGGCTTGTATTGATTGTTTAGTTTTGATACCAGCACTTGCCTTAATAATTATTGTATTTCTTGCCAGATTGTTGCGTACATCACGTACAAAATATTGTAAACCATTTTAATAAGTGTACCTATGGAGTTTTTTCTCCATTCTTCTAAAAAAGAAACTACGTTTTGGCATCTAGAATCAAAATGGCCTACATTAAAAAAATGATTAAACTATGACTTGATGAATTTATTTATTAATATTAACTCCAAAGAGTCTAAAGTCAGTTACCTCGTTTATTCAAAAGTTAGGATTTCAGACGTGGTCTCTCTGCAAAAGTTTTTAATATTCATGAGTAAGGTGCTTCACACCATAGGTAATATGGTCTTTACCTATGAAATTGCCGTTTTGTATGAAAAAATTTAAACGAATTTTTTTCATGTATTTTTTATTTGTATTAATCGAAGTAATCACCCATGCAATAAATGCATCTTTGCCAACGCAGTGGCAGTCTATTGATGCCCTTCTTATAGAAATCAGCTGGACGGGAGGCAACAAATTCTTCAAAGGCAGTTTGTACTGCCTCTCGGGTATTGAATTTTTTTCCCGCCAAGAAGTTATCCAAATTCTGGAAAAAGTAGTAGTCTGTAGGCGCAAGGTCTGGTGAGTAGGGCGGATGACGGAGAGCTTCCAAACCCAGTTCTTGCAACTTGGAGACCGTCTGCTGTGCAGTATGAGGTCGCGCGTTGTCGTGCAGGAGCAGCGGAGACGAGCGATTGACCAATGCTGGTTGGAGATGTGCCAGCTTCACCATCATTGTGTTCAGTTCTTCACAGTACACATCTGCAGTAATGCTCACCCCGTTTGGTAAGAAGCTGTGATGAAGCACACCGGCGCTAGACCACCAAACAGTGACCATCACTTTTCTAGGGCTAAGTTTTCGTTTAGAGCATTGTTTAGGTACTGAACCAGGATCCAACCAACTTGCTGAGCGCTTGCGGTTATCAAACAGAATCCATTTTTCATCGCAGGTAACAAATCGTTTGATAGCGGAACAGTAGAAAGATGCTTTGCAGATTTTTCATCGAGCATACATTTTGTTATGTCTAATACACATGGTTTTATTAATTTCTCAGCGATAGTATGCTCTTCACCTGCTTGTGCAATGCGATAGCTAACTAAATATGATGCCTCCGTGGCCTTTTCGTTGATAGTTTGTGTTACATGCATCATATTTTTTTGACTTTCTAATAACTGATCTTTTTTGCGAACAAAAAATTCTTTATTCTTGTCTTTAGACTCGGGGTGTACAGTTTCTAAATGTCGGCGCAATTTGGCAGGTGCCATGGAACTATTAGGAAGCAGTTTACTACAGAGCATGCAGAGAGGTGAGCCGTTGGAATCAACAAATCCGAAACTGATATAAGATTCATCATACTTCCTTCTTTTCGTCTTTGAAACCGTCGAGCTTGACGTCGTGGCATCATCTTCTGAATCGGTGATTGCTATATTCTCCGCGCGCACTGCTTTTGAACATTCAGCGTCATTAGAAGATAGATAGATAGATAGATAAAACATTTATTCGGTACAAACATAGAAGACACAACACAAAAGCATAGTTACATAAATTCAAGTTTTAAGAAAACAAGTAAATACGAACATTAAAAACATAAACCCTTCCTGGGCAGTTGGGTAAAAAGAACATACAAACAAAAAACGCAAAGAAAGTATTGTCTGTGGCAATCTTAAAACTACCTACATCCTTAAAATATTTTAGTTAGTCAAAAAAAACCCTTGTGTGGTGCGTGTCTCCCAGTAGCACCGAATGGGAGTCCAGCTCAGCATATGCCAGGCATTATACCTGACGCTGGTATTCCGCTGGATCCCTGCGGCGGCATACGGACGCCAAGCAGGTGCAGAACAATGGAAATGTGAGAAGATAAAAAGTGAAAAAGTGAATAGTGGTTTTGCAAGATAAATTTGGTGAGTTATTTACATTTGATTTATTTTTGTGCTTTGTTTTTATATTTAGGTGTGTATGTAATATTAACAGGCATATATAAAGGAGTATAAATTAAATGAATATGATTGTGTGTAGTGTTTGAAAACGATATTAAAAATAAATAAAAGATTATACTCAATAAAAGATTAGCTGCGATCACTATGATTGTGCGTAATTGGATTTCCTCGATCATGATAAAATGTTGTTTTTTTTTTTTTTGTTTTTTCAGATCTACGTCTGTTGCCTACTGCTAAATTTAAATTAACGACGTGTTCGAAATCGTCACGCCCAGTTCTCTCTGTGAGTTGATAAGGAACTGTCGAAGCCGACTTCTGAAGGTGTGTACTGTTTTGGTATTTCTTATTGGCGGGGGAATATTGTTCCAGCATTTGGATGCAGCGTACCTGAAACTGCCTCTGAAGGCGGCTGTTTTGTGCGACTGAGAAAATAATTGTTGAGAACACTGTCTGCTTGCGCATTCCCTTCTACTAGCGATCCAGCTAAGTTTTTCATAAAGGTAGCTCGGTTGCTTGTACTTTATAACACCAAATAATAGGCAACCTAAGTGTAATTTACGACGCGACTTCATTTTAAGTATTGAATGGCTATTTAAAAATGGTGTTACGTGTGTCCTTGGTGGGATATTAAAGCAGAATCGAGCGCAGGCGTTTTGCACCCTTTGGATCAGTCGATCAGTTTTTGCCAGTAGTCGCGGGCCAATTACTGTATCCGCATAATTTAAATTCGAAAGTACGAGTGACTCAACTAGTTGGAGTCGCAGCTCTTCTGATAGATAAGGCCTTATTTTATAAAGGACCTTCAGCCGGTAAAAACACGTACGCACTGACGACCTAGAAGATGTTGTTGCAACACGTTTAACACCTTTAAGCCAAAGTTCCATTCTTCTTTATTTATAATGTTACACGTCAGGATAGTGGGGTTTAAATAATCCACAATCGTTACTGCGTATAAGAGACTAAATTTAGTACCTACGGTGAAGAAATGTACAAAACTGAGACAACAGAATACAGCAGGCAGTAAAACAATGAACACTAGTTTCTCGCTAGCGAGCTTGTAAGTAGGCAGTAACTTATCGCTCCGAACGCTAATCGTCAACTGACGACGGGCGACGCTTTTATACTTAGTCCTAGACTCGATCTCAAATATTCTCGAAAATACTCGAGTCGGCACCTTTGATAAACAAAAAGCAAAAATAAAAACAGAAATTTAAAAATTGCGTTGTAAACAATATCGATTTTATCGTTTGAAGTTAGAGTCGAAAGTCGCTTGTTGACAACTATAGCGTCTAATTCAGAGGCGGCTTTTATCAAAGAGACTACGCGCTCACAAGTATACTACCCGCTCGTTTTAAGTTTGCCGCTGGCGATAGGTATAACGTTCGAAAAGTAGCGTCGGCAAAACATAATATAAAAATATTTTTTATTTAATTGTAACAATAAAAATTGTAATATTTGGGTAAAACTATGACACATTATAAGTTTTGTTGTCACGTGGGGGAGGGTACGCGCATTCCACAGAACGGCAAACTTAGAGCGAACGGGTTGTACAAGTATAAAATTGTTGATACCAAACTTATGAGATATTGTACCAGCTATTGTAACACATGTTTCTACAAATACAAATAAATAAATAAATAACGTTCATAGCGTTTTGTCTCCGCGCGGCCGCGGAGTCCGCGCGGCCGCGGAGTCCGCGCAGCCGCGGAGCGACCAGAGAGAGGTGTTTTGATTTTTTTTTCTAAATTCTTACGGAACCCCGACAGAGGTATCACGGAACCCTAGGGTTCCGCGGAACACACTTAGAGTATAGCTGATCTAGGTAATTGCGTAACACACATGAAATGGCAATCGATTGCAATGCCTTTCATTTTGACAGTTCAGCCTCGTTCATTGCGTTATTAAAGTTGTTAAGCAGGCGAACTTTTCGACCTATGAAACAATGGATGTCAAAATGAAAAGCATTGCGATCAATTTTATTGCCATTTTCTGTGTGTTACGCATAATACCGGCAGTTTTTTTGCATAATGGTCCTCCTCTTGACCTCGATCTCGCCTGGTGGGAAGCGATGGATGAGATTTATGATGGAACAAGCGAGCGTGCCCAGAAGATTTTTTTTTCTGTATAAGTCCAGGTATTTTGTAAGGCCCTTAATTAAAACGGACAAAATAATATTCAAAAGTATCAAATCATGGCGATCCGAGTATACCGTACAAAAGTGCGCCTAACATAGGCGGGCCACGGAACGAAATGAAAAATCACAGATGACTTTTTTTATTGTAGCAGTCACCGCCCTAGAGAGCGGTGTAATTATCGAGAAAAGTGTCTCACATAATTTATTACTGTTTGTTATTGTAACAGCAAGACTAGGGAGATGGGAATTAGAAAATTTATTTTATGGGTATTTTTGGTTGTGGATGTACTTATATTACGATTCATACACGAAGTCTCTTAAGAGGTCATTGTACTCATCATTATGAACAACTTTCACTACGGGACCAATACTGAAATCGCATCACCAAAAAATCAGCATTCACTATATTTTGTCGAGGTATGCGAACATTAATGTAGGGAACAGCAGATTTTTTGCAATTTTGCAATTCAAACAGTATAAGCACCAAAACAACAAAAGTAACTTAACGCCTGAAAAGGCTACAAAAGCAGCAAAAACAATAAAAAACACTTCTCTTCTCTCATCGTCTGTACTATTAATTCAATTGGACGGAATAAGTCAGTCCGATACAGCGTCGCGTCGCCGTAATATTGATATTGACGACGACTGTACTTCGTCTCAGCTACAGTGACCAGACACTTTTGTCGTCATTTATTTATATTTCTCACTGTTAAAGGGCTCACTGGGTTTTCCTCGAGAGTGACTGTGGAATATTACTCTTTATATAAGTAGGTAGGTATACGTTGCTTACGGCTGTATAATAGGTATCTGTGACTGTGGTAAGTGACGTAAGGTCGTGTTTTGCTTTTTAAGAGTCAGATTTGGTGAATTAATTAATGAATAAATATGGTATTGGAATAAATACCTCATTATTGTCTCACTTCAGGGCGGATTACAGATTTGATAGTGTGGATGGGCGATGTTACATTTCTTCGAATTGTTGGTTCTAGGATATGCCAGTTTCCACGCAATGTTTTCCTTCACCGTTTGATAGCAGTAGTGGTGATTAAATAATTTATACAAAGTAAAGTGGCTGCTTGGGGTTCGATCGAACCCACGACCACATGGACCACTGGGCCTCCAGTGACTCCATTTTATTTTGTTTCTCTAAAAATCACAGAATCCAACTGTTATAGAAACAAACATTTAACAATTCCAAACCGAACTGCACATAAAACTTTAATAACGTCACACTTTACGTCACTCGCAAGCTCTGCACGATTCCTTTTTTCTAACAGCAATAAAAAGGATATATAGACACATCGGTCCACTCTTGTTGAAGTGCAATAATTCCGGCAGTCACCTACAGGCGGCGCGAGTGTCGCCTCTCGAAAATGAAAATATATAGCCACTCGACACTTGAGCGCGCAACTGTACTTGTCTTGGGAAAAGGAAATGTTTTTAAGCTGTTATTTTTTGCGGATTATTTTATTTAGTATTTTTTAGATGAAATTATGTATAGGTCGATATGTACTCACGAGGTTGTAAATGATAGAAAGAATGAAAAATAGATGTATTTGTCAGCAAAAGGACAGGTGACATTTCAAGGATACGTCACGTTTAGGCATTTTTAGTTACATGAGAGAGAAGACAGATACAGCTCTCTCTGTCTCTCACACTAAATCTCTCTTCTTATTTTTTTAAGAAGTTTCACATTCTACCACGTGTTTGGTGCTCTCGCAAATTTTTAAGCCACGAAAACTACGTACCCTAACAACAGAAATGTTATCATAAAGAGGTAACACGAAACAAAAGCGCAAACTGTATCACTTTGCAGCACAAAGCGCTGCTTTGCTTATTAACTTTAATTTTTAATATCCGTGCGCAGCCCGCGTAAAATTGCAATCTACCGGCGAAATAAAAGAAGGTCTACTTAGCCGAATTATTCATACCTCGCGTTTTACGAAACACTTGCAATTGTGTTGCTAAACATGTAGATTTTACTTGTAAATAATGACAATTTCGAATTCGATTTTCTTTGAGCGTATGGCACTGGTAGGTTCAGATGGTTTACCTTGTGTTATCATTTGACATTATGCAGAGCTGGCATTACGAGCATTATTTTCTGTTTTGTATTTTTTTTTGTTGTAATGCCATTCAAAGCATTTTTCTTTCATTCTATTTCAGGTGACAGTTCATTTGTCAGACTATCAATTTCCCTGACTGTACGTAGTGGGAATTAAATAGGTATGGCATTATCTACCTTTGTGATTTTCGCTTGTTTTTGTTTTATGATTTTATTTTATTGTTATCAACAGTATCTGCTATTTGATACGGGTTCTTCCTTTGGGTAAAAAAATCTTTTATTCAGATCATCATCTTCATTTCAGCCGAAAGACGTCCACTTTTGGACATAGGCCGGGACCGTTCGATGTGACGACGCTTGGGGGACGCTTGGGACGTCGTCACATCGACCGGTCCTGTGCTTTTCGCATCCAGTGGATTCCCGTGACCTTTACCAGCACATCGGTTCACCTTCATTTACAATAGGGTCACTCAATATAATTAGTAAAAGGTAATAATGTTATTAAATGCAGGACATATTGATATACTTACCAAAAATAAATCTTTAAAAACATATATATAAACATCAATGTTAGGTTGTTTTATTTATTTAAAAAGTTTCTACAAATTCCTTTAAATCTACTGCACCGCCACCAATCTTTTTCCTCGACGATTTTTAAAAGATAAGTAGCCAATACATTACTTTCTCTTTCACAGATGAGTAAAAATAGTCAAAAAGGTGACGCAAAAAAGCCTCCAAAGGACTCTGTATCAATATCAACAGATTAGTCGTGCGTCGGAATCCATCAAAAGAGCGGAAAATCATGGAAAAAGTCGGTTGGTGCCAAATTGGCGGCGAGAAAATATTGGTGCAAAATTGGCGGCAAAAAATTCACCAAGCGTCATGGCGTCAGTTCGGTACTCCATGAATACATTGAGTAAACGTTGTAAGGAATAAAGAATGAATAAAAGAGTGGTAAGGCGCGGTTAATCATCGCTTTTGAGTTTTTTTAATTTTTTTGTGTGGCAAAATAACGGAGGAGCTCGTGGTTAAGTATGCTGCAAGGGTCGCTCCATCAGGTTAAGCTTCGCTCACCGGGGTTGGTCCGTGGATGGGTGACCAACTTTACATACCGAGACTCCTACGATATTGTGCGGTATAATAATGTTTTTTTTTTGGTGGCGATCGGATTTTGTACACTTTTTGGTATTTTAGTTTACTACTATTATTATGTTGTTAGTATAGAATAGAATATATTTATTACCCTACTATAAAGGGTAGGCAGTCAATGATGAAGGGTAGGTATTCAGCTGCATCCGGTTAGACTGGAAGCTAACCCCAACATAGTTGGGAAAAGGCTAGGCAGATAATGAGTCAATGACGCAGATCGAATTTTTAGAATAAGAACTGACGAAATATGGGTCCCGTCCTATAGGTGCAACTTTGCCTAACCCTTCACGGAATAGAGGCGTGATGTTATGAGTGTTTAACTTTGTATAGAGCGCCCGTCTCTATCATTCAAGTCGTACAAAATAAATAAAGTACAAAATAAGTAAAGTATTTACTTTACATTTTACATGAACGCTAACCGTGATGCTTACATGCATGTATGTGTCCTAAGTATGAAAATGTTGAAAACATTATTTTTTCTAACTACTTACCTATTTCCAACTATTGGAATGTAATATTTAATGGAACAAAATACTGCCAGTCATCTTCAAAAAACGAACAAATAAAAAATACTAGTTCCGATAAATCACTGTTATTTATTACTAGTTGCCACCGAAATCACACGATATTCAAAATAAGTTCCCATCATCGATGCATCATTCAGAATCTCTTCATCATATTATAAATTGACAGGCTGCGGCGATCCATCACAGAAAACCACAATACACAGTTTTCGCATTAATGCAATGGCGGGAAAAATAATATTTTCATTTCGAAGGCAGACGGTTCGATAAGAACTTCATTACAGATTCGCGTCTGGGTATTTATTTTTTGTATTTTTAGATTGCAATGTGAATTAGATTGAAATTGATTATACAATTATTTATTTGGAACTATAGTGACTAGCCGCCCCTGCTTCGCACGAATGACACGGTTTTTACAACTTGACCTTGAGTATGACCACATGATTATACAGTAATAACATTTAAGTTTGCTTTTAAATCGAGATAAACTCTTAAGGAGTTTGTGGCTAAGTAATAACAGCCGCGCGGGTCGATCCATCAGGTTAAGCTACGCAAGCCGGGGTTGGTCCATGAATGGGTCATGGTGCATCTTTACATACCGAGACTCCTCTGTGGCTCGGAAAGCACGTTAAGCCGTTGGTCCCGGTTGTCATTCGTAGATCTTTGCCAGTCGTTACGGGTCGTCAGAAGCCCGAAAGTCTGACAACCAGTTGTACCAAGGGCTATCGTATTATCCAGTTACTGGGTTGTGGAGGTTAGACAGGCAGTCACTCCATGTAAAATATTGGTATATTCAGCTGCATCCGGTTAGACTGGAAGCCGATCCCAAAATAGTTAGGAAAAGGCTAGGCAGATTGATAAACTCTTGATCAAATAATGATCATCGTTCTAGAATACCGCCAGCATACAACCATCCCTCATATTTTTAATTTACAACCTTTCCTTTGGATAATGTTGGCGTGTGCCTCATGAATACATTTGGTTAATGCTGCACGGTCGAAGGGAGAAACTGAATTAATTCAGAAAAGCAAATTGAATAGAAAAGTGAAAAACTCACTGTTACTGTTTCAATCAGGCCGTTTACTTTTGTTACTTTTCGTCCCCTGTTTAGAAAAAAAATCTGTTATTTTTCTCGTGAAAGAGTATTTGCGTTGAAGTCGTAAAGTTTACCACAAAATACGTATACTTAAGTACTTCGAAAAATTCGCAGAACTTTTTGGACGTTAATTTTTGCGGTAGTAATGAAATTCGTTTATTATTCAACACAAAATTATTCGTAAAAAGGGATGGTATGATGGATAAATATTTGCGGAAAGTCTACGAATGAAATAGTTCTTATTTACGGAGATTGTAAGTTTATAACCGATTTTTCAGTGTACATGGAATTATGTAGCCAAACTCCTTCCACGAAGGAAGATACTTTTAATATACTTTCGGCGCGGTCAAAAGACGGATAAGATATCTACAGTTTATCCTTAGACTGCAGTTTTGTGTCGTCATGTAAAGTCGTAGATGGATTGTCGAATCCGCTGTTTTACAAAACCAAGAAAGCTAAAATAGCGCCACCGCCGCGGTATCAGCTGAACGTTTTTCAGCTGTTTTACATAACGGAGCTGTTTTGGAAAACAACTAGCGGTTTTGTAAAACGGCGGATTTGACAAATGACAATCCTTCTGTGACATAAATAACTTGACCAACCACATACGGTATGTTTGTTTTTTTTTATTTATATATTAGCCTACACTCTCCCACTACTGACATCCTTTTCCAGATACGTCGATTTGACCCATGCGGTGCCTACGCGTGTAGGTCGTCTCGCCACCTCTTCCTGGGCCGGCCTCGGCGACGCCGTATGTTGTATATATTTTTTTTTTATATCTCATAAATATAGGTTTTTTCTTATTTCTTTAATTTTATTTTGGTTTTTTATTTACCAAAATCATAGGTTTTTTTGGCTACTTAGATTATTTTATAATGTGTGTCTTATTTTTGTAGAATAATCAGTTTATCTTTCTTATTTTTTATACCATCATCACGCCTGACTTACTTTTCGTTCCTCGATTGAAATTCTAAAACTTGTTACAACATGAATTATTAAATTTGTCGGCCATAGCTACAAGTACCGCGGACTCCCCTGGGCCAACACTTCGATGCACTTCCACGGGCAGAGTTCAATTGAAATTTGTGAGCAACTTCCACCCTTAGAGACTTTGTACGAGTATTACGTACTGACGTGTGAGTATATGCTTTGAATTTGACCAGAAATTCTAAGTTTAGTTGATTTTGGATATATGAAGTATGTTAAGGGTTTTAATCTGAATATTGTTCGGTCAAAGAACTTCATTATTGGAGTGAGAAATACTGTGCAGAAAGACAAAGTTTAATTTTTGGTTTATATTTAGATGTAAAGCTGAAATGAGACTTACATCCACGTACAGTGGTACCCAACTGATAAGGCGCGTCGTGAATCATCGTTCGCACAGAAAAGAAAGTATAGCCCCGAAGATTAACGAAAGAACTTAAAACTTACAACCAACCTTAGATCAATATCATAAGGTTCATAATACACTGCAGCTGTTAGTTCCCGTCTCACTTGCAAGTATGGCGGCTGACTAATATGCCACGCGTCGCGCGCTAACATGGCGGCAGCTGCCGACCAATAGCGGTATAGGAAAAAGCAGCGCGGTGCGTGGAGCGTGCCGATTGGTCAATAGCATTTCCCGCGCTTTGAAAATTCATCTTCTGCGCAGGTACATCGGTAAGCCATATCAGTTGGGTACTACTGTACGAGTATCACACTCTATTTCACAAAACGATGAATTAAAAACGTAACACTAACAAAGCACTAATCACCACTTTAATTTTGACATTTTGTTATTGATTAGTATTTACAACCCTGAACAGCAAGTGGTAATAAAATCGACCAGCAGGCGTAGCACGAGCACCGTTTTGTCGACGGAAGAGTAGACAAAAATGACGTTTCCTGTAGACAGTAGACAGTACGAGACGGCAGCAAAATAGAAAGAGTCAACTGCACTTTTTTACGAAATTCACTCTTTTATATAATTCGACTCAGAATTCTTTGTTTTATCATAGGATTTATCGGTTGTCAGTGTGATTTTGACAGTAAGGATAGAAAACTTTCTTCCGAAATAGTCTACATAAAAAAAGACCTAGACAAAGATCGTTAGAAATGAAAGACAAAATGACAGATTGTAGAAAGATTTCTACGGTGGATGTCAAAAATGAAGAAACGAACTGTCACTTTGTATAGAAAAAGCTATGTCTATTCTTCGTAGAGATAGAAAGCGCCATGCTACGCCTGCTGAAAGAAACTGTCATATCTGTTCTTTATCTATCTATGCATCAATATTTGCGGAGAAAATAGTACTTTACTACTTTAAAATTACGCCATCCGTAAAACAGAACCGCGAAAATGCAAACACAACCTCTGTAAACGTAATAGAGCAGAAAACTAATTCTCATGTATCGCAGCGGGGCGAAAAGTCCACAAATCTTGCTCCCAAACGAATGATCCAGCAGCGTAACGTACAGAACCCGCTAGTTAATCAGTCAGTCGAGACGAGAGGAACTCTAAATCATTTATAAGAACGCCGTAGCCTTCGCGACGAGGAGAATTTTTCTTGTCTTAAGTAAATAAAAATCCAATCAGAGGCAAATCCAATTTTCATTCCGTTTCTCGTTGGATTCACTCGGGATTCTAGCCCGGGCTCGTTTTTTACGTTTTTTTTTTTTTACTTTTTCACACTATTTCGTTTCGTTACGGCCTGGGTGCAGTTTCCTGGGACACCTTGATAGTCGGTTTTTAGGGATTGTAGTTTTTAGTGGCTAACGATTTCGGAGGTTTTGTTTTTACAGTTGGTTAAGTCAAATAATGCTTAGTTATTTTGGTAGCCTTAACATGTTGCGATATGTTTTTCAGTAATAACAAAGGCAGCAATAAAAGTTAAACTTTACATAAAAACTTACCCAATGGGCGTCAAAGTCAAAGTCAGAGTCAAATAATTTATTTCAAGTAGGCACAAAGTCACTTTTGAACGTCAAATACATAGAAATAGAAATAGAACTGATTCTAGTTGCCCCTTCCAAAAGGTAGTTTTTGTATGGAGAAGAATGGGCAAGAAACTCCACCGTTGTTACTCTTTAAAAAGAAATGTTTTACAATATTTGGTATACATCAATTATATAATTACATGTGAAGACGATGCACCGAGAATACAATTACTGCACCTCAATAAGTAAAAAAGAATTAAAAATGGAGCAATGACAAATAAATTAATTATGTATGTGATAGATACATGGTGCTCAAATATTTACAAACATTGTAAAAGTATACGATATCACAATATTCCTACAAACTTACAAGTAATACCAATACGACAGTGTGTGAGTTTAATAATCATAAAATGTAAAAAATCTATGATATACAAATAATAAACGTAGTAACTATTGATACAATGGTTTCTGAGTATCAATAAATCAATACTTAGAGTCCGCGCCACCTATGAAGTCCGGCGGAAAATTATAGAACTACACTACTAATTCTTTTATGCAATGACATGTACACACGGCTACACATCAAGCTATACATTTCCAGTTTAAGCCGATCTCGCATTGTGTAGGATTTCTGAACAATGCGTGTGTGTACCGCACCGCGTCTGTCAGACTTGAGAGATGGCGCGGACTATAATTAAAACTTAAACTTTTTTTCTTACTTTTTTTTTTGTCTAACCCTGTCAATATTCCTGCTCAATTTAAATATCAATTAATTGCTAAATTGTAATTGTTATTTATGTTTCGTATAGGTATGCTTGCCTGAAATAAATAATTTTATTATTTCATTAAATATTTTTAACTTTGCAGCATGTAGTACTGCCATAACAAAAAATATCATATTCGATCATATAACACATTTAAATAACAATCCAGTAGCGGACCGAAGTCGGAACTGCGAAAATCAGTTTTATACGATTCTGGACACGGATTATGTTAGATCGGAATGGACAGTTGACATGAGCAAGATGTTATTCAATAAGAAAAGGATGTGGGGAGAATTGATTTTACATATTATCATATCGGTGGAAGTTTTGAAGTAAGTAGGTACCTAAATTGGTTTTAACTGCATGTTCAGTCAGGGAAATTATAGTTTAGCTGATTGATACACTACGTACGTCAATTAGCCGTGTTATAGTCATTGTGTACAGCTGTCGAAGAGATACTTGTGATTTTAATTTAAGTATAATTAACGTTTGCTAATCATACATTTTAACTTATCGCCATCTTCTTTTGTAAATACAATTCCTGTGACAATTTTACACAATGTTTATCAACAACGCCCCCCGTCAATTTAAGATCATTTTAGCAATATTGTTCTGTATTTCGTCGCATGCATTACGACGTGTCTATCTTTATTGTATTTCCAACGGTATCCTCTTTTTCGCCTCCAAGTTCTACCCTAAGCCGTTTCGGAATGAGAATCCATTATGTGTTATTTATGGAGTGCCTGGCGAAAAATATTTATCTGTGTCGATATTCGATAATGCGTTGGACGCACCCCAGCGCCATTGGGCGGCGTGGCTTGGACGTCACGGAACCCACAGGAAATGAAATCGGATTCACTCCTCCGCGTTGCCTTTTGTAAAATATTATTATAAGGTATATAAATAACAATAATGGAGGTTGGATTTTTCAGGGATCATTTCGTTTTTGAGGATTTAGTGAATTATTCAGCTTTTACAGTAAACAGAGAAATCTGCCTAGCCTTTTCCCAACTATGTTGGGGTCGGCTTCCAGACTAACCGGATGCAGCTGAATACCAGTATTTCACATGGAGCGACTGCCTATCTGACCTCCACAACCCAGTAACTGGTTAATACGATACCCCTTGGTTAGACTGGTTGTCAGACTTCCGTGCTTCTGACGACTCGTAACGACTGTCAAAGATCCACAAATGACAGCCGGGACCAACGGCTTAACGTGCTGTCCGAGGCACGGAGGAGTCTTGATATATGAAAATGGTCACCCATCCACGGACCAACCCCGACAAGCATAGCTTAACCTGATGGATCGACCCGAGCGGCTGTTATTACTTAGCCACGAGCTCCTCCACAGTAAACGGAGAGGTAGACTGTATGACTGTTATATTGAGTATGTTTAATGTTTAATTTAATATTTATAACCATTTAAATTTTTATTTTTATTTATTTAAAACACTTACAACTATCATCACAGGAGGTTTACTTAATACCATAGTCTAGTTATACTTAAATATTAAACTTACTTGCAATGCCTTAACAGGCAACTAAGTTCTTAGAACCGATTGTTAACATCTCCAAATTCTGTACAGTTAGTTCGCAATAAAGAATTTGAATTTGAGATCTGTTTTTGCTTTTTTTTTTATTCCCGTTAAGTAATTAGGTATCTATTTTTGTATGCACGTGTTTCTGTGAAAAAAAACCTATTTTTCTATTTATTATTTATTTAAACTTTGAAAAGCGCCCTTAGGGTACATGAGGGTGCTGACAATGTTAAATTACCATTAATTACATACCTACAGTTTGTCAGTTTCTACGGTCAGGGAAATTGATTGTAGGTATAGCAAATTACTTATCCTTAAATTGCCCGTTTAGTCAAACAACGGGTCAGTTATATGAAATACTGTAGTTTGTCATCCCGCTAAACAATACATTTCCCCGACTGTACAAAATGACACAATAATTAAAAAAAATTAGGTGTCGTGGGACACCCGGTTGGGACGAAGTTACTTTCGCTTTTCCACTCTTTTGTTACGAAACAAAAGTGTCGTGACGGTCATAATGTTACACTATTTTCGGTCTAGCTTTCATTCGCTAAGTGAGCAGAGTATAACGTGTGTTAAGGAACTTCGTCCCAAAAACTTTTTGTAGAAATCGTTATAATACACTCGCGATTAACCCCTCTATCGTAAAAATACATTTTGGAACATCTTTTCAAGTAATCATTAATCTAAAAATACTACAGGTATTGTACCGCAAATATACCGGTATGCATTTCAATAATATCCGCTGTGTGGTAGACGGGAAATGAGTACCGTATCTGGACAGTCAATGGGATGAGTTAATATGATTATGTGAACGTTCCGACGGATTAGCCGGTTTTAGGTGATAGCGATTCGGTTTGAATTGTAATCGAGTTTCGTGTTTGTGTGATTCTTCATTCGCGTGTGAATTTTTGAGAAATTAGTGTACTTAACGTTAATTTCTTTAATATTTACTATACGTGCTAAACAAGTAGGAGAGGAGCTCGTGGCTCAGTAATAACAGCCGCACGGGTCGATCGATCAGCTTAAGCTACGCTTGCCGGGGTTGGTCCGTGGATCGGTGACTATCTTTACATACCGAGACTCCTCCGTGCCTCAAGCACGTTAAGTCGTTGGTCCCGGATGTCATCGTGGATCTTTGACACTCGATACGGGTCGTCAGAAGCCCGATAGTCTGACAACCAGTCTTACCAAGGGGTATCGTATTACCCAGTTACTGGGTTGTAGAGGTCAGATAGGCAGTCGCTCCATGTAAAATACTGGTACTCAGCAGACTACGAAGCCTACTATGAAGCCGACCCCAAAATAGTTGGGAAAAGGCTATGCAGATAGATAGATAGTGCTAAACAAGTGGGTAGGTAGAGTCAAGGAAAAAAAGTGTGCACATATTTTTGCTCTTAACTGTAAAACATTATTTTACCGCCTTAATATGTATTAATACATCCAATACAAAGACATTCGCTAAACATATTTCTAAACTAATTTAGTACCCAACAGTACCTACCAACAACACGGCAAAAAAAACCCACAACTCTAACATTGCCTTCATCAAAACTTTGCGATTTCAGACTTTCGCACTCAATTCCGCTCTTTGAAAAATATTTTCTACCATCCTGCCTATTAAAACCTGACTGAACCAGTAGATTAAAAAACACATTTCGTTCCGGCTACCAATTTTCCCAACGTAACTTTTTCTCTGTACCTGCGTTAAAAGCTTAATACTGGTTTTACATGTACCCTCAGTCGCCACTCAATTTTCTCTAGCATCACGGCATATTTCAAGCTGGAACAAGCCAGAGGGATTGGTAAAAAATGGCCCTTCATGTAGTCTATAAATTTGGACGCTTAGCCACGCCACCGGAATGGATATTGCATATATTTTATGCGGGTACTTGGTGCTTTAAAATACGTTTTTCGGTTTTACGCAGTGAGAAGTGAGAATCTGTGCGGATAGTGTCGGTATTTTACTTTTATTTGGTGTCTTTAAGATGTGTCTACATGTGATGATGATGACGTCACGCTGAAGTAGTTGCACGAAGGCTGCGTTGACGTTCATATTCGGGGTCACCAATTTAGGGGTATGAGGAACAAAGGTTGTAAAATTCACTCATCCTCTATAGAAAAGGGAGGATCCTCCGATCAGACGGGTGTTGTCTCAGGCGGGCAACTGCCCGACGATTGGTGTTGGAATCTTGTATATAATATTTCCATCGCGCGGTAAATTCTAATTGCGCGATGCAGGATTTATGTGACGGTAAGATGTTTGTGTGACGTCATGTCTTTGATACATAGTTCGCATGTGGCGATATAGATGCTGCCACAAAACCGCTACTACGGAATCTCATTTTTAGGGTAACGTACTCGTAAGGTGCTAAAAGGAACCCTTATTACTTATCCTCCGCTGTCCATCCGTCTGTCTTTCCGCGGGCTGTATTTCATTATGTTTATGAGCCGTAATTTAGGTACACAGTTGAAATTTTCACAGATTGTGTATTTCTACTACTGCGACTTGGCTTCACGTGCCGTCGATAAATATGTTTCAGGCAGTTTCTTCACCCAAAGTGGGTTCTCTCAAAGTTGAAATCTTCTAAATACAGATAGATGAATGTTACAAATTCCTTTTAGAGAGTGATTACGTTAGAATTTAACATATTTTTTTTAAAGAAACACTGCAGTCAGTAACACAGTGGTGCACTGTGCGTAACATACAAAACATTTAAGATAAACATTTCTCTCGCACAATGCTACTCTATAGACAAAAAGTGGAAAAAAATGTGTGCTCGTGACGTGAGGCTTTTACTACGAGCTGTTGTTGTACTGAAAAACTCTTGTCAAGTGTTTTTTTTTCAGGAATTTAAATGTTAAGTTGGCATTCAAAATTAACTGTCTACTTTTATCGTTTAAGGTCCTTTTTACTGATTTCAAAAAAGGAGGAGGTACTACGTTTCGATGATTGTTTTTTTTTTTTTTTTATGTATGTTCACCGATTACTCCGCCGTTTGTGAACCGATTTTAAAAATTCTTTTTAGTTCCGAGGGTATACTCCCGAGATGGTCCCATATAAATTTTATTAAGTTTGCTTGCGTAGTTTTTGAGCTAGCTTCAATGTTACGTATTTTTCCCACAGTCTACGTAGACGATATAATTATTAGACTCCTTCACTGTTATTTACATAGCAGGTAGTAACTTGTGTGGGGTAGGTACCACCACTAAAAAGTGAAAAATAAAAACTTTTTACAAAAAAAAACAACCGACTTCAAAAAAAACACTAAAAAAGTGAAAAATAACTTTAATTTCGGAAGTCGGTGGCAAAAAACGAAAATTAAAAAGCAAAGACACCGACTTCCGAAATTATTATAGTTAGTATAGTTAGTATTATAGTTATTTTTTACTTTTTTAGTGTTTTTTTTGAAGTCGGTTGTTTTTTTAGAGAATGTTTGCAAGATTTAATGCTAGCTTTTGAACGCGTTTTCGCCCGCGTGGATGTCGGCATTTTAAATCATCCCACAGGAACGTACTACCGGGATAAAAATTAGTTACTTATTATATTCTCCTAACCTAGGTTGTAGTGACCAAAAAAGAAGTATCTTACATGGTTTGTTCATGTTGAGAGTATCATTGAGAGGTGACTAACTAACGATATTTACGGGCAGATGCGAGTGGAAACGTCGGGAGGGGACGCCCTAGGAGGACATTATAGTGACTGTATTGGTGATGGTCTTTAAAAACGTCAGGTGCGTAGAACTCTTCGGGAGGTTCCTGTGTAGGATTAGGCGGGAGGAAACCCCCAGGTGTCACCACTTTGTGGATCGCCCGGAGGAAACGGTGGAGAATAGGGTGGAGGTATGTGCTTCGGCGGAGCACCGCCGTGTCCTTGTGGAGGCGATCGGCGGCAATGACCTCTGGCGTCCGGCCCTGGTCCAGGCCATGGTATGGAGTGAGAGGGCATGGGAAGCAGTCACCTCCTTCTGCGAAGCAGTAATGCTTGCGAAGGAGGAGGCGGAACGCGTGAGGGAGAGGCAAAGTTTGCGCCCCCACGCCCCTAACCGCCGCCGCTGGAGACACCCTGAGCGTCGGGAATCCCAGGCGGATTCCCGGCCACCATAGGCGCGGGCTTGCGGGCGGCGAGCAATGGGTAGCTCGCCATCCGACAAGGACCAGGTCTGGGTCGATGGCGCGTCGTGTTCCACCCGCGCCTCAAAGAGATGTCGGCACAATTGGCGGGGTCCGCTAGAACCGATACCTGTCTGGGTTGCGGGAAAGTCTGAAAGGGATACCGGGACCTTGGCAACAGGCAACTGAAGGAACACGGGTGGGTTTTAGTCAGTAAAAGTCTGACACACCCTTCCGCTCCGCCCAGAGCGGGAGAAGTCATTGGATACTTAAACAACACCAAAAAAAAAAAAAAGTTGCGTAGAACTCGCAACCTGCGTGCTTGTATGATCAGCTGTATGAACGTAAACGAAGCATAAAAAATATAGGTAAGAATCGTAACAGGTGGCGTTAAGTAGTTTCTGCCTACCCACATGGGAAGAAGGCGTGGGTCAAACCCAAGTACTAGCCTATAAGTATGTGTATTCTTTGTATTATTTTTGATAAAATAAATAAATGAAAAAAATAAACTAACTCAAAGCATTTATTTCAATTAAACCATTTACATGCACTTTTGAATTGTCAAGGGGTCGGTCAGTCAGTAATATGAAGCTAATTGCCAATCCCAAAGCGTAGTAAGTACATATGGAGAAGAACGGGCAAGAAGCACGACTGACACTCTTTTAAATAAAATTTATGTAGAGTCCCCGCTACCACTGAAGTCCGGCGGAAAATTGTGAAACAACATTTTTTTTAAATGCAATTTGGTGCAATGACATAGACACTAGCGCCGCGTCTATCGGTCTTGAGAGGTGGCGCGGACTCTATGTGTATTACGATACTTCTCCGAAACTCTACGTCATCGTTAGAAAGATAGATAGATAGATTTATTTATTCGCATAGAATGTAGGTAATTACAATTAGGTGTTACAATATTTTGGAATCCTTATACATTCTGCCGCATGGCATGCAAAAATTCTCAATAACTTAGGATAGGTACTATAAATTATTACATTTACTTACAGCTATTTAATTACTTAATTTTCAACAATATTTATGTCTGTAACTGATTACATAATTTAATTTACAATTTTAAATAAATGATTAGTATTAATATTATATAAACATTCTAAATAAGTCCTTAAAATTAAATAATATCGTCATTTAAAAAATCTGATACAGAGTAATAGCATTTTAAAATTAGTAATTTTTTAAGGTGTTTTTTAAATCTTCTCAAAGGTTGCTCTTTAATCATTTTTGGTACATGGTTATAAATAAGAGGAGCCATGCACATAACACTCTTTCTCAATAATGCAGTTTTAAATCCACCTTCGCATAATTTATCTTCGTATTGAGTTCTTAAACTTGTAGTCCTGGTTCTAGTATTTTTCAAAGTCGGGAATAAGTGATCATTTGTTTTAACAAATATGGCTATTTCTAGTACTCGTATGTATATGCATGGAAAAGTTAATAGACTATTTTTTTTTAAACAGGTATGCATCTTTCAGTCACTTCGTTTGTATGGTTTAGTCCACGTTGAACCCTTATATGTTGTCCCCTAAGGGGTTGAACATGGACTTTTATTTTATGAACCCTCAATGGACTGTAAAACATAAAAGTGTAGGGGTCGAACGTGGACTATTATCTCTGTGCTATCAGAAATGGACTGTAAAACATAAAAGTGTAGGGGTCGAACGTGGACTATAGTTATCTCTGTGCTATCAGAAGAAACAACACAACGAGCTTCTAATATAAATAAATAACAATCACAATACAATACAATTCTATACGTAATCCCTTCTAATTCCCTCTAATTATCGAAACTTTTCTCCTAAAATCCTGTGTGTAACATCATTAGTCGGACTCATTAAGGCGACGATCTTACTAACTGCGATGGACGTCGGCCCGCCCGGGTAAGTGCACCTTAATGTAGTTATGTGTTACTTAAGCTGTATTACTTATGTGTATTTCGGACATTTTCTTAGGGTGAATTTCGACAAGCCTTCCCTTCAGCTTGTGAGGAGGTCGTGGGTAAGTAATAACAGCCGCGCGGGTCGGTCCATCAGGTTAAGCTACGCTTGCCGAGTTTGGTCCGTGGATGGGCCATCTTTAGATACTGAGACTCCTCCGTGCCTCAGAAAGCACGTTAAGCCGTTGGTCCCGGCTGTCATTCGTGGATGTTTGACAGTCGTTATGGGTCGTCAGAAGCCCGAAAGTCTGACAACCAGTCTTACCCAGGGGTATCGTATTATCCAGTTACTGGGTTGTGGAGGTCAGATAGGCAGTCGCTCCATATAAAATACTGGTATTCAGCTGCATCCGGTTAGACTGGAAGCCAAACATAGCCATAACCGGTATGTATGTATGTATGTTGTATGTATGTATGTATGTTTGTATGTTCATCTGTTCCCTCCTATCTTTCAAACCACTTAGCAAAAACTAAAACCCAACTACGACTTAAAAGGTATAAACAAGACACCACAAACGGAAAATCCGGAGTCACACGTAATCTGTTCGATTTATGCCCTAACACGTGTGACTCCGGATTTTTAATTTGTCTGTCTGTGGTGTCTTGTTTATACCTTTTAAGTCGTAGTTGGGTTTTAGTTTTTATTATTTGATTTTTTCACAGCTGATTTTTATGAACGACTTCAATATATAATGCTACTAAACGACACTTCTCCGTACACACAAAGAGTAATAACCCAATTCGATATTACCATTTATTGTCGCGTAATAGTACATTAATATTGGTATTTACTCATAAATTATTTGATAGTTAAATGCATGTTTAATTACAATTGACAAATTATCGCTATATATGAATCCAAATTAAATTCACGAGCAATTCCGATTGGCTTTAATACCGAAAACAGATTCCAATAATAATTGAGGCATACAGCGATCTGACTGTGTACTGGTGGGAACAAAAATGATTAATATAATTATTACGTGCCAGTTAATTAGCCATACTTTAAAATTACCGACATAATATTTTATGTAGCTTGCAGGGTAAGCAAGCTGAAGTAGCAGTGGGCTGGCCATGTTTGCTGAAGGACCAATGGCCGGTGGAGCTGACGAGTTCAGGAGTGGAGACCGCGTATCGGCAAGCGTAGTGTGAGACGCTCCCGAGCTAGACGGATCGGGGATCTTAAAAAAACTTTTTACAAAAAAAAAAAACAGCTGACTTCCAAAAAAAACACTAAAAGTGTATTTCGGAAGTCGGTGTCTTTGCTTTTCAATTTTCATTTTTTGCCACAGACTTCCGAAATTAAAGTTATTTTTCACTTTTTCGTGTTTTTTTTGGAAGTCGGTTGTTTTTTTTCGGAAATCGTTTTTTTAAGGTGGGTCCGTCTCGATCGATAACAATTAAAATTCTATTGTGTATCGTTAGTGTTAAAATATTTTGTCTGTGGTAAACTTCGCGCCTTTGTCATAGGTTATCTGTGGTCTTTTCTCTTCTCTGTGAACATCACGAACTGTTGTTTTGTACTCCGTAATTATTTTATTAAATATAAAAGTAATCTCAAGCAATCTGCTTTTCATTGCATTAGTGTAATAGGTTATGGGCCCAGGAAGCCTGTTAAATGTGGACACAGTGTAAAAACAGTGTAATATGTAAAACATTACATGCCGGTGAAAAAACAAGTGAGCATCGGTTTTACAGACTGTGAATTTATCATTCTGTTCGTCAAATTATAGCTTTAAAAATGTCGTCAAGCAATCCTCTCGTCATGATTGAAAAGTTAACTGGTCGGGAAAACTATTCCACATGGAGATTCGCTCTCAAAACATATCTCCAACATGAGGAACTGTGGGACTGTGTTGAGCCTGTGCCCGGCGTAGCTGTCGACTCCAAACGTGACATTAAAGCAAAATCGAAAATTATTTTGCTTGTGGACTCTGTAAACTATGTCCACATACAGGATGCAACGTCTGCAAAGGAGGTATGGGAGTGCTTGGCAAATGCTTTTGACGACTCGGGGCTTACACGCCGTGTGGGTTTGCTTCGAGACTTATGTACAACAAATCTCGCTGGATGTTCTAATGTCGAAGAATATGTGAGTAAGATCATGACCACGGCACACAAACTTCGCAATATCGGCTTCAAAGTAGATGATGAGTGGCTTGGGACTCTGCTCCTCTCTGGTCTACCAGAAGTATATAAGCCAATGATCATGGCAATAGAAAGTTCAGGCATGAAGATAACTGCTGACTCTGTCAAATCGAAAATCCTACAAGATGTCAAAATGTGTGAAAGTGCTTCAACAGACACATCTGCTTTTGCTGCGAATTATAAAAAAGGGAACACAGGTTCCAAGAAACAAAAAAAGGGACCTCGCTGCTATAATTGTAATAAATATGGCCATGTTGCTGTAGAGTGCAAGTCACACCTTAAAAGAAAAGTCAGGAGAGCTCAAGCTATGCAGCTGCTTTCATAGCCTCTACAATGACTCCTTGTGAAGATCCATGGTACATTGACTCAGGTGCTTCAGTGCACATGACCAAACATAAGAGTTTGTTACAAAATGAGAAAGTTCCACTTATTAAGACAGTAAAAGTAGCGAATGACAAGTCGCTATCTGTTCATAGCACTGGACAGTTAAGTTTAGAAGTGTGCAATGATACAGGTCAGTACAGTAAAATTCTGTTCCAAAATGTACTCTATATACCAGAGCTGGCAACCAATCTGTTGTCTGTCAGTCAGATCATAAAAAACGGAGGCCAGGTAAAATTTAACAGTAAAGGCTGTTTGATATTAAATAAAAATAATGTGGTTGTTGCAAGCTTGATCAACAACATGTACAGGCTGAATGTAAAAAGCGAACATGCATACATAACTGATGTTGACAAGCAAGATGTTTACCTCTGGCATCAACGCATGGGCCATATGAATTTTCAGGATCTTGGAAAATTAGCAGACAACACTGAAGGTGTAAAATTATCAATGAAAAATGATAAATTAACTTGTATAACGTGCTTACAAGGCAAACGAACACGCTTACCTCTGAAACAAAGTGTAACTCAGTCTTCTAAACTACTCGAACTGGTGCATTCTGATATCTGTGGTCCAATGGAGACAAGCTCGCTGGGTGGTGCAAAATACTTTATGACTCTGATTGATGACTACTCAAAGAAAGTTTTTGTTTATTTTTTACAGAAGAAATCTGATGCTCTAGAAAAATTCAAAGAATACAAAAGCCAAGTGGAGAAACAACTAGAATGCAACATAAAGTCTCTTCGCTCTGACAATGGCCTTGAGTATGTTAACTCCAATTTTTCTGAGTTATTAAAAGCTGCTGGAATAGTTCATCAAACCACCACTCCATACACTCCTGAACAAAATGGAGTTGCCGAGCGAATGAACAGAACATTGGTAGAAAAAGCAAAGTGTCTGTTAATTAACGCCAACTTACCTAAACAATACTGGGCTGAATCTGTACACACTGCTGCTTATCTTATCAACAGAACTCCAACTCGATCACTGAAATACAAGACACCAGAAGAGATATGGTCCGGGCGGAAACCAAATGTCAATCACTTAAGAGTATTTGGGTGTGAAGCAATGATTCATCTTCCCAAAGAAAAGAGAAGAAAATGGGATGCAAAAGCACAGAAAGCAATATTTGTTGGCTATTGTGATCATACAAAAGGATTCAGATTTGTTATTTCTGGTTCCAGAACAGTAATAAAGAGTAGGGATGCAGTCTTCCTTGAATCTACAGTTAAAAGAAATTATGTTCCGGTGGACTTGATACAAGAAAGTTCAATGTGTGACTCATCATCTGAACCAACTGAAAAGCATACATCTGACAGCTCTGATGCTAATGACACGTTACAATCCACAAACACTGATGATTACTCTGAACCAGATAACAGTACAGACAGTGAATACTTACCAAGTGAAAACATTATAATGCCATCTCCCTCAAACATAACTCTGAGACCTAGAAATAAAGACTAGGTTTAGGTTAATCAAGGAAAAGGTTACCTGTGCTGCAGTGAAGATACTCCTGTACCATTGAATTACAATGAGGCAATCTCATCAGCTGACTCTGAAAAATGGAAAATATCAATAGAGAAAGAACTGGAATCTCATCATAAAAATGGAACTTGGATATTGGTAGAAAAACCTCAGAATGCAAAGCCAATTGGAAGCAAATGGGTTTTCCGGATCAAAGACGAACCAACAGGTCCTCGTTACAAAGCCCGACTGCGTGCAAAAGGTTATGCACAAAAAGAAGGAATTGACTATGATGAGACATTCTCACCAACAGTAAGGTACGACTCTATTCGCGTTTTATTGTCCATTTCAGCACAAGAAAATTTAGAAATAATTCAATTTGATGTAACCACTGCTTTTCTGTATGGTGAATTAAAGGAAAACATATTGATGGCATCACCTGAAGGACTAGACTGCAAGCCTAACATGGTATGTAAACTTGTTAAATCATTGTATGGACTAAAACAGGCACCCAGGTGTTGGAACACAAAATTTAGTTCTGTCCTTAATAAATTTGGCTTTGAGAAAAGCAAAGCAGATCAGTGTGTTTATATTGGAAAAGTAAATGGTTTCAAATGTTATCTGTGCCTCTATGTTGATGATGGTCTTTTGCTTTGCAAAGATAAATCCACCATGATGGAAGTAATTAATGATCTGCAAGCAAACTTTGATCTAAAAGTATTTCCTGTATTAACTAATTATGTTGGTATGCAAATTGAAAAGTATGAAAACTGTATTTTCATACATCAGACCAAATACATAGATCAGTTGCTGAGGAAATTTAATATGCAGGATGCTAACCCCAACTGTGTTCCTGCTGATCCAAATGTGAAGTTGCAGAAGGCTGATGATGCACTAAAGAAAAACTATCCTTACCGAGAAGCAGTAGGATCACTAATCCATGCAGCTACTGTAAGCAGACCTGACATTATGTTTGCTGTGAGCCAGGTGAGTCGATACTTACATTCTTATGATGACTCCCACTGGAATGCTGTAAAGAAAATATTAAAATACCTGAAAGAGACAAAAAGTTATGGATTATGCTACACATCTCACTGTGACAGTACTGATTTAATTGGATACAGCGATGCTGATTTTGCAAATGACATAGTAACCAGACGTTCGATAACTGGCTATGTATTCCTTAAAAATGGAGCTGCTGTCACTTGGTCATCTCAACGTCAGCAAACTGTAGCCTTATCCACGACAGAGGCAGAGTTTATGGCTGCCTGCGCAGCTACTAAGGAAGCTATGTGGTTAAGACAGCTACTCAGTGATATCAGTGAATTTAACAAAAAACCTGTGTGTATTAACATTGACAATCAAAGTGCTATAAATGTGATTAAAAATAGTGAATTTCATAAACGATGTAAACACATAGATATCAAGTACAATTTTGTTAAAGAAAAATATCATGAAAATATTATTCGTTTGAACTATGTACACACTGATAATCAGTATGCTGATATTTTTACTAAGGCTTTGCCTAGAGACAAATTTAGATTTCTAAGAAATAACATTGGGATGTCAAAACTTGTTATCTAATTTGTATTTTAGTTTGTATTCATGTAGAAGTATATAGTTTATTTAGTAGAGGTTTGAAGTAGGTATACTAAATGTTTTTATTCTACTAATATTTAATTTCAATATGAACTTTAGTTTTAAAGTGAAGGCTCGAATTTGGTAGGAGTGTTAAAATATTTTGTCTGTGGTAAACTTCGCGCCTTTGTCATAGGTTATCTGTGGTCTTTTCTCTTCTCTGTGAACATCACGAACTGTTGTTTTGTACTCCGTAATTATTTTATTAAATATAAAAGTAATCTCAAGCAATCTGCTTTTCATTGCATTAGTGTAATAGTTAGTAACAGTTGGAGGTTTAGTTAGAATTTAGGATTAATTTATAATTATGTATCAGAAATATCACTTTTGTGTCTGACTTTACTTTGATAGTTTAATACCTTTATAATTAACATGCAATTCAAAGATAACAAAAGTAATTACGGTGATAATAAATTAATTCAGTATTAATTTATGAACTTTGTTCCAATATTGTTGATTCCAAATATTCTGCCAGCATCAGAAGGCCAATTCCCGTCACTTATAAAGCCTCCAAAAAACCAGGTTTTTGGAGGCTTTATACTGAATTTGTTTGTCCAATTTTTTTTGCTATTCGTTTAAAAATTTGAGAGAAAGATGTGTAACAACGCAATATTCATGTAAGAGAGTTTGTTTGAAAAGTATAAATACTCGTGCAAACTGGCGCGATAGGCAGTGCTACCCTTGTCGCGCCCGCGATATTGCGCCTGTTTGTGCCACTCTATAAATAAATAGAAAATTAATGATATCGCATTAGTCAAGGCTTGCTCATTTTACTAATCACGCATTTTCGAACATATCTAGCTGTTCTACATTCGCGCACCACTAGCTAGGACAGTTGCCTTTGTCAGTTATCGATGAAATTCTATAGCCATTATTATCAATGAATCATGTCCGAAGCTCGCTGATTAGACCACACCGGTTAAGTTGCATCATGCCTGTCTATTTGGAGCTATGTACAGTCAAAGGCAAATTACGTATACAGAGTGTAAGGGTAAATACCGTTGTCACTCAAACCATGGATAGTTGACTTAATTATAAAAATAAATGACCCAGTAACAACAAAAAAAAACGTTATTTTCATTAAAAGATTTTAAAAAGTTTCTATGCGACACCGTGTTCGCTAGCGAAACAGCTGACTGACTGAGAGAGGGGTCGCGCTCACGGCCGGTCAGGTGACATCCCCACGCCCCCCACCCGTGTTGAGAAGCAAGTTCGTTGCCCTAGCGCATAGGTGATAGGGTGAAATACTCTAGAGGGGAAAAGGACTTAATTTAAAAAAAGTCGTAATTTTCCATTGATTTTACGTTCTATATATGACACCTGTTAGCGCGGGGAGCAATAAAAGAGTGGACTGTATTTTAGGCAATGGTTTATTGCTGTCTAATTTAACAATATGTAAGCTGTCCCGCACAAAACAATTAAGTGATTGAATAAGAGAGGAATATCGTCTGTCGCGGTGGAGTCCGTGGAAGCGAGTGGTCATCGGGCCGAGCCTTGTCGCCGACGCGCCGCGCCTCAGCTTGTCGATGACGCGTTGATCACGCAGCCTGCAAGCGTAGCATGAGCACCGTTTTGTCGACGGAAGAGTAGACAAAAATGACGTTTCCTGTAGACAGTAGACAGTACGAGACGGCAGCAAAATAGAAAGGGTCAACTGCACTTTTTACGAAATTCACTCTTTTACATAATTCGACTCAGAATTCTTTATTTTATCATAGGATTTATCGGTTGTCAGTGTGATTTTGACAGTAAGGATAGAAAACTTTCTTTCGAAATAGTCTACATGTAAAAAGACCTAGACAAAGATCGTTAGAAATGAAAGACAAAATGACAGATTGTAGAAAGATTTCTACGGTGGATGTCAAAAATGAACACACGAACTGTCACTTTGTATAGAAAAAGCTATGTCTATTCTTCGTAGAGATAGAAAGCGCCATGCTACGCCTGCAGCTCGTGCAAACCGCGCGCAAGGTGTTGGATTCGACTCCGAACAACACCAAACCACTGGTTTCAAGGATAACGGTGTTTACCCTAACACCCTGTACGATTAGTGAAATTTACCAACGAGTAGCCTATTCCCAACTATTTTTTGGTTTATCTTGTTTAAATATCAATACACACCGCGTCTATGAAGAATAGCCAACTGCTAACAGACCAAAGCAATCTTTCCGCACATTACGATCCGTATTCCGTATTTAGGACCCGAGACCACCTAGCAAGGTGCCGTGCCGTAAACAATGCAGCGGAAACCCAATCTAAACTTTACCTGCAAACTTGAGCCGCCATATTTTGTAACAATATGTTATTCGTAACTTTAATGTAGTGCCAAATGTATTATCAAGTACATGGTTTATGTATGAGGTTGTAACTACTTGTGACAGAAGAATATGTTTAAGAAAGAGGTGTGTGTGCTTACTCTATCAATGATACCCTTCAGTACGACGGTGAAACAGAAGAAAGTTACTGCTTTTACTAACTGATATCGTGATAAAGACAGATTTTACCTGATTTGATCGACTTGAACCGGTCGCATTAAGCCATTCAGCCAACATCACACAGCGGTAACAAAAAAAATTGCAATAAGCAAGGCATAATCATCCATAATCAGATACTTATAATGTTCCCACTGCTGGGTACACAGGCCTTCTTTCTTCAAGATAACCTACACGCGGGCCCATTGTGGGTTAGTAGATGTCACAATGTCTTCGAATTTTTGATTCTGGAACACGTGTTTCCTCACGATGTTGTACCATTTTAGAAAGCTTACAAGACAAGAAAGTCGTTCCTGTAATTTCTACGTCAAGTGGCATACATTTATTTTAAGTAAACTGCCACGGAAAACAAAAAAAAGTTTAAATACTTTATGTGACCTTTACGACCCTTAATTTTTAAACGTACAGGTAGGTATTTGTTGATAAATGGGTTTTCGAAGGATTACTTCGTTTATGACATATCAGAAAAGTATTAGTTTAAAGTCCAAAGCGGAGCAGACTTAAAAACTAATAAACGTTCGGTAACTCCAAAACAACCCATTTTGGACCCCAAGATATCGGGTCAAAAAATTTTCAAATAGCTTAACTAGATAATTTAACCCAATATCACTTTTGCCTCAAAAATACTCCAATCGTCTCCCTATTTCGTTAAAGAGATCCACTTCTCACATTGAACGTCGATTTCGAACAAAAAAGTCGAGCGTCGAAATACAATACCAACGTTTTCCTGCATGGAATTAGGAGCAATTTTCTTAGTGATTTAACCGCATCCTCCGGTACATTTTCCCCGGTAATACGACACTATAATGAACGGTAACTAGATGGTAGGAACCTTAGCTGTAGGCTGGAATAAACGTAAGTACTTTTCATAGTACATACGAAGTTTACTATTCTGTTTCGAATTTCGAGAAATTGAGTTTCTGCTCTTTGTAGGGTTATGAGATGAGTATTTACCCGTGGTCCCGGTGGGTCGACCCATTACCGGGTCCATGGGTAAATTTTCATTACCCGTGATTCCATGGCATTGGGGATTTTTCCCTGGACTTCTGACTATATCGATAGAAAATTAATTACAAAAATGGAACCTACTATTATGATTAAATACAATAAAAAAAGATCTCTACAAAGAGAGTAATCTTTTCCAATGTTGTCATAATTACTTAAAAGCAAGTAGGTACGCCATAGAGATATATTATTACGTAGAGTGCGCGTATTGCAAAAATCGCTTAGTGCGCATCGTAGACAAGTGAGCTATAGATTAGTGTTGGGTAGAACATACAAGAGGCACTTCAAATGTCCCATACAAAATGATTGAATGTCCCAACACCTCTAACTAACATTTTGTACCGCTTCACTGTGACATACAAATGAATGAATCTCGAGCTGACAAGTGAGTGAGTGTGGTGAGGAAAGTCGTGTTGTTCAAACCCGTGTCTACTTTTCATAGTTTGTTGCGCGCACTCTATACTATAATTATATCTCTATGAGGTACGCACTGAAATTGAATATTTTTTTGCGGAAACTTTTGTAAAATAATTTGTTAACATGGAAAATAAGGTAAAAATAGGTATTTGAAGTCATAATACTCGTAGATCAAGTTAATACAAAGTCGGCCTAGCCTATTCCCAACTATGTGAAAGTCAGCTCCAGTTTATTCGGATGCAGCTGAGTATCAGTATTCCAAATATAACGACTGCCTATCTGACTTCCATATACCAGTACCTAATTGGGTAACACGATACCCTTTGGTAAGACTGGTTGTCAGACTTTTTGAGCTCTTGACTACCCGTAACGACTGTCAAATATCTATGAATGATAGACGGGATACGAAAAAAAAAAAAAAACATTCACTGACACAGAACGCACAGCCTAAACTACCCTGAATGTCTAATCTTATTTGAAATGGAGTATAAGTAGGTATCCATCTTTTCTTTGGCCTTACTTTCCCTCTCCATCCTTCAACACATCACATATTACATAAATATACACATATAACACTTATAAAATAATATTCATCACATTTTTAGATCCCTTCCTTTCATTCAATCTGCCTGGCCTTTTCCCAACTATGTTGGGGTCGGCTTCCAGTCTAACCGGATGCAGCTGAATACCAGTATTTTACATGGAGCGACTGCCTATCTGAACTCCACAACCCAGTAACTGGGCAATACGATACCCCTTGGTAAGACTGGTTATGTTTTTCGGGCTTCTGACGACCCGTAACGACTGTCAAAGATCCACGAATGACAGTCGGGACCAACAGCTTCACGTGGTTTCCGCGGCACGGATTAGTCTCGGTATGTAAAGATGGTCACCCATCCACAGACCAGCCCCGGCAAGCGTAGCTTAACCTGATGGATCGACCCGTGCGGCTGTTATTACTAAGCCACGAGCTATAGAAATACACAATCTGTGAAAATAACAACTATCTACCTATTGCGGTTCATGAGCAGCCCGCCGAAAGACATACGGATAGGGTTCCGTTTGACACCCTTCGGGTACGGAATCCTAATAAAGTGATGATCACGGGCGCGACCTGCTTTCGTATCTGCGCAATTCAATATACTCAATATCTTTATTGCGTTCCAAAATGTACATATGTAAGTTTACATGAGCTGGTGGTTTGTATTCGTAGGGACTACGAGTCGTCCGTTGCACGGACGCTGCACGGTGTATCATGAACTGCTTCATAAAAAATGTTCGTGAAGTTTTAGACCCGTGGCTCGCCCGCGCCTTGTACATGTCACAGCTCGCGCCTTGCACGATCTAGCATAAAATATAATCATCTTAAACACAATAAAACAAAAACACATCACAATTAACAGAAGTAAAACAATTATTTACTAATAGCAATCCTTTTCGAATAGAATTTGAACAAAATATCGGTTCAAAAGCTCGTACCAATTAGTAAGTGAGCCGTCTCGGGTTCCGTAGAACAAGCGGGGCTGAAAATAAGCGAAAAACATCTAAGCGCGGCGGTTTAGGGTTCCTTCGCTGTGTAATTGCTGCGCCTTGGGCGGAGATGCCGTAGACTAGAGAATTGTAAAGGAGATAAGACTGTAGATACGTAGGTAGAAAATTCGGTGTCTGTTTTTTTTATTCTCGTTTTTTGCCACCGTCTTCCAAAATTAAAATAATTTTAAATATAATTGTAGTTTAAAAATAACAAAACGCTACAGTTATGTGTAAAATTACAAAAAAAAAAAATAGAAAAATTGATTTGTGAAAATAAACTTTTTTTTTGTTTGAAAGTTTTTTCTTCACCTTTTAGTCCTGAACCTACGACGAAAAAAACTTTTGTGGAAAACTGGCATGAAGTCTTGGTATAACTTGATATTAATTAATCTCGTTCGCAAATACGAGTATCTACATTAAACATACATAATACAAACTTATTCCGAGACCATTTTTTTTTAACCAGCAACGATCGAATCACCTCACTTTTAAAGAATTTAGAACCAAACTAAACTGAGCAGTCTGTGGAGAGGTCCCTGGCGTGCCATAATGGATCTAGAGAAAAATCTCTATGACAGACAGATAAAAAAGTGATATTGCAATTATTCGTTCTTTTAAGTTCTGAGGACCCAGACAAGTGACAATCGCTTCGAAAGCGTTTCGTTTTTCTACAACGACTTTCAACAGGATTGACATGCTTTTCGATAGCTTCTGTCAGAGCTTTACATTTTTTTTTGCCTTTTCCATCATCGTTATCGCTGATAGAATGTCACTTTGTCTAGGGTGTCAGAACCTTTATTTTATACTAGCTTTAACCCGCGAAATTTCGCGGATTTAAGTATGTTTATTTTTTTATTCTTTAAGGTACTTTAGGTCATGAGCTATCCGGATAAAAATATATTTTGAACTAGGTCTTAAGCGCCAGGCGTGAAAATTGATTCGCTGTTACAAATCATAGATTTCTCTTGGCATCTTTATACCTATAACAATCAATTATAGAATAAAGATTGTCGCTTCTACGTTCTATAAATAATTTTACTCTATGGACTGGCTTAGAAAGCGCGCTTCACTCGACTCCTTTATACCCAATCAATCGGCGAAGGCTTTTTTATTGTACTTAAATAACGTTTAAAAAAAGTACTCGCTGATTGATTATACGTGTACCTACTTATTTTACTGGATTATTGACTTGGTGTAGGTACCCTTTGGCGCTGTGTCAGTCAACCAATCTGCCTAGCCTTTTCCCAACTATGTTGAGGTCGGCTGGATGCAGCTGTCTGCCAGCATTTTACTTAGAGCGATTGCCTATCTGACCTCCACAACACAGTTACTGAGTAACACGATACCACTTGGTAACTCTGGTTGTCAGACTTTTGGGCTTCTGCCGACGCCCACCCACCACCCAGACCGCCCATTATGTCACCCTATGTAAAATTTCAAATTTATGTCTGTAATTTTTATGGCGTACATAATAAAGAGTATTCTATCTATCTATCTTCTGGCTCTGTCCAAGTGTAGTTTTGAACTTTTTGGTACGGAGGTCTAGCATCTTCTAGCTACAGTAGACACTAAACCATGTCTCAAATTGAATAACACACTCAGAATCCACATGCTACTGCATTTCAACATCAATCATCATCAATTTCTATCTAAACGGTTAAGGAAAACATCGTGAGGACTCCGGCATGTCCTAGAACCAAAAATTCGAAGACGTTGACATCTACCAACCCGCACTGGGCCCGCGTGGTGGATTACGGCCCACTCCCTCTCACAGAGAGGAGGCCTGTGTCCCAGCAGTGGGAATATTATCGGCGCGATACCTGTAATTGTTACACCGCGAAGTTTTCTTAGAAATTGTTTTGTTAGAGTCGCGCCGCGCCAGCCTGCACGAGGCTTTAGCTTGCTACATTACATACATTTCAATTGATCAACATTCATTTTGTTATTTATCATACATTTATGAAGCAATGGATTATGAATTTCCTTCAAAATCCTTCGAATTGTAATAGAAAATGTGTTACGCAATTGGGGTGCTGGTTCAGACGTAAAATTGGGACGGCTGAGACCGGGGTCATGGGTTCAATTACTGGATCTAGCGAAATATAACAAACACACTGTTCATTCTTTCGGCAAAAACAAGCGTGATGTTCAATACTCAATCATTTATTGCATTCCACAAAGCGTACTTAGGCGTAACTTAAAATTTCATGAGACCAATAAGGGATCGGGGACAGCGAAATAATAGGAGAGAGGGAGCTTTAAAACTCATGTTATTGTTATGAATGATGCATTCTATATTCTTTATTTTGTGGCGGCATCTACATCGCCACATGCGAACTACGCATCAAGGACCTGACGTCGCACAAAATCATATCACACAAAATCTTGCATCGCGCAATTAGAGTTTACCGCGCGAACAACATATATACAATCTTCCAACATAAATCGTTGGGCAGTTGACCGCCAGACACGACACCCGTCTGGTCAGAGGATCCTCCCGATGAGCTTTACACCTGTTCCTCATACCCCTTTTAAATAAAGATCATCAAAGTGAAGGACCCTGAAGCGCCCTCAACTCTCTGCGCTGACGTATTTTACTTTACCACACCCGAACTAAAATATGGCCACACATTTCTAATACATGCTGTACTTGTTAGGTTGTTAAAACTGTCTGTGCAAAATCTAATTGAAACAGCGTTGCCATATTGATCTGGCACATACGAAACTTAGACAAATGCAGGCGAAGGCTTTTAGCGTTGTTCCGGCGGGGGAGTGCATCGTGACGTAGCATCCGGCCCGTCTGTCCGACTTCCCGCCGGGCGGCCAGGTTGGAAAGTTTAATGGTTGTCACATGTACTTACGTGGTGAACCTTTGTGCATTTATAACTAGATACATGTTATTGGTTGTACAGTTACATTATATTGTAAGTACCGACTGTTTATTTTATATTAGCTTGCGCCCGCGGCTTTGCCCGGGTGGTATGTCGATAAAAAAGTGCCAAGTTTATTGAAATCAGTTCAGTGAATTAGGCGTGAACAGTTAACATACAGACAGACCGACAGACAGACTGACAGAGTTACTTTCGAATTTATAATATTAGTATGGATTTCTTTACCTATTAGCCACTAGCTTTAGCTCACAGCTTTGCCCGCGTGGATGTCGTAATTTATCCCACGGAAACGTACTACCATGATTAAAAAATATAGTAATAAAAACTAAAACCCAACTACGACTTAAAAGGTATAAACAAGACACCACAGACCGACAAATTAAAAATCCGGAGTCATACGTGTTAGTAAATCGAACAGAGTACGTGTGACTCCGGATTGTTAATTTGTCTGTCTGTGGTGTCTTGTTTATACCTTTTAAGTCGTAGTTGGGTTTTAGTTTTTATTACTATATTTTTTTTAATTCTTTTGGGGTTATAATATATATATTTTTGAAATGTGCTCATTAAGGCCTTTCATTTGATACCCAACATGGTACGATTAAACCATTTTTTTTTTTAAGTTCCTCACTTTATGTCCTCTAGAGGGCGCCATTTTTAATTTAATGTGACTTCACATAGCCTATAGCCCAGCGGACAATCACGACGCTTCTAACGATACCTCATTTGTCAAATTATGATAAGTGGTTTGGAAGATAGGAGGGAACAGATGAACATACATACATACATACATACCGGTCAAAATCATAACCCTCCTTTTTTCTTCGCCGTAGTCGGGTAAAAAATATCCTATATCCTAAGCCAGATCATGGTCTACTCACGTGACAAATTTCATCCAAATCCTTTAAGCCGTTTTAGCGTGAAAGCGTTACAAATAAACAAACTCACCTTCGCATTTACGTATAATATGTTAGGATTTGTTTAATCTGTACAAATCTTTAAACCTGACTTGGTTCACGTACTTCGTTTTCGGATCACCACTGATAATCAGCGCTGTGCTGTGTCCCTCATAGCACAGCACCATGCTGAGTGAAGCCTCCTTGTCACAGTCACGATATGCAGCTCCAATTTTTTAGTAGCGGCCCGTATTACATGAGCATAGCATAATCAACCTATAATGTTCCCACTCCTGAGACACAGGCCTCCTCTCTGTGACAGGGAGTGGTCCGTAATCCACCACACGGGCCTAGTGCTGATTGGTAGATGTCACATGTCTTCGAATTTTTGGTTCTAGGACATGCCGGTTTCTTCAAGATGTTTTCCTTCACCGTTTTGGGAGCATGTGGTGATGAAAAATAAATAATTTACCCAAAGTGCCTGTCAGGGTTCGAACCCACGGCCTATAACTCGTAAGTCGCGGTCGTTACCACTGGGCCACCACTGCCCTCACACTATTACATGAGACTTAAACATAACTGGCAAAATACATCCACATTTTACCAGGTATGGCAGAGATGTGACGTATATAGTATACCCCTACATCTCTGCCCAATCCTTCGGATTATTAGTCGTGATAAACCCGAATTCAAAGTACATTTTAGTTACGATCAATCAATCAATCTGCCTAGCCTTTTCCCAACTATGTTGGGGTCGGCTTCCAGTCTAACCGGATGCAGCTGAATACCAGTATTTTACATGGAGCGACTGCCTATCTGACCTCCACAACCCAGTAACTGGGTAATACGATACCCCTTGGTTAGACTGGTTATCAGACTTTCGTGCTTCTGACGACTCGTAACGACTGTCAAAGATCCACAAATGACAGCCGGGACCAACGGTTTAACGTGCTTTCCGAGGCACGGAGGAGTCTCGATATGTGAAAATGGTCACCTATCCACGGACCAACCCCGGCAAGCGTAGCTTAACCTGATGGATCGACCCGAGCGGCTGTTATTACTTAGCCACGAGCTCCTCATTTACGTTTTAGTTACGATATAACATAGTTATAGATGAGCTTAGACACAGACACGGTCCAAAAAGTTTTAGCATTAAAAATCAATAGGGCAGTGGTCCTGACAGCTGTCACTTTTGCACCGATGGGCACCACCGAACAACATCCGCGTTTTATGCGAAGTAAACAAAAACAATACACAAATAGGTACAAGTGTACTGAATTGTGAAACTGCAGCCAGATAAAATATTCAATACTTACAATATTCCTGCACCGAAATTGCACTGATTAGCAATATTCTTCAAAATCATTCAGATTATTGATTTTTTCATTTTGGTATATAATTGTACATACATATCGTGTTTGTATAGTTAATTTTATTTAGGTTATAATACTAGAATTAGATTTTATATTTTATATTGTTAATACTATCAAATAAACCCTAGTTGATTATTGATCGTGTTCATATTATGTTCGAAAAATTAGTCTGCTCAACACCGTAAATAGCGCAATGAATGTTGTTGAACTGTCAAAATGAAACAGATTGTAATTGATCGTGTGTTACGCAATTAGGGGTTAATACAAAATAAACTTTAAAAAAAGAAAAACTTAAGAAGAAATAGGGTCCGGTCGGTCCCCTCCCCATACAAACGCTCTCGCTTGGGCCTACACCGTCCTCCCATAACTATTAACAAATAAAAAAAATATAAAAAAAAGATGCAAATATATCCAAAAATATTGTAAAAGCCAATTATCTTATAAAAGAGTAACCATGGAGCTTCTTGCCGGCTCTTCTCCATAGGAAACGACCAATTGGAACCGTACACCTAGCTTCTGACATTTCATAAGTGCCCATGTAGGCTTATGTGAGATAAAATATTTTGGTTTTGATTTTTGATCTTGTTTTCTCTCTGGTTCATGACCTTAGAGCAATGATTTTTTACAGTAAAATAAATTTCAACTAGTTCTATGACCCTATGTTTTCCATTTTGATGATACATTATCTGTAGAAGCACTAGAACCCTCAGAAAATGCTCAAAATTGCCTGTATTGACCGCTGTCATCAGAGGCCTGTTGTAAAAATTTGACAACTATTAATGAAAAAAGAAAAACATAGGGGCACAGAGTAAATATCCTTCATATTCAATTCATAAAATATCTTTTTGGTCCAATATTGGAGGAGGAAATAGACGAGAGCCGAACCTCAAATTATGGCTTTTTGTATGGAGAAAAGACCGACCCTATTTCCAATTAAAAAAACACTAGTGTTTTTTAAAGTTTATTTTGTAATTTTATTTTATATCAACCCCTCAGTACAGCTATTTTGAAATGCATTACAAGACAGGCTAATCAAGTGAATACAGATGCGCAGATCGCGTGAGATTGATCGTAAGAAGTAACACCTTGTTAGGTACCATTGCGTGACTATCCGAAGACTGGTCTTACGATAACCAGTGAACAGTTGGTGCTGATGTCTTGATCGTATCTTTGTGCATATTGCATGGGAATTAATAGGTACTAGTGTATTATTGAACATCACGCCTGTTTGCCAAAGGGGTTGGCAGAATGTCCCGTTTGTCTAGTGGTCGCAAGTGCTCAGACGAGGTCCTTTTTTTTTTTTTGACGATGCGAAATCATCAAATGACTTCTCCCGCTCTGGGCGGAGCGGGAGGGCGTGTCAGACTTTTACTGTCTAAAACCCACCCGTGTTCCTTCAGTTGCCTGTTGCCAAGGTCCCGGTATCCCTTTCGGATTTTCCCGCAACCCTGGTAGTATGAGGTTCTGCATCCTAATTGCATAACACACGAACGATCATAATCTGAATCATTTTGAAGGATATTGCTAATTCATTGGTCTATAATGTTCGAAAAATGTGTCTGTTCAGCATCGTAAATAACGCAATGAATATTGTTGAACTGTCAAAATGAAACACATTGCGATTTATGGTGTGTTACGCAAATAAGCTGGTCCTGAGGAAAAAAAATTACTTGTGATAAAAAATCCTTTATCAATAAAACGAGGTACTCATTCAGTTTCGATTTAATTATAAACCGTAGTGCAGGCGTGCGGCGCCGACTTCATTCATTCCTGTTCGCTTTTGTGCCGGGCTTGGTGTTGCCAAACTTTTGCGTCCGAGGTGATTTTATTTATTGCAACACGTGGATGAATTTCAAAGGACCGCGTTTTTTAATGGTGTGGCATACATGCAAAAAAAAAATGGATGTGGTGGTAGATTTTTAAACCATTAGTCCATTATTGTACGTGAGCCTACCAATTTAGGTTTTGGTGTACTTTTCCAATTTTCATAGAAGCTTTGCTCGTGTAGGTACTAGGGGTATCGTTGATATTGGTTTCCAATTCCAATTGACAAGTGGCTTTAGATATTAAATAGCTCTTGTGCCTGGGAAGAAATAAGCAATTTAATATTTATTTCATTAGCTGCGATTAGAATGAGAATAACGTAAGATACTAATTACAACATTTTCATAACGATTTTTCCATAGAGATTTACATAGAGTGCGCGTATTGCACAAATCGCTTAGTGCGCATCGTAGACAAGTGAGCTATAGATTAGTGTTGGGTAGGACATACAAGAGGCACTTCAAATGTCCCATAAAAAATGATTGACTGTCCCAAAATCTCAAAATAACATTTTGTACCGCTTCACTGTGGCATACAAATGAATGAATCTCGAACTGACAAGTGAGTGAGTGTGGTGAGGAACGTCGTGTTGTTCAAACCCGTGTCTACTGTTCATAGTTTGTTCCGCGCACTCTATACTATTATTATATATCTATGGATTTTTCCCTAAGACATGACGTGCTACCAGCTGCCGACTATTTCTGTTTGGTACTCGTGATATTAGATCTTTTTTGTTTTATTTAATTGTTCTGTTTTGTTCGAGTTAATTATCTTTTACTATGCACGTGTTCCTGTGACAAATAAACTTTTTTTTTTTTCTAAAAACGGAACATTTATCAGATGATTTTCATGAAATGCTGGCAACACAATCTGATATTATCCGTCCTGTCGTCGAGTGTAAAGCTGCCGACGATTGGTCTGGCTTTTTCATCGCTCCGTACATCGCACGGCTTAAAATGTGACGTTCGAAATTTAAATGTTTTATTCCGATAATTGAAGTTTTTCATGTGTGTATCCGTGGGTTTATAGAGAAGAGACAAAAATGTGTTTATTTTAATTCTGGTCTTTTATTATAAAATTATTATTTTATTGTTAAAATAATGGATTGTTGCATCAAACGAAATACTATTTTTCTTTTTTTATTATTTGATTATTTTTTATTCGATGCTGATGCACCTTACTGTGCTTTCTTAGTACCTACTTCTTTGCATGTGTGTTTTCGGCCTTTCTTTGTACCTATCTCGCTTACTCATAGCCTAACATATTATTCAATACTAACCACAAACATTAACAAATTGCGCACCTCGATCACGTCAAATTACGTAACTCCACAAAAATCCTTCAAAAAAGCGACCAAGTACGAGTCGGACTCGCACAAGAAAGGTTCCTTACCACCATAAAATAATGAACATTTTTTTTATAATAGTTATTATAAAAAAAATGTTCATTATTTTACGGTGGTAAGGAACCTTTCTTGTGCGAGTAAAGTTTTTTGAAAGTAGTTACTTTCAAAAAACTTTTCTTGTTTGAAAGGTACTTAAATCTTTCTAATTCTTTCATCTCTCTCTCTCTCGCTCTTTAATTTTTTCATTTATTTTATTTGTGTTATTTATCGGTATGGCGACTATAGTAGTACACATTGTGAAAATGTCAATTGCCTACCTATCACGGTTCAAAAGATACAGCCCTATGACAGACCGACGGACAGCAGAGCCTTAGTAATACGCCCGTTGGCACCCTTTGGGTACGGATCCCTAAAAACAAACAAAAATACAAGACAGTAATTTATAAGGCCTTACAAACAAAAAAAATGGATGCCGTTTTGATAAACGCGCTCTAAACGAGAAAGTATGAGGTACAGTTAGACCTTGGTTCCCTTGACTTTCATACGGCGTTCTTACAAATTCCTCTCGCGAAGATGGATGTCGGCTACTTCACGCTCTGCCGCTACCATTTGTCATTCATGAATTTTTTATATCCCACCTTGGATTATTATTTTTTGTGTACTGTAATTTGGATGTTGTAAATGTTTCAGGTTTGGATGATTCGTTTTTTCGGCACTTACTAAGTGTAGTTATATTTTACTAAGTGTAGTTATATTTTACTAAGTGTAGTTATATTTTATAATATGCTACTACTTTTTATTATTAAAATTTTAAAACAATTTTAATGTAATATTAATATTCTTTTTAATAATTAAATTAGAATTAAGGTAAGTAATGTCTACTTTGATTTTTTAATATTATCTATTATGCTTAATTTAAAAAATGTTGGGTACATTTTCTGTACCTACCTACCTTTCAATTCCGAATATAAATTGTACCCACTTCCTGCAACCATATCTAATAAATAAACTATGATGTACCTACCTATCTAGTAATAAACTAAATCAAATCAACAACAAAACCTGTTCATATCAACATTAGCAACTACCACAATACATTACAGATTCCATAATATTACTAAAATTAAATTCCTCTGTGGAACACTGCGATGTCTCTTTGCCTCAAAGGAGTTTCATCTGTCTAATTTAATTATCCATCTGAAACTCCGCCATTGCGATACCTGTCCCGCCATTGTTGATAACAAATAATATAATTGCATTACTTGAGCATCAAATGACAACTACTGTTTCGTGCTTTGATACGAATCAGTACGAATTTCATTAGTTACACTCGCGACAATCTAATAAGTCCGTTTTGACGTTTCGTTCTCGTACATGTAATAAAACGTTATGCCTTGAGAATCAGTAATCGTCGATAAGTAGTCGTCGATTACAAACTCTCTAGATATGATCAATCGATATGTCTCGAGAATCAGTTTATAAGAAACCAATTTTTTTTTTCATCGCTACCCAATACATTTTTATAGCTGTCAAAACGGACTTCTTAGATTGTCGTGAGTTTAGTACTACGTACGTTTCGTGGTTATAATTGAGTTTTAAATCATATTAAAGCAGTGATAGCCTAGTAGTGTGACCGTCGGACTGCCAAGTCATAGGTCTCGAGTTCGAACCCAAGACACGCACCTCTGACTTTTCGGATGCATGTACGTATTGTATAATAGGGAATATGCATGTGATTCAAATATGGGTCAAATATTTTTTTCTATAAACTATGTTACTTCAGAATTATGCCTCCATCAATATTTTTGAATAAAATTTCTTTTTGAGCGAGAAATTAATTTTTAAAAAGTCCCAAAAAACTGTGGGTAATTCAAATACTTGAAAAGGCTAAGAGCGGATGTGACGTAACAATCCGGAATAACAATCAAAATGTCAATGTCAAGTCAATCAACAAGTGTCAAGTCAATGTCAAACGTTCATAGAAAAAGGAGTTTTTGACGTTGACTTGACAGTTGCTTGTCTGTTTTCACGAACTGTGACGTCACCACACCAAGCGCGCCAAATGGAGGGCGTTTAAATAGCCCGGATCGGTTGGATATTTTTAAACATTTTTTTAACTACTTTAAATTGCTTTTTTGCCGTCGAATTTTTTTAAACTATTATTTGACGATGTAAACCATCGAATAAAAATATTAAAAAAATACATGCATATTCCCTATTATCACTTGCTTTAAAAACGGCGAAGGAAAACATCGTGAGGAAACCGGCATGTCTCAGAGATATTTCTCGACGACATGTGAAGCCAAGACAGAGGCCCTTGGCGTTTTAGCGTGTAAGGTTAGCAAAAAAAACTCACTTTCGTATTTATAATATTACTAGTTGATGCCCGCGGCTTCGCTCGCGTGGATTGCTGGCGCGACACCGCCGCGCAGCAATGACGCACAGCATTGCTCCCATACTCGGAATGTAATCTCATAAAGAACATGATTCTACCTCTCAAAAGCACAAACAAATCTCCCATATCATTGTGACGTCACAATCGAATATTCCGGTACACAAAGTTAGGGATGGGTATCCAATTTGTATCCGCATACAGTCCAACTCGCTGGCATCCAGGCAGAATCCAGAACTCCTGAAACTTCAGTCACATGTCTCGTGAGTTTAGGCGATTTCTATTGAACTAGGTTCAAGCGTGGTTCCTCAAGGAGTTAGGTATAATGGAAGAGATAAAAAGATTTTAGGATTGTAGATCTTTCTCGGATCGCTAGTGAAAAACAGCTGTTCCATACATTTATGTTCGCATAACTCGTCAAATTATAGTGAAACAGCTGATTTTTTTTCGCGACCATGTTTTGTCTCATTGTAAAAGTTGTTTATAATGATTAAAGTCAAATGTTTAAGTATCGGTCACTAATTACCAGTCACCTTATATATATGTGTTCCGTGTGCTGTACACAATTGCAAAATTTATTTTCCATACGAAACTACCTTTTGGAAGGGATAACTAGTATCAATTCTATTTCCTTGTTAATTTTGACATTCAAAATTGCCTTCTATAAAATAAAATATTTGATTTCGAATAATCTAACTAATATTATAAACGCGAAAGTTTGTATGGATGGATGGATGTTTGTTACTCTTTCACGTAAAAACTACTGAATGGTTTTGGATGAAATTTGGCAAACAGATAGTTTATAACATGGAAAAAGTAAAAGAAGAAGTATCCTAGTGTGTTAAACACTAGGATACTTTTTATCCCGATATTCCCACGGGATCGAGACTTACGCGGGTGAAACCGCGGGGCGCAGCTAGTAAAATATAAAAAAAAACGATTTCGCACGTTGTAGGTACACCAGTTTTATAAATGTGGTGTTGTTGTTTTATAAGTGGTGTAAAATAAAGTATTTCATAAATAAATAAATAAAATTATTCTCCATGCCACATCTAGGACTTAGAAATAGTTTTCTAACATCCCGTCGCCGTCGGTTGGAACATGTCTCAGTTGGAGGCAGCCCCCGATGAGTTCGGATCTAAACTTGAGTTACATAGTGCTGCACTTACATATTTCTATCATATTGGTTTCCGTTTTGTGATTGATAAAGTCCTGAATTTCTTTACTATAAAAGGTGTATCTTTTCATACACGAAATCTCTTAAGAGGTCATTGTACTCATAATTATACAGGGTTATTGGTAAAACACCAACAACCTCTTAAGGAGTCATTGTACTCATCATTATTTTTAACATTGGAACTTCTAAAGCTTATTTAACTACTTATAATAATAATTATGTACAGGGGTAGTTTATGTTCGCATAACTCGTCAAAATGTACGGAATAGCTGTTTTTTTTTCGCGATTTCATATTTGTTCCCATAGTAAAAGTTGTTCATCATGATGAGTACAATGACTCCTTAAGAGGTTGTTGGTGTTTTACCAATAACCTGTATAAAACTTTCACTATGGGACCAACCCTAAAATCGAGAAAAAAATCAGCTGTTCCCTACATTTTGACGAGCTATGCGAATATAAATGTAGCGAACAGCTGATTGTGTTTTCGCGATTTCGGAGTGCCACAGAATCGCAGATACGTTGTCATTCTAGAGACAGCTTATGTGTTGCTTGTAATTACAGCGACGGCGCCCTTAAAATAAAAAAAATAGCAACTCTGCTTGGTTACAGAAAGGTTTTAAACCCCGCTTTTTTAAACCAGGAGACCCTACAAAAAATATAAGAAAACTTAATCTTATGATGTACAAAGTAGACGTAATGAGCGAATCGTTTATAGCTCATGACGGATGGCAAGAGCCATACAGAACCGTCATTATTTATAATGTAACCATTTTATCTCGACCCCTGACCTATCTGCAAAACTCCCCTCTTGCTGTCATTCACTATACAAAAGCAAGGGGCAAGGGAGGTCTTGTTATGTCGGTTCTTCTGCTAAGAATTGTTGTACACCATCTTGAAAGCAAATGATGTATTTTTGCATGTATTTGGTAGCTAACGAGCGGGTAAGATGTTTTTGAAATGTTTTAGAATTATGAGGTCGAGAATAGAATGTAGTTTCTGTTTTGTGAAATATAATTTTAATTTTCGAGTTAACTAATTTAAAAGATGTCGGTGCCAGTATTCTAGGCTTTTTTCGCAACTTTAATATTCCATAGAACAAGGGAGACAAAAATCAAAATCTAGCAAAATCCCTTTTTGGCGCAGTCACACACTATTATTGTTACAACTTCATTTTTCACTTTTGTTACTAGCTTCCGCCCGCGGCTTCGCCCGCGTGGTATGTCGATAAAAAGAGCCTATGTCCTTTTTCAGGCTCTAGACTATCTGTGTACCAAATTTCATTTAAATCGGTCCAGTCGTTTTGGCGTGAAAGCGCGACAGACCGACCGACAGACAGACAGAGTTACTTTCGCATTTATAATATAATATTAGTAAGAATCAATCTGCCTAGCCTTTTCCCAACTATATAGAGTATATTATATGAGCTCCTCATTATTAGTAAGGATTTGTATATTCTGTTTCACGAACTGTGTCCAAATAAACGTTATTCTTTCTTGCCTTCCTTTCTCATCTACGGAAAGATGCTGCTATATTTGAGTTTGGCAAAATGTTCAATCTATGTAGAAGAACTTGATACCGTAGAACTCAAGCAGGCACTTTACTTTGAGTAAATTATTTAATCACCACTGATCTCTAAACGGTGAAGGAAAACATCGTGAGGGAACCGGCATGTCCTAGAACCAAAAATTCGAAGACATGTGACATCTACCAATCAGCACTGGGCCCGCGTGGTGGATTACGGCCCCCCCTCTCTCATAGAGAGGAGGCCTGTGTCCCAGTAGTGGGAACATTATAGGCTGATTAGGCTTATGCTAAGTAAAAAACAACGAATGTAAATTGTAATTTCTTAGATTAAACGAGTGAACAACAACAAACTTTGCTATAACTACATTGGCTACCAACATTTGCTGCAAACATTTCGATTCATTCCCCAACACCACAAAAATAAATAAAACAAACAAACAAAAGCAAAAAGTGTAAATTTTTTAAATCGGATAAAACTTGATCGCAAATCTCTTACAGTCAAACACCAAGCGGAAAAACAAAACGTTGAAACACTCCATTACTCTTGACTTCATCAGACAATTTACATTATAAAACCCAACATAATTCACACCTTAGTCCATAAATCACAAGGTTGGAATTCGTTCAAAGTAAGTCTGCAAACTGTAGGTCCTTTTTTCCTTTAATTTGGTCGAATGCGGTAAACATTAGCATTCCACGGGAAAGCTGCTCAGCGTTTCTAAGTAGGTAAACAAGACTGTAAAGATTAGTACGATTTCTTTTTCGGATCAAGTTGGTAAGGTTTTCTAGGTACTTAGATAAACTAAGAATCTGATGCGTGATTGAAACTTCCGTATCCTTACATATTATATATTATTATTATAAAACAAAGTCCTCCGCCGCGTCTGTCTGTCGTCCTGTTCGCGATAAACTCAAAAACTATTGCACCGATTTTCATGATGTTTTCACCACTGGATAGAGAGGTTCTCGAGGAAGGTTTTAGTATATAATAACCGATATCCACGCGGGCGAAGCCGCGGGCGTCAGCTAGTGTAAATATAAAATTTGATCTTGCAATATCGCTAGCAGGCGAATTTACTCACACAACCCTACAACTCATTGAAAATGCACTTTACAAAACAAAAGTTACCAGCTAGATAGTTTATTTCGCGAATTTCACTTAGAAGTGCACAGTGTAGCAAAAAAGCCAATATCCAAAACGATAAAAATGAATAAAATAATTTTTAATACGAAAAAAGCTAAAAATCGACGGCGGCGGCGCCAACCGAGCGAAGGAAATTCCAAATTCAAATCAGTTCGTGAGTTGAGTGCGAAGCGAGCGGACGTGCTGCGACAACCATTTATTCCGTTACAACTCTATTTCAAATGCTAAATATATTGTCGAAAACGAGAATATTGCGGGGAACTGTTTGCATAATTTGCATTTGAGACGAATTTCGGGGACTGTTTGGCTTCCCAGATTCGTTTGTAATCTTGATTAGTGTTATTTGGAAGCAAATTAGTCATACGTTCTTAAGTTTTATTGTAACTGCTGAAGGGTTAGGAGCCTCGTCTACATTTTGATTAATGTATCCTTAAACTTGTAATTTTATTAGCTTTTAATGGCCTAAATCTAAGCAGTGCCTTCTTACGAGCGTAAGATAGTAAAACAACATCGAACTGTCATGATTTTGAAAATAAAACACCAAAAATACGAATAAGTCAATAGCAATCCATTTCTAAATCACAAATTCAAAAGTCCAAAGAAAAGTCTACATACAAAACTGACCCCTCATATTTATCCTAAACCATCCAGCTTTAATAAAAATATGACATAATACCTCCGACTCCACAAGGCAATGTTTCTCAAACTTAATTCTTAACTTCACTGAGCCCGACGGTAGTTTTTATTAAGTTACAGTGAAACAAACTAGTCGGGAATTTTTCAAAGTTTCTAGGCGCAATGGCGGCACGGCGCGACTGCCGCCCGCGGCACGGCGACGTCGCTTTCACCTTAACTAGAAGTTGACTTCCAATTCAATTAGTTGAAAGTTTTAGTTGGGGCAAATTACAGCATTTTGTTTGATAGGCTGTTTTTTTGAAAATGTTTGGCATATATTTGTATTTGTTTGGGATATTTTAAGATTTTTACTTTGACTGAAATTTTTGTAAGATATTATCTGAATTTTACATGCTACCTTTGAGAAATTATTTAATACTAGCTGCGCCCCGCAGTTTCACCCGCGTAAGTCTCGATCCCGTGGGAATATCGGGATAAAAAGTATCCTATGTGTTAATCCAGGTTATAAACTATCTGTTTGCCAAATTTCATCCAAATCCATTCAGTAATTTTTACGCGAAAGAGTAACAAACATCCATCCATCCATCCATCCATCCATCCATACTTACAAACTTTCGCGTTTATAATATTAGTAAGGATTTAGAATAAAAACATCAAAGTTGTTTTCAAATAAATAGGATGTATTCAATTTTAGATTCGAGACAAGCTCAAGCCTCAAGCTTACACGACATTTATAACCGTATTTTATAAAGATGCTCAGTCATGCATCTCTATTCAAAATTGTCTTCGAAACAGATCTACTTAGTTTTGAAATCGAGACCGTATCTGAACGCTGTTCAGAACTATTCTGAGTAAGAAACTTAGACTACTACACGTCTTTCTATTATGCTAAATATGTATTCATATCGGAAAGAGAGAGAGAAAGACAAAATTGGTTTATTTGTCACAGAAACACGTGGATAAAAAAAGATAAGTGAACTCGAATAATAAAAATTAAAAAAACAGATCTACAATCATAAGCACAGAACAGAAATAGATGCACGTCGTTACTCTCAGCATAATGCTGTGCTAGAGACCCACAGCACAGCGGAGCATTTGGCTGAAAACTTAGTTCAAACATTTTGCTAAAAACCGACAAACAACAGCTAAAACGTGAACTAATCGAAATAAAACTACATTTACAAAATTGAAACACTTTCGAAAATAAATTTTAAAATCGAACGCCGAATCACTTACTCGTCGATCCCGGGGGTGTATTAACCCCGCACTTTTATCTCACTTCGCAGCTTCAGGGGGATGAATACATCAAATGGTTGCAGGCTTTCGGCTTTCGGCTTTAATCGCCGGCTAACCGCGGCTCCCCAGGGAAGACCTTTGATGCTAAACGATACAGCTCGTAGTTTTATATCTTTGTGACTGTGATACGGTTTTGGGTGAACTTTTATTGATTGGCGTTTGTTAAGTTGTAATAGGTCTATTGTAAAGTTTTGGTATTTTATTTGGAACCCAACAAGGATTGTTGCAAAATACAAAAAAATTGTGTGTACATAAGCCTGTCTAATGAAGAGAAGAAATGTCTAAGGAAGAGTCAATAGGATTCCTCTCCTATAGTCTTAGGATTACTTACTATGGACGATTATACATATTTTGCATTCGATATTGTCATAAACCATGCACCAAACGTATCCCGTCCCGTGTTGGGCGCCAAAATGTCTCGACAGCACAAATTGACAGCGTCACCTAGAGCTCCTCGAGGTGATAAGAATTTATTTATGAATATATTTATTTCCAATTATAATTTTGGTAAAGTATTATCTAACAGATAACGAAATCTACACAAAAGATTACACACATTTTTGCATCAGATATCGTAATAAAATATACCGTACACATTCAGTTGCACCAGACGTGACCGTCAAACGTATTCAAGATACATTTGCATAATATACACAATAAAACTTCATGTCCCACGTTGGGCGCCAAAACGTCTCGGCAGCACAAATTGACAGCGCCACCTAGCGTGTCGTGGCAGAATTGTGCAGGAACGCGTCAGTCCGTGACCGCACTTCGCGATGAGCGGACGTGTCACGTTTACGTCTAACGAAATACACTGAGAATTCTTCGGATTCGTACTTCCTATAGTGGTGTGAGACGGAAAGTTTTGTATGCTTCTTTTGTTTCCGAAATTGTTACATTTTCTTGTTTCTGTACCATTATGTAGTAGGAGGCTAATAGTAAGACTACACACGTGTTTTGACATAAAATAATTTCCTGATGTCTTTACTATCTAAAGTTTACTGTGACGTATACCGTGACCATTTTTAAACACTGCTGACTGAGGAGTTCAGTTCCTCCATGTAAATAATAATGTTGACCTGATGTTGCAAAAATACTTTGCCTTGCGAAGAAAATAATAATTGTGTACCTTGAGATATTTTTTTCGTTAATTTAAAAGGAAACAATTAAAATAAAATGCCTAGTAGTTTTAATACTATAAATGCAAAAGTGAGTTTGTTTGTTTGTAACGCTTTCACGTTAAAACGACTGAACAGATTCGTATGACATTTGGCGCATGAGTAGACCATGATCTGGATTAGAACATAGGATACTTTTTATCCCGATATTCCCACGGGATTGAGACTTATGCGTGAAACTGCGGGGCGCAGTTAGTATTTTAATTATGTAACATGACCTGAAAGCCTGCAACCAGATAGCATCCACAAATTACTAATAGTACCTACTTTTAATTGTCGCTTATTAATGCTGTCATTATGTAGTTAGTAACGTTTAATTGGCCAACATTATTGATTTAATAATATAACATCACGCCTGTATAATTCCCCGAAGCGTTAGCAGAACCGCACCTTAAGTACACCCACATTTCACCAGTTATGTTTAAGTCCCATGTAATAGGGGGCGAGCCTATTACCATCAACCGTGCAGAAGTCCAGGCTAAAAAACGCAATTACTTTGTCCGACCCGGGAATCAAACCCAGGACCTCATGCTCAGCAGTAGCCCTCGCGATCACTAGACCAACGACACAGTCCTATGTTGACTGAATTTATAGTGAATACTAACATAATATTAAAATGCTGTTCTTTGTATTTCAGATGTCACACACACCTTGATGCCACAACGATGAAAGCTACGACGAGCGGCGTAGCGCGTAGGCCTTTGAGTGCTACGCGTCCCCAAGTGCTACGCCGTCAAGTGCCACGGCGTAGACAGCTACGACTTTTTTATTTTGCATTAAGGCCTACTGTTTCACCACCTCCGGCTCCACTCTATTTGACATAGGTGACAGCTGATAAAATTTTATATAAGTTTTTTGTCTGGTAGATAGTGCTTATCCAGACATTAGGTCCAGGACCGTCTTAGCTGTCATAATTCTCATCTGCTGTTGGTCTGTCTGGTTTTTTTATTGCAGAGTCCCATAGATGAAGTTGTCCAGTTACCAATTTTGATTTGAATTTCTGAAACTGCATTTTTGTATGATTTATTGGGACAGAACAAGGTCTGTTGGGTAAGCTAGTTTATAATCTATACTAATATTATAAAGCTGAAGTGTTTGTTTGTTTGAACGCGCTAATCTTAGGAACTACTGGTTGGAATTGAAAAATTCTTTTTGTGTTGAATAGTCCATTTATCGAGAAAGGCTATAGGCTACATAACATTACGCTACAACTAATAGGAGCGGAGCATAAATGAAATGTGTTGCAAAAACGGGAAAAAATATTCCTTTTTGAGAGCTTTCGTTGAGTGCGCTGCGTAAACGGTTTATGTTACGTAAATATCATGTATGATGGAATTGTTCCTCTTTAAAAGTTCTAAATAAAAATCTGCGACAGCATATGTCTATCTTTTAAGATTGACTCACTATAACCTTTTTTATGGTAATCAAATTTGTTCGAAATTAATGCATTATTTGCGAAGGACTTTTATCAAAATTATATTAATTCTTATTCAAATAAATAGTTTTAACATCAAGTGTATTTATGTACCAGTAACATACTTTTTAATTCATTCGAATCGAACATTTAATTTCGAAGTTATCACGAGTATGAAAATGCAATACGCGAACCGTTCGACGCCGGGCGCCGCGCCGCCGCGACGTTATCATGACCTGGAATAGGACATATGATAAGTTTTATCCCTATATTCCCACGGGATCGAGACCTACGCGGATGAAACCGCGGGGCACAGCTAGTAAGTATAGATAAAGATATCTTCATCATCAAAATCAAAAATCAAAAGTCATTTATTCAAACTAGGCTGAGAATCAGCACTTTTCCATACATTTGTGTTCACTTAAATCGACAAAATGTATGGAACAGCTGATTTTTTTTTCGCGATTTCAAATTGTTCCCATAGAAAAAGTTGTTCAAAATGATAAGTACCCCTTTTCGGGTTTAGCATAAACAAAAAATAATGCTGTATACTAAAACCTTCCTCGAGAACCACTCTATCCATTGGTGAAAACAACATGAAAATCGGTGCAGAAGTTTTTGAGTTTATCGCGAACAGGCGGAAGACTTTGTTTTATAATATGTAGTGATAAAGATGTACATTATCTACTGTCCCCTTCAAAGAGGTTTCTGTTTGATAAGGTGCGCGTGTAAGCTGTTTGTATATTTAGACTAACCCTTGACCTCATATGTGATAAGACTGAGTAACATAATAATTATGCAAAGATAAATGAGTATCTGTACTGATAAAATGTTTGTTTGTTTTTAACACATATGTAGCTGCTTCGTGACTTGTCGACTGACGTCTGAATTATCATCCTCATTATACATACCTACATACATATATACAGACCTTGTTCCCAGTATGTGAGTGCTGGTGAGTGCTGCATATACACAAGCGGCACGTTGGTAACGGCAGAGGCAACTGCAGCCGTCGACACTCGTCGGTGGTAGTCGTCGGCGCGTCGACTGCAACGTGCCGCTTGTGTATATGGGCACTTGCTGAAATACACAAGCGGCACTTTGCCCACGATAGAGGTAACTACAGCTGTCGACGCGGCGGCGGACGCCGTCGACGTGTAGTTTCTGCCTACTCCCGTGGGAAGAAGGCGTAAGTTTTAACATTATCTTCTAGTTTTCTCAGCTATGTTAGGGTTGGCTTCCAGTTTAACCGATTGTCGCTGAACACTAGTATGTTACATGGAGCGAGTAGCTATTATAAATGCGAAAGTAACCCTGTCTGTCTGGTACCTTTTCTCGCCTTAACCGCTGAATGGATTTGGATGAAATTTGGACCCAGCGACAGACCAAGACCTTGGTTAGAGCATAGGATACTTTTTATCCCGGTGCTACTTTCTCGTGGGATAATTTCCGACCACCCCGCGGGGGAATAGGCACAAGCTAGTCTTCTATAAGCGTGATTAGACTTGCGTAATACTAACGCATCCATCTCAAAATCAAACAATAAGATCCTTCAAAGGAATCCAAAAATATATCTTGAAAGGCACAAAACTTAAACATTCTTCAGGGCACACGAGAAACATACAAAGTATATACAACTTTTATGTATACCCATTGTATATATCTAATGTATTATCGCACTAGAGGCAAAAAATCAAGAATCTTATTCTTAAGATTGAGGCATCTGGGCATGCGCGAGATTTAAACCACGCCTACAAAAGAAAGAGATGGTCGCCCATTCTTGTTTCAGCCTTTGAACCCATCAAAATCTGATTTGAGAAGATTGATTTCAGATAAAGTTGATGGTAATCAAAATAAAAGCTTTTTAGGTGGTATTTCTTATGCCCAAGCTCAACACACAGGTCATTTAAACCTGGGTCGTTGATACTACTTTAATCATCGTTTTGCCTCTATTTTTTACTTTTCAAAACACTGAGACGTACGTTAAAAAATAGACGTGAGACGTTATTTAAAAAAGATTGGTTATTAGATAAGTTTGTAGAATATTCGTGTTATAATGTGACAGTAAGGCAAAGACATTTTTTTTTAAAACAAAAAACTTTTCTCTGTACATCATTTTATAGATAACAATATGTGTTATTGGTTAATAACTATTAATTTTTTGTAAAAAAAATATACTTGATTTATGCACCTGCATGGTTATTGTTTAAAAAATACTCGATAACAATTAGATAATATTTATTTATTTCAACTTAACTGCTATTTTATCTGAGTTTATAAATTATTATTGGATGCTATCTTGAAGATACAAGAAATAGTGATCGACATAACCTATAGTACACCTCTAAGTACTTATAACAAACTTTCGTAATTATAAATTTCCCACATATTCAAGCCAAATTAATATAGAATTTCTGGAATTAACTGGAATTTCGTGTCTATTTAATTCAACACCGCTAGCGAAGCGTAAATTCAAATAAAGCGCCACTGAAATCACATATAATTAGACCACGTACCTCAGTATTGACCGTTTACATTTTATCCAGCAAACTATCTAAACGTCCATATTATTCAACATTATTTCACGTACAAACACTGGCTGCCATTTCAAAGCGTTGCATCGCAAAATCTACTCTCTGTTAATTAATTTTCCTCTCATCATGTTCCCTCAAAATTACCACAGGCTTTTCCTAGTAAGTATAGTCACATCCTATACTATCACTCAGAATTTTTCTCCTGCAAACTTCAATTCATTACAACGCAGAACCAAGGAAAGTTGGGCTTTTAATTAAAGATATTCAGTGGAAACCCGCCCCTGAAGCCTTAACTCACTGAGACGTGGTTGGCTTATTTTTTTTTCGACACACTCATTCCCGCCTTGCGACCCTCCCAAACAAACAGCCGAGGACTTTGAAAACAATTTTTTTGCTACACCATTTTCTGTCTTAATTTGCCGCCATAGAACTCAATTTAGCGTAAAGAATAAGGTTGTATACGTCATTGTGTGATGGTAATGAGAGTTTCAGTTCATTTCATGAAAGTGGAGACTGGCAAGCGAGGAATAGAGTCAGTTGACCGCGAGCTTTCGCGAGTAAGCACGTATGGGGACGAGGTTTTGTCGCTCGTCGGTGACCGCGGAAAACTTTACGTCGTTTATATAGTGATTACTGTCTTGTGTGTGTGGCCATTTTTTATTTTATTTTCCAGTGTATTATGAGTGATTGGTGAAGATTTTGTTTGAGGTAAGTGTTTTGTTTCTTATAAACAGTTTTGGTCGTTGAAAATATTCATGAGTCGTCTTTTTGCGTAATAATTATTGGAGTGGGGGAACCTACTAGGAATGACGTAGAAGCACAATAGGTTTTGTGAAATTAAATATTTGCTGACACTCCAAAATTAAATAGATTGTAGGTTGATTTAAATATTTTCAGTTTTTATGCAACTTGATGCATTTTGATGCAGTCATGGAAAATGCAGACGAAGTTTTAATTGTTTAACGGGTTTATCCGAATTATAAAAATATTTTGTTTAAATATATTTCAAAAAAGTTTTTTTTTTATCAGTACCTTTCATTTTCTCTACCAGCTAACGGACTAGCTACCGATTACTTATGTAACAACGTGACTAACAATAAGAATGTATACCTACCCAATAACTAAGATAAACCTACTTCCATTTATCACATTTTATAACTATATTAAAAATAAACCAATCCAAAAACTGTTTTATAGGAAACTGAAAATTATTAACCAATTTGAACATATTTGAAACGATTGCTTTCATAAAAAAATATAGAAAAAAAAAATGTACCAGAAGCTAAAAAAGGTAATACCACCGCTAGCTATTAGATAGCATAGATAGATTAGCATAATTTTAAAATGAATAAAAAAAACCGTGCGACGTTATTCATCACTTTATTTCTTCTCCATTACAATTTTAATTCTTCTCCATTTAATATTCAATGTGCTGATTGTCGAATCTTGTCCCAAGCGGTTCTCCGCTTACTAACAGATCGCAAATAGGTACTCGCGTCAGAGGCCATTAAAACCTCTTGGGCTGACAAAGATCATTGGTTATCAAATACTCCATGAAGCTAGCCCCACGAACCACAAATAGTTTCTGTATCATCAGAGTTACATCTTGAAGAAGAACTTTGAATAAAATGTTGAGCTCCTCTGCAAAAAAAAGAAACGATTCAAATTATTTTCTAATAAAGGTACCTAATTCTAATTAAGGCATTTTCTAACACAAATAGGAGTAGGCAGGAACTTGGAATAAAAGGTTAAGCTGTCCAACAAAATATAATTTAATTATATGTACTGTGATACTTTTAAAATATGGCTGAACGGCGGTGATTACTGAGATAACGGCCAATATATACATATACAGGGTGTAAAAAGTCCAGCCACAAAACCGTCATCTACGCATCAAACTAATTAACTTTGTGCAAAAATATTTGCTGGGGCACGACTTTTATTTCTCGTGTGAAAATTCGCTGTCTACGGTAGTGCAAATCAAATCAAATCAAATTGTGGTTATGAGTGCATGCAACAGTACAGGAATCGTAGTAGCATTTAAAGTGAATTTATAACAATTAAAACTTATTTTCGTCAAACACATACAAGTGAAAACTAAGTAACATTCATTCATATTATTATTATTATTTTTGAATGTCTTTCAACTTGCTCGGGACCCTGGGGTCCCGGACCTTTGGAAGGCGTACGAGGGGCCGAAGCCAACTCGCAGAGGCCCGTTAGACATCCAAAATGAAATGAGGCACCAACCGACGATTATCCCTGTTTGCACTATGCAAGGGCACCCAAGGACAACCCCCGGTTGGTGTAAGGCTATTGCAAGATATGGAAACAAAACAAAAATATTGAACTATGGGTTTGGGTGGCTAAAGTGGACTGGTAACCTGGAACTATGGAAAGACTATGGCCCCTGCCTGATCAATGTTTTATATAATACACGGATAAAATGGCAGGGGGTGACTTGCACACTCAATAATAGGCCCCCGAAAACGGTCGCTAGCACATAGTGATGTAGCGACCAGGGGGCAACACTTCCTGAGGTGCTTGAGAGGAGTGGAGAGGTATTCCACGGCTATCAGGACAATCCCGGAAGTACGGTCAAGATCCCTGCAACCAGCATCTTACTGGAATACTTCCTTCCTCCGAGCATATTTGCTCTAGCGAATCTCCACTCAAACCGGCCAATCAAGGCAAGAATGAGGTGGGAGCTCTGTTCCTTGTCAGTGTTCACTCCAGCCGGCCAATAAAGGCAAGCCAGAGGTAAAGAACAAGACTTCTCCCGGGACGTAGGGTCCGAGGGGTCGCTACTGCCCAACAGCTCGCCACATGCTGCCCTGCGGGTTTTTGTATCTCTCTTGGTCTGGCTCCTCACTCCAGCCCCGTTCCGGCAAAGTAAACTCTACCGGCACAGACCTAGAGTTCGGAGCGCGCAAGCCCCACCACGACGTCAACGTAGAGATACGGCGGTGGGGTTATTATTATTATTATTTGTTGGTATACATTTTTGTATCTCGGCTCTGATCTGCCGGTATTATTATTCATTTCTTCAAGTGTTCGGTGACGATGACGCGAGTTCCATGATTTTTTTTTACCCGAAAAGTGCTCAACGCGCCTAAAGAAGTTTTTACTTCAACAAGCGTTCGGTGACGATGACGCGAGTTAGATGATTTTTGGTCATCCAAAAAGTGCTCAACGTGCCTAAAGAAGTTTTCAATTCAAAAATCATCAGATAATGTTGGAACTTTGAACCGAAAAGTTTCCCAGGAATAATCCAGTACAAAAAAAAAAAACATAATATCGGGAAGAATAACTGTCTCTTCGGCTTTATAAAGGTTATTTTTCCAACCGTTATAGAATAGTAGAAAATATGCAACGCCGATGATGATGAGGTTATAATATAAAGCTTAGCAATTTAACAAAAAATTGGCAAAATTACACCGAGTACAGACAGTAGACTTAATTCAGCTAATAGTTATGCAAGTTCACTATTAGTGAACTTCCCACGATATCTGAACTTATATAAAACAATTTGGGAACCAAGCCAAAGTTATACATTTAAGCTTTAAATGTACAAGTTTAGCTTGCAACTGTAAGATTATGTTAGAGAATTAGCTAATAATTTCGAAACCTGTTTGAAGCTGTGTCAGAGATAGTAAGAAAATTGTAAGACCTGTTATTTCTTACGCGTAATTGAACTTACAAAGTAAAATATACAATTCTTTACTCCTTACATTAATTACCTACAAATACGTGCTGAAAATAAACTACATTTAAAATATTCAAATAAAAAAAATCACGAGATAAATGCGATATTTGCGTGCTTATGCAACATTTAATTATTCCAATCAATTCTTCAGAAAAACTACGCTTTTAATTGACTATACAGATGAATTAATTCTTTTTGCGTAAAATTGCTTGAATAACTCCTACATAATACCATTTTTTTATCTGGAAAATGAATTCGTGGTACCCGACACGGGAAATGAATTCGTGGTAATCAGATAAACAGCGGTCATCATTTATATTCGTTTTAACTTAAAAGCTGTGTTCTCTTTTTTCATCATTTTCTGACCTATTAAAACCCAGTCCGTAATAGTGCACATTTATTTTAAAAAATCTGAAATTGTGTGATGACATTGTTGGTCGAAATAAACGTATTTTATTTATAACTAGCTGCTATTTTTAACCGACTTCTTGAAAAAGGACGAGGTTCTATATTCGTCTGTTTTTTTTTTTGTCGATTATTCCGCCTGTTAGCTTTAATAATTACGTATTTTTCCTACTTAGTCTTTTTACACGACTTTTTATTTGACTCCGTCACTGTTATGTACCAGAACTAAAAAGTGAAAAATAAAACTTTTTACAAAAAAAAAACACCCGACTTCCAAAAAAAACACTAAAAAAGTAAAAAATATCTTTAATTTCGGAAGTCAGCAAAAAACGAAAATTGAAAAGCCACCGACTTCCGAAATTCTTCTGTAATTTTTCAGATTTTTTGTGTTTTTTTTTGGAAGTCGGTTGTTTTTTTCTGTAAAAGTTTTTATATTTCTAACTTTAAATCTATTCTTAAGGAGAGAGCTTTAGTTATTACAGATCCTAAACAACTCTGCCTGCCTCCTTGGGTTATACAGGCGAGATGTAATGCTTATAATCGTGCTGATAATTAAAAGGATTAATGATAATTACCAGTTGATTGCTCAGGACCATGTTGGAACACTGGTTGATGCACTTTCTCAACGAACGTCGTAACATTCCGTGATATTTTTATCTCCGAACTCAAGAATGTTCCCTTGATTAAAATGTAATCTGTAATCACATAACACTAGTGAACTTATGAAGTCTGCTGAAGGCTTGCAAGGCAAAGTAACTTGCACAAAACAAATTGCTGGAAAACGACTTTTATTTTTGGTGTGAAAAATGTTTGTTTAAGGTAGCGCTCAATGTAACGCACGCAAAACGTTGTGCTTATGGGTGCATGCTACGGTCCGGGGTCGTGGTCGTGGACGCAGAGCTGGACGCTGAGTTTTCTCTCTACGAGGCAATCTCAGGATGATGGTTGACCAGTCGCAAACCAGAACACTGAACGCTGGACACAGAGAAAACTCTCTGCGTGCTGTTCTGCTTTGCGACTGGTCAATCGTCATCCTGAGGTTGCCTCGTTTAGAGGTGAAACCCATGTCGTCGCTTCGTTGCCTCACCGAACGCTGGACGCAGAGAAAACTCTCTGCGCGCTGTTCTGCTTTGCGACTGGTCAATCGTCATCCTGAGGTTGCCTCGTTTAGAGGTGAAACCCGTGTCGTCGCTTCGTTGCCTCACCGAACGCTGGACGCAGAGAAAACTCTCTGCGTGCTGTTCTGCTTTGCGACTGGTCAATCGTCATCCTGAGTTTGCCTCGTTGAGAGGTGAAACCCGTGTCGTCACGCCTGAATCAATTAACTATCTTACTTACCAAATCTTATTTCAAAGTCTGTGACAATAACATCTTCCATGCCTGGATTCTGTATCACAAGCTTCTTCACATGAATATTAATTCGCGGCCACTCTGTAGCTACGATCAAAGTATTTGTAGGTCTTTGGCTGGAACAAAAGAATCTTCAGTCAATATTAAAGTCAGAGAGTATTAGACGGCATACGAAGACAAGTCAGAGGCCCATGGGCCCTGACAGGGTTGCGGGAAAGTCCGAAAGGGATACCGGGACCTTGGCATCAGGCAACTGAAGGAACACGGGTGGGTTTTAGTCAATAAAAGTCTAACACGCCCTTCCGCTCCGCCCAGAGCGGGAGAAGGCATTTGATGACTTCCCACCCTCGAAAAAAAATTATTACCCGTCTATGACACAGAACTCAAATATGACTGGCGAAATGAGGTGTTACCTCTGCCTTCCCTTCAGGGAATACGACCATGATGTTCTGATATGCAAATATAAAACGTAACCACTTATAATACGTACTACATTTGAAAACTACGTCCAGTCCTTACGCCTTCGATTTCAATTCCATAAGCCGTCGCACTCATTTTGCTGCTCGGTGCAGGGAAGGTGAACTCTGTGATGTTAGCCAACAGGGGTAGCAAACCTTGTCTCTTCAGGCAAATCCATGTGTTCGCGAAGAAGATACGAATGCAGTCCAGGTTTTGAGGGTTACATGGCGTTCCTTCTGAACTTAATGGCTGGAATGGATGGCCTAAACCTGAAAAAAAAAGGATTTATACAAGTAAGGATGTTGGTTAGTTTTTTAACAATCAATCTGCCTAGCCTTTTCCCAACTTTGTCGGGTTTGGCTTACCGTCTAACCAGATGCAGCTGATTACCAGTATTTTACTTGGAGCGTCTATCAGACCTCCACAACCCAGTAACTTTAATCCGATACCCCTTGGTAAGACTGGTTGTCAGACTTTCGGGCTTCTGACGACCCGTAACGACTGTCAAAGATCCACGAATGACAGCTGGGACCAACGGCTTAACGTGCTTTCCGAGGCACGGAGGAATCTCGGTATGTAATGATGGTCACTCATCCACGGACCAACCGTGGCAAGCGTACCATAACCTGATGGATTGACCCGTGCGGCTGTTATTACTTAGCCACGAGCTCCTCGAGTGGTTAGTTTTTTATATTGTCAGGTAAATCAGCCGAACATTGTCTGCTGGTTTGCTAGTTAAGATTATTTTCATTGTGAGTCAATGTCACTAATTATAAAACAAAGTCCTCCGCCGCATGTGTCTGTCTGTCTGTTCGCGATAAACTCAAAAACTACTGCACCGATTTTCATGCTGTTTTCACCGATGGATAGAGTGGTTCTCGAGGAACGTTTTAGTATATAATAACCGAGATCCACGCGGGCAAAGCCGCGGGCACCAGCTAGTTTATTTTAAATATGAGAAATTACCTTTTTTCAAGATTTTAAAAGTAATATTAATTTATCAGTCAATTACAAGAATGCCAAGACGCGCGTTATGATTGTTTCTAAAATGTTAAGATGATAAAGATTTGCGATTTTTATGTTTATATACATGGGTCAAGAGTGTTATCCTACTTCCTACTAATATTATAAATGCGAAAGTTTGTGTGTTTGGATGTTTGTTACTCAATCATGCAAAAACGGCTGAATGGATTTGGATGAAATTTGGCAAACAGATAGTTTATAACCTGGATGAACACATAGGATACTTTTTATCCCGATATTCCCACGGGATCGAGACTTACGCGGGTGAAACCGCGGGGCGCAGCTAGTCATTAATATTATGTTGGGTCACCTTTACAAAACATTTTAAAATGTAGGCCAGTGCTTATTATTCTAATTAGTATTATGTAATGCTCCTTAACCCGTCTTGCGATAGGAGTTGACTGGTAAAAATCGTCACGCAAGAAAAAATCTAAAAAATGCAAAAAAATCCTTATTTATTTATTTATTTATTTAACTATTTATGTACACACATAATAAACAGACAAGAAGAAAAGAACAGAAAAAAACGTACAAAGGTGATGCTTATTTCTAAAGAAATCTCTTCCAGCACACCTGCGATAGGAAAGTAGATAAGAGATGTAGACACCGTGTGTAAAATTCAAGAGAAAGTAAAATACATAAAATCAACACAATTCACTTAATAAACTAGAACAAATAATATGATCATACACTTACATACAAATATAAATACTACATACATAATATAAACCTTATGCTACATTCGCTTTTTTATTCTGTCTCGTTTTTATATTATAGTATATAAGAGTGGGTGTGGTTCTCCTAGTAGTCGCGCCTTAGGTTTTAACTGTTTTATAAATAATTCGACTCATAATACTCTTTCAAATTAACAAAATGGAAATTTTAAAAATTACTTACCACATGAACAATGGCACTTGTATATTCCAGATATTAAAATAATCAATTGTAAATACCCCATTTTGTCTGTATGTATGCCTAGATCGACAGACGCAAAGATACTGTTCAAATATTTATAACATATTCGTGTTTTGCAATACAATATTTTAATATTAATTATTTCTTATTGAAGGAAATATAATTTGCCGTGGAGAAAACAAATGCCTTGTAAATCAATTGATTTAGTTTTTCATTTATTTTGATGCTAAAAAGGATCCTCACTAATATTTTAAATCTGAAACATTGTTTGTTTATTTGTAACGCTTTCACGCTAAAAGGGCTGAACGGATTTGGATGAAATTTGGCACATGGATAGACCATGAGTTGGAAAAAGACATAGACTACTTTTCGTTCTGGATCGCAGACGAAGTCACAGGCAACAGCTAGTACCTAAGAAAGCAGCTGAATCATTCGTAGATCTCTCATTATGGCCGGTTTTGTTTATTATCTTAACTTACCTATGTTTTTTATTACCTTTTCGGAATATATATATAATAAGCATTTAAGTTGCTGTTCATGTTTGCTGTCAGTGTGACCTCGTTGTTTTTCCAAACTACGCAATGGATTATGACGTGGTTTTCCCCATTATTTAGACAATTTATTCCGGAAGGTTTAGGTTTAGGATACTAACATTTATATTAAACTTACATAAGACAAAGAAATCTCGTATGTTTTGTCAACTCGTAAAAAAACCGTAGTAAGCAAGCGAATCGCTAGTACATTATTTTCACTTTTTATATTTTCACGGAATGTGTCCAAATAAATGTTATTCTTTCTTTCTTTCTTTTTAGTATTAAATAATATGTGATTGAACTGAGAAACAGAAAATAAAAAATGTTTGCAATTCCTAAGTTTAAAAAAAATCCTGTCAACAGTAATCTATAAACTCGAATTAAATTTTCCCGGAAAAAAAATATTATAGCTTTTTCTAACCCTACCTACTTTAAAATTCAAACAGCAATTACGAAAACGAAAGTAAAACTTTCTACTTGTTAAATAGATACAGAAAGGAGTTTTTATTCAGCTGTGGATATTCTGACGTTCTTTTTGGTAAAATCTGGAGTTTTGCCAAGTTCCGCTTCCCAGTCAGCATTTTTCACTGGTTTTACTTTTGAGCTCTTGTTTAAAATGGTTCGAACTAACACAACGAAAAACTATGGAGTGCGGAAAGACAACTGCGTTACTAGTTCTCAGTTATTTTTACCCGGACTGCACCAAGAAGGGTTATTTAAATAGAATATACATTATTATGTATCCATACTAATATTATAAATTCGAAAGTAACTCTGTCTGTCTGTATGTTACCTTTTCACGCCTAAAACAAAGAACGGATTTCGACAAAATTTGGCAAGGAGATAGATGACATCTTGGGGAAGGACATAGGCTACTATTTATCGACACGCCACGTGGGTGAAGCCGCGGGCGGAAGCTAGTAATATTATAAATGCGAAAATGAGTTTGTTTGTTTGTTAGGCTTTCACGCCAAAACGGCTGAACGGATTTAGATGAAATTTGGCAGATGGATAGACCATGACCTGGATAAGAACATAGGATACTTTTTATCCCGATATCCTCACGGAATCGAGACTTATGCGGGTAAAACCGCGGGGCGCAGCTAGTACCATACCAAATTACATATAAAGATAATCTATAGGTACTTAGAGAGAGGTAAAATTTGTGAGTGTGTATGTAGGGGGTAATCTTCGGAAACTGATCCGATTACATAAACTTTTTCAGTAACGGGAAGCTACAGTATTGCCGAGTGTCATTGTATATTTTATGTTAAAACAAACAAGAAATTTCACGCCGACGGTGTGGCGAGCAGGAGCCGAAAAACTCGTGGCTAAGTAATAACAGCCGCACGGGTCGATCCATCAGGTTAAGTAACGCTTGCCGGGGTTGCTCCGTGGATGGGTGACCATCTTTACATACCGAGACTCCTCCGTGCCTCGGAAAGCACGTAAAGCCGTTGTCATTCCGTCCCGACTGTCATTTGTGGATCTTTGACAGTCATTACGGGTCGTCAGAAGCCCGAAAGTCTGACAACCAGTCTTACCAAGGGGTATCGTATTACCCAGTTACTGGGTTGTGGAGGTCAGGTTAGACTGGAAGCCGACCCCAACATAGTTGGGAAAAGGCTAGGCAGATGATGATGGATATAGATGAATTTTCAGAATATTTCAGAACGGATATGCATTGAGGCCTGTGTCTAATTTCGGACAGCCAGAAATGTGTATGACGGCCTGTACTGACTGTTGAACAGGCATTTACACCCCCAGTACCTACACTTTGGGCGAGAATTTCAAAGGTTTTAACCATAACACACATAAACAGAACATCATACTTGTATACTGATTGAAAATAATACTAAGATTATCCTCAACACATGGCTTCAAACACTAGATTACCTACAGACAGAAAGCTTATTTAAAGAACAATACTCTTGATAATCCAATAGCAAACAAACCCTCACATAATAACCCAAAGCACAATCAGTCCCACACACACACACATACACTCATACACACACAATCCTACAACACACTCACGTACACACAAAACACAACAAACACACAAACATACATAAACCACTCACGAGCAAGCATGCATGCACTAAATTTATATTGTTTTAATTTTATTGCATAAATTGTTAAGTTAAACAAAAAACGGGTGAAGACACTGGCTCCTGTAACACAGGTTCCACCTAGCTCAGGAGTCAGGGCTTCAAATTAGAATGTAACACCTTTTTATGTCAATAAAACATTTTTTATTTATTTTATTTATTTTTATACTCCGAAGGGTTAAAATTAACTTCATGCGAATCGCCTCAAAAAATATAATATTGTTTAAAAGTGTCGATTCGCTCGTTACGGGCGAGTATATTCGTGCGAATCACCAATAAGCTGAGCTACTGATATTGTTTTCTAAGTTTAAAATAACATAATTAAACAAACACTCTATTATTAAATAATTAATAAGTAATTAGTATGACTTACATATATCAAACAGCAAAATGAATGCATGTATAACATATAAATGATATAAAAAAATATATATACTTATCTTACAACTTTACATTTTTTTTTTTGATTTCCAAGATGTTTGGTCAATCAATCAATCATTTTTTATTTGTGTAACATAGGTGGTGTAGTATGTATGTGTATGTGTGTGTATGGGCGTGTGTGTTTGTATTGTCATTAAATGGATCAAAATATAAGCAACACAAAACAAGCAACAAACAACAAACCAAAAGTATTTTTTCTATATTTTGTCTTTTTTTTTACTTAATCCTTGATCATGCTTTATCTACGAACGAAAAGAAAAATAATTATGTTTTAAAGTTTTTAATTTATATTCAACGCATGCGGATATAATGCTTAGTGCTCATTACAGCCAATGCAAGGAGTCAATGACCCCGTTCAATCCTGCTTTCACACCTACAATAATAATTATGTATGAAGGCTGACTTGTGAAACGAAGGACATAAAATAAAGGCCAAACACAATAGTAGATTATCTTTATCATGTTAGCTGCCACGTCAAAAAAAAACATAATAATTAACATGCACCTATAGAGGTATGAGGAACAGGGTGTAAAGTTCACTCATCCTCTGTAGAAAAGGGAGGATCATCTGACCAGACGAGTGTTGCGTCTGGTCGGGTACTGCCCGATGATGGCTGTCGGGATGTTCACTTTGACTTTGACTTTGAATTGTCCGTCGGTTAATCAAATCACTGCTGTCATTCCTTGAAAGCTGTCTGATATGGCTATAACACTGTTGATGTAAGGTGTATTTTGCTCAACAATTAACTTGCCTAACTGTACTTCAGCATAATATTATCAGCCATAAAAGCAAAAAAAACGTACGATTTTTTTTTTTCTACTCTATGACATGATTATTATCATGTTTATCATTTCCATTCGCTGAGTACGTCCCCGTTCACGACTTCAAACGATGCGACATGCGACGCGACTTGCGTCAAGGCGACGCGCGCTCGTCGCCTGTGTCTGTCCGTCGCTCCAACAGTCACGTGTCGCTGTGAGTCGTGGCATGTTCTAATGCTACGGCTACACTTCGCATTATCGCCAACTTTTCTTCGTGCGCTCGCTGTTGCTCTGCGAGTGATCGAGGGGTGTGCGAGAGAGAGCGCACGAAGAAAAGTTCGCGATAACGCGGAGTGTAGCCGTAGCATAAACAACTTCTTTCAGTTGTTTTCACCGCAGTCACTGTCGCAAGACTCGTGTCACTTGAGCGAGTAGCTCGTGGCCACGGGATAAGTCCCTCGTTTAACAAGTCGCACTGTGTCATGTTCTGTCGTCTTAGCGCGACAGGTAATGGGATCAATCAACGCAGTGCCTTTTGATGTGGTAATGTTCTTAATGCATCCACACATCACGTCGTATCTATTATCTAAGTATAGATAGATACCGAGATAAATGTTGATAGATACCGAGTATTCTTTGGTAAGACCTTATGTTTACTAAGTTAGGAATAAATTAGTGCACTTGGAAAACCACATAAACCTTTATCGTTACAAGAATTAACGGCTGAACGAGCATTTTTTGTCAATTAAACCAGATTTACACGCTGCGATTTTATTGCCAGAGCTTGAACTCTTTAAACCGTGTTTACGGTGCAAGTCATAGGTTGTTTCAATTTTGTTGTATGCCACAGGCAAGAAGTTTTCATCGTGTAAATGGGGCTTAAAATGTTATTCTTTTTACGAGCAAATGGAACCTTCTGTTTATTAGAACAATCAAAAAGTCAAGTAATGTCACATAATGTCGTTATCATTATAATGAAGTCAGAAAAAAATCATCAATATTTAATTTTATTCACTTCGATTGATTTCTCTTGACCTGCAGTAGGAAAATTACCAATAGGTTGACATATTCTCGTACCTTTAAACAGGTCGGCGATTCAGTCACTTGCATCCGTCAAGGGGGTGATTCTACCCATCATACTAAACATCTTTCACTATGAAACTCATATCCGATTCGTGAAAAAAATAATAAAATATCTAACTCCTATGATCGTTGTGATCATTGAAAAATACAAAAATCCAAGTAGACGGACTATTTCGATTCATGTATGAAAAGTTGTTTTTTAAGAATCGTTTAATATGTGTTTTATAGCAAAAGTTGTATAGTATAACAGGTAGAAACTGGCCGTTAGTGACCTGCATCCGTCAAAGGGGTTGCCTTTGACGGATGCAGGTCACTAACGGCCAGTTTCTTCAGCAAAAGTACAGTCAACTGTTCTTTCGTGAAGACTAGTTGACTGTTACTTTGATGAAGAAACTGGCCGTAAATCGCCACCTATTAAAAACATTAACGTAATTTTTCTCTATCCCACGCTCCCACATGAATACCTAACAAACTAAAACCCAAGGACTTACTTTTTAGACCCAAAATTTCTTGAAAACTGTGACCCTGTACGTGTGAAAGTTTGTCATATTGTTACGGAGGTGAATAGATGAGCCGTTATATTAAACCGGGGTGCCGATGCCGCACTCAATTTCATGAAAAAACTTATAAACGCCTTCTGCAAAGATCTTTGAAAAGTTTGGATGTGGTATCTTTATAGATGCAGTTAATTTTCATAGGCGAAAAGTGCTTGCTAACGCAACCGATTTGTTCCACCTGCTGTAAATATCCCACCTTTTTTTTGTTTTTTTTGAGGGTGGGAAATCATCAACTTACTTTTCCCGCTCTGGGCGGAGCGGGAGGGCGTGTCAGACTTTTACTGACTAGAACCCACTCGTATTCCTTCAGTTGCCTGTTGCCAAACGCCCCGGTATCCCTTTCGGACTTTCCCGCAAAAATCTCCCACTTGGACATGAGTTGCCTTGGCTTACCTGGAAGTCTTTAACCTCTCAGGTTCCTTGCTGGAACGCGTAATTCTTTTAGGGCCCGCTGCTCGCCCGACATCGCGCCCCGCGTGTCAGCGGCTCCGGGTAAAACCCCAATATCTTGAGTTATACTTATCGCAGCTCGATAACGTAAAGTAGTTTGGATTCTTGAATAAACAGACCACATACTTATCTATACAAGGTGAACGGATGAATACAATAGGATTTACAATAATACAATATTATCGTAAAGTGCGTGGTAGTTTATTTGTTCTTATGTTTTGACGATTTCTGTTAAAAATACTATTTCTATTGTTATAAAATTTTGCTGGCAGTATTATGAATAGATAACGAATCTAAAAAAAATAACAGTTTGAGATAATAACAGAAAATAAAAAACAAAATTATTACGTAACTAGAGGTCATCTTGACCTTGATTTCAAGGACCGTGTTTTGACGACAAAATGTTGTTATTATGTCGTTATAGTAGTGAAAATCACTTACAAATTGATTCAATTACACTAATTAATATTTTATAGTAGCTTTCCACGCTGTAAACATCATAAAACAAACACTATTCACATAATTACCACCACACTCAGTACTTTCACGGCATTTTTTTGATACGCTACTTTTGCACACTCAACTTATGTATTTTGGTAATATTATTATCACACACGATGTATAAACTATTATTAATTTGATTTAATATCACTTCATGACGATTACGGCAGTAAAAACACGAAATAATTATTAAAATATGCACGGAGGCCGTCCGCGCACACCCGCGCAGGCGCTCTGACAGATGACACTGTCAAACGTCAATTTTTTCTTTTTAAATATTATTTTTTAGTGGTGTTCCATGCACAGATTAAGCATTTAGTAGATTACTTTGACGTGAATATCATCCAACTCTAGAGTGCTACTGCCCATAGACACTATTAACCCGTATTTCAGTAGAAATAGCGATCTAAGTTGCGTGGCATCGACTGATGCATTTTATGCATCAGTGGAGCTTGAAGGATATTTCCGATTGATGCATCGCGTGCATCATTAGGACTCAAGCGGTTAAATAGACTCCGGACCCAGGTAAGCCGAAGCAAGGCAAACCTGCTCAGGTGGAGTTTCACTGAGTGTAAATAAGGTGCTGTACCACAAACAAGCACTTAATATCGTATCCAGGGTATCCTGTTACCTGGACGATCCAGGAGCTCTATGCTGGTGCTTGAATAATGTTCCCTTAAAACCGTGCTCAGAATCAGAATCAGAAATTTATTTGCTATGAATGTAGGTACAGGTATAAGATGTGTGCTATTTATACAAATATTATAAAGAGGTATGTAAGAACTACTGATCGGAGTCCGAATTTTTTTTCACTAATATGATGCTACAGTATTTCCGAGTGCCATAGAATATATTTTACTAACTGTTGCCAGCGACTTTGTCAGCGATCAAGGATGAAAAGTAGCCTGTCCTTCTCCGGGTTATGGTCTACCTTTATGCCAAATTTCATCCCAATCCGTTCAGTCGTTTTAGCGTGAAAGCGTAAACAAACAACCTCACTTTCGCATTTATAATATTAGTTAGGATGGTTAGGATGTTAAAACAAGTTTCACTCGCGTGCAAATTCTTCTTTTAAAAATTCACTAACCTAAAAATACCGCGTCCATTGTTATTCCGCCCTCGCTCCACGGCAGATAGGATCAACTTTTTGACGCAGTCACGGCACACAGAGGATCCTTTGTAAAAGTGTTCTTTTTAACAAAAGTTATGGCTTATGGATTAAATTTTCCTTATTCTTTGACACTTCCAGTGTTTGTGTGGAATTTTCTGACAAATATACGTACTTGGGTATTATTGAATTCGTTCGAAGTTCTGTCGGGAGTAATATTGAAAGTTGGGTCGTATTAATATGATCTATATTTAATCTTCCTATTCATTTTAGCGTTTTCGCAGTTTAGTCAGTTCAACTCTGCTTGAACTTTGCACCAGTTTTTTATTAACAGTTTTCCATCTATTTAAATAATTATATAGATACTAGCTGATGCCCGCGGCTTTGCCCGCGTGGATGTCTGTTATTATATACTAAAACCTTCCTCGAAAACCACTCTATCCATTGGTGAAAACAGCATAAGAATCGGTGCAGTAGGTTTGTGTTTATCTCGAACAGACAGACAGACAGACGCGGCGGAGGACTTTGTTTATAATTTATGTAGTGATTATAAATCAAACTCGCTTTTCGTGTCTGTCTTTGGAATCGCGTTGTTCTTCTAAACTACGCAACGGATTTTGATGCGATTCAATTGATTCCGGAAGGTTTATGTGTTTAATACATTTATATTAATATTCATTAATATCAATTATTTATTTATTTCAGATATCATTCTAGTCCATAGTATTACCCTCATAGATACCTACTTTAATACATTAAAAACTATTTTATATTATTATTAAAATTAAAAGTAGCACATAATTAAGAAATCGCAATGTTTTGTCAAGCCGTAAAAACCGTGCGAAGAACCTGAAGCTAGTGTAATTATATTTTATAAATCTATTCCAAAATGCTACTATTTTCCAGTACATATGGTAGAAGTCGGAAATCAAAGCCTAGCTTTTTTTCTTTCCCTAACAAAAAAAAAAACAAAGAATAAAATTCGTTTCCACACACATTTACACCCTGAAAAACAGTGTAGCATTGTACTGACAATACATATTGTGTGCAAATGGTGTCAGCGGAAGTCCTTTGTGGAACACCTCATATCCCTGATTAGGTACGCCAGGCAATGCAATTAACTCTAATGTCACACGTTTTGAGGGTAGGCAGAAATCTTTTGTGCCTTTATTATTTTAGTCTTTGTTTTTTATGGCTGGCAATTTTGCGAATGGATTTTTGAATGTTTCTTTTGTTGTTCTGTTTTCGATTTCAAATTGAGAATTAAAAGGTGTGAAATTTTTAATAGATTTTAAAAAGGGGAGTTTAATTATATCAGCTTTTTAAAACTCAGTGATTGCTGAAATTAGTATAGAAATCAAATTGTTTCATTGCGTACTTAGGTCGAGATCTATAAACGTTATTCAGCATGTACTTTGACTTAGACATGTTCCCGTCTCTATCTTGCACTTGCAGTTTGACAGGTGTGCTAAGCAACGTTTATAGATTTCAGCTTTACATTCGTATCTACGTACCTAGTTGTAAATTAGAAAATGCTTGCTCAATAAGCAATAACAACATAATGGTATGAGCTGTCGGATGCCGCTGATATTTATTTTATGAATAGAATTTAATTATTTATGAATTGTTAAATAATCCGTAGTGGCAGCATTAATCACTGTTTCATAATATTTTCTGACGATTACCTACTACCCACACACACATAATCCTACTAGAAGGTCAACTGAAATTAGATAGCGAAACTACGCATTTTAGCGTATTTTTTTCTAGATATTTTATGTCCCTAAAATGACATATTTAGGTTATTTTTAATCCCAAAAAACCAAACTTTATACAACCGAAATGGGGTGTAGAAGTTCGTATATCAAAAATCCAGGCAGACAAAGTCACGGGCAAAAGTTAGTAGTACCTACCAACTAATATTATACAATCATGTTCCCATAGCTTACACATACATTAACATTATGCAAAATGGCTAGTCACGCTATCACATTAACTTCTATAACATAATTAGTATTAATTAGCGCAGTTTATTAATGACTCTGTATCTATTTTAGTAACAAAAGGTCTTTGAAATATGCAGCGTCAGTGATGAGGCATAAATTTTAATTAGTGTAAAAACAATGGTAAGAATTTCACGTAAAACACTGATGTTTATAAAGCTGCGGTCCCATGGCTCGTCGAGGCCTATCGCGGCCTGGCGCGCGGCCACTCTTGTCGAGGCCTGTCGCGGCCCGTGATGAGCATTTCCACTACATGACTAATCGGATCGACCGTTCCCACGGCCTGTGGGCCCGGCCTGGCGCGATCAGGCCTGTGAAAAAGCCAGCTTCGCACGGATTTTACGACTTGCGGAAACATTGAGATTTCTGTATTAAATCTAAGTTTATTATTAATGTTTTAGACACATGAACGTTAAACGTTCCTAAATAAATTCTGTAAATAATGGTGAAAACCGAAACAATATCCGTTGCGCAGTTTAGAAGAACAACGCGGTCACACTGACAGACATGAAAAGTGACTTTAATTTATAATATGTACCGTGAAATGCGCCTTTTAGTAGCTATTACATTTATGTATGGTTGATTATTTTTTTTGTACCTATTTGAAACTTGTTCTATAGTAAGACTAGTGCATATCCATAAAGCCCCTTTTACACGATGCAAGTTTCTTGCTTTTGGCATACAATAAAATTGAAGCACTAGACAATCTTTAGACGGTGCAACTTTTATACGTAGTTACTGCAACTTATGGCATGCCACAGGCAATTAAATCGCACCTTGTAACCTGGCTTTAAGTCTAATTAAAAACAGTAATTAGAAGAAAGTCATTTGTTGCTTTAATTTTATTGTTTGCCACAGGCAATAAACTTACATCTTGTAAATAGGGCTTTAGTGCTACTCATCAAAAAACAAGTTGACGATCGTCTCAGCCAAATTAACTCTTCGCTAGATAGATTTCGCCATAACTCCTAAAGGCTCACTTGCAACGTTTGTTTGTAATGTATCGAGTTTTTGTAACGCGTTACAGTAGGTGGTCAGTACAGCGAGCCGAGCCGTTTGATGCGAGTATGACAAACGTATGTTTCCGCCATTCTGAATAAAAATGGAGCTTGGGTCAAGTGCTCGAGGTGAGCGTTTGTCACGTTTAGTGTATCGCCGTTTTGTAACAAGAAATGGAGCGCGCTTGAGCCATGTTCTCGAAGCGAGCGTTCGCCGCGTAGTATCGTCGTTTTGTAACCAAGCTCGCTCGATCGCCTCAAATGATACATTACAAACAAACGTTGCTAGTCAGTCTCCGCCTTTACACCCATCTATAATGTCTTCTATACATCTTATAGCGCAACTCATCCTAATAATCTCCACTTACCTGGTACCGTACAAGACGTTCACAGGTGCACCGTATATCCAGTGTTCTGCTAATCCGGTATAATTAAGGCGTGCAATATTAACGGAGCCCGGTGCTGCCTCGTGTCTATTATTCAATGGATACAAGGTTCCAAGGAGTCTTCGTAGATTACATGCTGAGATTGCCAATGTATTATGAAGATTGGTTGAAGTTTTGATTGTGTATGTGTGTTTATCTACACCCATGCTATAAATCCTCTATAAAAGTTTCTGAAACAGTTAGCTTATTGCCAACATTAAAACATCCAGTGTCATAGTAACCATAATATCATCCAAACGGGTATTATAATGTTGTACTGAATTTCATTATGCAACTCATTTCAAAAAAGAACTTTGTCATTCACAAGCGTTTAACTAACAAAGCACCGTAATTTAAAAACAAAAGACATTCGAATTCTAAAAATTCGAATTCACGTCGTACCGCGCCATTTTTGTCCATATTGGTATTGCAAAGAAACTTTTATAGAAGATTCATATCATGGGTGTAGATAAAATCTTGTATGCAACTGTAAATAATTAGGTAAACGGTATTAGGTAACGGTAAATAATTATTATATAACAGTTGCATAAATAACTAACAAAATATTTTAAAGGGTGATAGTTCCTACTCATTAATTTAAACAGGTTTTTCGGGGTTAACTCTGAACGAGCGAAAAAAAAATCGACTGTTTCGATTTATTTTGATTCGGTAGGTATTGTAGTTTGTATGGAACAGCATTTTGGTTTGGGAACAAACCATTGAGGCAACAATAATAAGTTCAAAATCATGTTAATTTTACTGAAGTAAGTACCCAAAAGGGTACTTACGACAGAGGTGTCGTGTATGGTGGGCTACTGCCCGACGATTGATATCGGGACGTTGTATATATTCTGGTAAACTTCGCTTGCGCGATGCAGAATTTTGATGACGATGTAGATGCAGTCACAGTACCATCATCAGTGCCATTCGCGACCGCATCAAAAATTTATATAAAGAATTATAATCATAAAAATCATTAATACAACTCTCTAATTTCATGTAATCCTATTAAATAACTACCTATTTCATGAAACTTTAGAATTAATCTAACTTATGGAGTTGATTATAATGATTATTTTGCCATAATTTTTACGTTCGAGAATCATATTTTAATCAATATACAACCTGACACTGATGTGAAAATTTGAATTTCGCGGGTTAGTTTAGCGCATCCCTCTTAATATTTGTCTTTGAACCAACAAGAATCAAATCTGGAAGTTCCCAACCAACTACTCAACCATTCCCTCTAAAGAAAGTCCCACTCTAATCTCGAAAGTAACGTCTAAAAACAATTTGTTAAATAAACAAAGATACAATCTAGGTGCTATCCGTGTAACTCAGGTAGCCCAGTAAATAATAAATAGGTCGTTTTGCCCCTAGGGTGGGAAGGTAATATCATCGCACCACTCCCACATAGAGGTGCACTAACAATGCAAGTATATCCGGTTTTATTTAGTAAAACGTGGTATTTTGGAACAGCGGTACACTAGAGTGGAATACTGATGAAGATTAAATTGTTATTTTAATTTCTAAAGAGATCACCAACGATCTGGGAGTTTCGCTAGGATACGATTTTTTTGTGCCGTTTTATGGATACTACCTGCTAAAGCTTAAATTATTTTTGGTAATACTTGAAGATTTTCTTAATGCTTTTAATATTGTATCTTTGATATCACTGACAAATGCTAGCGCTAATTTTAGGTTTTTTCCACAAAATATTTAGTTTTTATTTAGTTACGAACCCCATTATGAACACAGTTCGCACTCAACCGCCTCGCTCACTTTAGTAGCCATGGATTCGAAATTGGATCACAACGAACATTTTTACGAACACAGTGTTTGATGTTCGTTAGTGGTACGCACATGCGAACAAAGTGTTCGATTTTCGTATTCACCATGTTCTTGTTCGTTCGTGCGTACACGCCTAATATGTAACAGAAGATGCAAAAGAGAGAAAGGGTTGAAAAATAAAACACCAAGTCATAATTTTCATGAGCAAAAACTTGCACATGACGTAAAAAAATATTCTGTATTTTTTACCAATTTTTTTTTTTAATTCGTCCTCATTACCTAATTTCTAGTGTATTTCCCTTATTGTAAAAATCACAGATGGTGCCTTCCAAGAATGCAGACATGAAGACTGGCCCTTTGAAGAGGAATAACTCTCTAATACCTACTGAGACATTTGATAGCAGCTCTTTGAAAACTGCTGATACTGTGGGATCTGAAAAATATCATGAAAATGTGAGATAGTTTAAAAATATCAATTATTCAAGGTCAAAATAAATTTGGTGATCGGGTTCAAAATCGATAATCAGGAATCGATAAATTTCTCCAAATCTAAGGAGAATTCTCCAGCCAATAAATTATGTGAAAAAGTAAATATTGTATAAGTGAAATTTTCAGCATGAAACATATTGTTGTCGGCTCTTAGTTTCACATATTGAACCTGTTGTGCATTGAACTTTGCTTGCGCCATGTAGGATTTTAATTTAAAAAAATCTTTATTGTAGACAATATAAAAAAACATTTAACACAAATTAGATACAGACACATACATAAAAAAAAATTGTATTTCATGACGTCAATGACTCAGTGACGCCGTCTATTAGGGTATCTTGTCAATATCATCTTTAAAGTTTCCATGCACCTCGATAGCTGTCGCTATAGTACATAATAAAGATTATACTAGTTTACCTGAATCGTCAGTCAAACCAGGACCGACGCTGAACGGAGGATTAGAATCGGGTATATATGCGTATACATGGGCTGCAGACAATTGAAGATCTCTTACGTTTGGCACTGTTAATGTCAGTGATACACCCTCTGTGGAAATAAACAAGAATTTTAAATTCGTCGTCCATCCTCGTTATTGAGACGTTGGGGATTCGCTTCGTCAGGAGGTTACCAGAGGCCCTAGACAAAGTGACATTCTATCAGCGATAACGATGATGGAAAAGGCAAAAATGTATAGGACTGACATAAGCTATCGAAAAGCTTATGTCAATACTGTTGAAAGTCGTTGTAGAAATACGAAACGCTTTCGAAGCGATTGTCACTTGTCTAGGGCCTCTGTTTGTATAATTTGTAACGCGGCTTTTATGATGTGTCTTTATTAGCAGATTTTTTAAATAACCGATTTTTGTATTTTATACATAATGATGACTACTCGTTTAATATGTAGAAAAATTATAATTTATGTTATGTTGAAACTGTTTGTTCCGTGAAAGTTCATTAGAAAATCAGCGTCTGACGGCATCTGTATGGACCTTTTTGGCGCAGTCGGTTCATGTTAAAACATTTTTGTATTTTGCGTTTCATGAACTGTTACCAAATTAATTGTTCTTATTTCTTCCCTTCTTTCAGTGGTTCAAGAATTATGTACTGAATCCATCGTAAATTTTTTTGTCGTGTCTCTTCTACCGTGTATTACACTCGCGACAATCTAAGAAGTCCTTTTTGACAGCTATGGTTTCGTTTAGATTCTCGAGACATATCGATTGATCATACTTAGAGAGTTTGTAATCGACAACTTATCTACATTGCTTAAAACTGATTCTCAAGGCATAACGTTTTATTAAATGTACGAGAACAAAACGTCAAAACGGACTTCTTAGATTGTCGCGAGTATATTTATATGAGTTTCCTTACTGAATATAACGGTGGAATAATCCGATAGTTCTACAGGCTCCTTCCCTTTGCGGTGGTATCTCACTAATGCGGCTGGGCAGTACACTGTGATCGCGTCGAATACCACCTCCAAAACTAACTTGTCCGTTACCTTGTTGATACTGAAATGAGTTTTTTTAAAGATTTTTTATATTATATTTAATTGATTCAGCCCTGACTTTGCGGAAATCCATTATAAAATACAACAGATGTATATATGTATATGACTGTTCCTCAAGAGTTATAAGAAATCCTGTAAGAAATTGAAATGTGTTTCATCTCTCTACGAGGCATCCTTAGGATGACGATTGACCAGTCGCAAACCAGAACACGAACACGACGTGTTATTATATCAACGTCTATTGTATTTTTTATATTATGTTCATGACAGTTCGATACAGTTTCCTTGCTTAATCTTTTGTCGCCTAAATTCCTCTCATCATTTAGTAGGCCATCTAAAACTATCTGTGGATTTGAGATCTGTGGATTTCAGTGGATTTCAGGGAGCACGTGGCTAAGTAATAACAACAGCCGCACGGGTCGATCCGTCAGGCTAAGCTAAGCTTGCCGGGGTAAGTCCGTGGATGGGTGACCATCCTTACATATCGAGACTCCTCCGTGCCTCGGAAAGCACGTTAAGCCGTTGGTCCCAGCTGTCATTTGTTGATCTTTGACAGTCGTTACGGGTCGTCAGAAGCCCGAAAGTCTGACAACCAGTCTTACCAAGGGGTATCGTATCACCCAGTTACTGGGTTGTGGAGGTCAGATAAGCAGTCGCTCCATGTAAAATACTGGTATTCAGCTGCATCCGGTTAGACTGGAAGGCGACCCGAATATAGTTGGGAAAAGGCTAGGCAGATTGATTGGATTTCAGGGACGCATTTGATTAAATCGTTCAAAGGAACGAGCACAATTGGAGTATAAGCAACTTATCAGTTTTAGACAATGTGATCCTATTGAGAATTGTAAACAAAAAACCTAACATCCTAATCCTTACTGTTCTAAAATAAAATCAACGCACAGTAAAAACTTGTACTTACTAAAATTCTTCAATTTTCCAGTCATTTAAACCTCTAACTTGAGCATTTTGCAGTATATAAGTCACATTACCGTGAGGTAAATGTATGGGGAGCCAATCCAGTTTGTAAGGATCGTCTATAGGCCCCTTCACCGGTCTGCAATCCGAATTGTGAACGAAGACTCGGCGGATGCAATCCAAGTCTTGCAATGCACAGGGCCGGTAGATCCTATCGTGTTTATAGCCTGCAATGAACAGCGAATGAACGTTATTCTCGAACATTTCGAAGTGAATTTGGTAGTGGAGATATCAAGTTTGCGTTTTGCGAAACATGCTGGTATTAAAGATTGTATTGTGTTTTATTTTAATGTATTCCAACTGCGAAATTGTTACAGCTTTCAGTTGTTTCCTTTTAGCTGTATTATTCGAATAGATACATGGATTAAAACTATTTGCTTGATTGGTTCTCTAGGTACCTATAGGACCAATGCCAGGCACCATAAAATCCTTGTAGCATTATAACCAAAGCCCTGGACTCCCTGAAGTTATGTGTGTGAAAAAGAGATAAAATATAATAACAAATAATTATGCAATACTCTACTTCTATCGCCATAATTTTCACGATGAACCGAATGCCGTCTTTGTGAACAATAGCACACACTCAAAAAAAACACGAGAAAATAGACAAGAATCCTCATGCCTTGTTTATGAAAATGATGTTCAATTAAGTGAACAAATTATTATATATGATGATATTTGCATAATTAAGCTGCATAATTGATAAGGGAAGTTACAAATAAACATCAGTCAGTGAATTGAAATCGCGGAAATCATCGTTTGTAGTTTGATAGTAGTCATTATTGTAATGCCTAATTTCCTTTATCTATATCATGTCATGACTATATTCCATACACACAAAGTATAGAGGATATGGGAACATCTAATTTCACTTTGCACGAACCGGATATTGAACCTGTTGCTCACTGCTCAGCAGCATCGCTTGCAACCACTACAGATAGCACTAGTTCGCTTAATCAAAGTGGAATATGAATAATGTGGATAAAAATAATTGGTCCAATGATGAAACTGTACAGGACGTATAGCTTCATCTCTTCCCCACACTGAGTAAGATTAAAATAATACTGCTGTAAGCGGTGGTGGTAGAAATTGGCGATCATTCAATCAATCAATCAATCAATCATCGTGTTTATTGTGGATCATACGTACAAAAATAGGTACAGGTGTTCTGCAATTCATTAGATCGGCTATGTCCCGTCTTTTAGACATACAATATAAATTATTATTTTAATAAATTAACATTACATTATTAATAAATTAGGAGAGAGAGACAAAACAAAATATAGGTCAGTCAAAGATCTTAAAATGAATAGCATGCAATAGGTACTGAATTCAACATGACATTGATCAAAATAAAACACATAATTATAATTTAAAGAAACCTGTCCGACAAAAATTCTTTTAAACAATAGTAGGATTTATCGACTAGCAGGTCATGAAAAATGCTTCTAATGTTATTTGGAATTTTATTCAATATTGTTAAGATGTACCTCACCCGTAAAGTTACCCTATCTCAGATTTTATCTCGCTCGCACCATACTAATCGTGACCTGAGTGAAAGCGAGACGGAGTGGGGCACTAGCATGTCTCAAGCCTCGAAAAGTGTAGGTAATCGCTTATTACGGTGAAACTAATGGTAATTAAAATAAAAAATACATAAGACCTGCTTTATAGATAGTTCAGTTATCTAGATCTAATTTGAGGTATTTTTTAATACCAGCGGTTTATAGTTCTGTTTAGAGGTAACTTTGGCTGTTTTTTCTATCGAGATATGTAATCGTGTTTTCGCCAAACATAGGACCTAGCATCAATCCTCAGCTTTAACATAGGTATATTTATTTCAAAATTAATGCTGCAGTATTTTCGGCTTAACGGAGGTTGAGGTAGGGTGCGCCCGTAAGGACGGTAAACAGGTGCACGCAATAATAATGAAAATTGCCTACGTAACGCATTTGATTTTCGGTTGCACACTTATTTATTTTATTTTGAGATAATTGATCACATTGATTTATTGCTTGGGAAAATGAATCTAAAGAAGTCACTAACGGTCTGGGAGTTTCGCTAGGATTAGATTTTTTTGTGTCATTTTAAGAACCTTCTAAAGGTTAAATTATTTTTGGTACTCAATGCTTGAAGATTATTTTTTTAATGCTTTTAATTGTATCTGGAACATCACTGGCAATTACTGACAAATGCTAGCACTAACTGGACAGTTCCACTCAAATGTGTATGGTTTTTCCTTAAAAGACCATTTCAAAACACTAATCTACATGGTCCTCATATAGCCAGAACAAGATTATGTCTGGACTTACATAGACTGCGACCTCTGAGTTTGAAGAGGCTTTTGCCTGCCAAACTGCAAGCAGTGGGATAGTAGGTAACAGGGTGGTATGAATGCTTGGGGAAGCCTATGTCCAGCAATGGACCTATTTCGTTGAAATGATGACGAGGATGAAATTATTTTGTTTTTTTTTTGTGATTGTTTTCTGAAACGCACATACGATAGTTACGCGAAGATGCTAGAGAGAGTAAACGCTGAAAGAAACACACAGTAGCAATTTTCAAATAAACATACATTCTGAATTTTTGTTGATTTTTTTATTGAAAATTGGTCCGTGTTAGTTTTTCTAGTTTATTTTCTTATTGTAAAAATCACAGATGGCGCCTTCCAAGAATGCATTCATGAATATTGGCCCTTTGAAGATGAATACCTCTCTTAAACCTACTGCGATATTTGATATCATCTCTTTGAAAACTGCTGATATTGTGGGATCTGAAAATATCATGAAAACATTATTTATGAGATAGTTTTAAAAATTTCAATTAGTCAAGGTCGAAAAAAATGAGGTGATCGGGTTCAAAATCGATAATCGGGAATCAAGAAATTTCTCCAAACCAAAGAAGAATCTCCGACCAATAATAATATTATGTATAGGTGATATTTACAGCATGAAACATAATTTTGTCGGCCGTTAGTTTCACATTGAACTGTGCGTCGAACTTTGATTGCGCCATGTAGGATTTTATTATATGAATGACTCAGTGGCGCCATCTATTAGGATATCTTGTCAATATTTTAATATGGTTTCCATACACCTCAAGAGCTGGCGCTATTATAGTATTATAAAAAACACGTTTACCTGTATCGTCAGTCATACCCGAACCGACGGTGAACGGAGGATTTGAATCGGGTATATAAGCGTATACATGGGCTGCAGACAATTGAAGATCCTTTATGTTTGGCACTGTTAATGTCAGTGATATATCCTCTGTGGAAATAAATAACAATTTTAAATTTGTCCTAAAGCGCGACTGCTGAGCGTCCTGGGTTAAATTCCCAGGTAGAGCAAAGTACTATTGGGTTTTTCCATTAGGAACTTCTTGGTAACAGCCCGGAGTTTAAAAGTTGGCGGTGTGATTGATAACCCCGTGTTTCGGAAAGTACGTTAAACCGTTGGTCCAGCGCCTGATCTCTCTCCGGTCGTGTCGGATTGCCATCCCATCGGACTATGAGAGTGAGGGAAGAGAGAGTGCACCTATGTTTGCGCACACAATTGTGCAGTATAATATCTTCCGCGCCAAAGGCTAGTCTCCGTTGAGACTGACCGCCATCGCCATGGCCGAAATACGGTCTGGAGGACGTATGCAAGGGTAAACACCGTTGTCACTCAAACCATGGGTAATGACTAAAATATAAAAATAAATGACCCAGTAACAACAAAAAAAAAAACCTTATTTTCATTAAAAGATTTAAAAAAGTAAATATCCGTCACTGTCCCGATAGTCATGGATACGCGCTCGAGAGAGCTGCGAAACAGCTGACTGAAGAGGGTGTAACGTCCCGCACGCCCCGCCCGCCCCCTCCAACCGCCGCCCGCCGTGTTGAGACGCATATTCATTGCCCTTGCGTATAGGGTGAAATATTCTTGTGGAAAAATGAAGACATAATTTAAAAAAAAAAGTTTGTTTTTTTTCTATTGATTTTACGATCTATAAATGATACCAAACCACTGGTTTCAAGGATAACGGTGTTAACACTAACACCCTGTATATAAGATTTTCCTTACTGTAGATAACGGTAGAGTAATCCGATAGTTCTACAGGCTCCTTCCCTTTGCGGTGGTACCTCACTAATGCGGCTGGGCAGTACACTGTGATCGCGTCGAATTCCACCTCCAAAACTAACTGGTCCGTTACCTTGTTGATACTGAAATGAGTGATATATAAGTTTTTTTATGTTCATGTGCCTAAGGAAACAGTTTCCTTACATAATAGTACTTAAAATCTTTCGTCGTCTAAATTCATCTCATCATTCTAAAATTATCTGCGGTTCGAAACTCGAAATAACAATTTAAGCATTTTAGCTTATAATAATCCCGTTTAAGGGATACATTTGATTAAATCGTTCAGAGGAACGAACACAATTGGGGTTATAATATAATGTGATCCAATGTGATCCTATCGAGAATCGTAAACAAAAAACCCAAAATACAAATCTTTACTGTTCTAAAATAAAATCAATTCGCAGTACAAACTTGTACTTACTAAAATTCTTTAATCTTCCAGTTATTCAAACCTCTAACTTGGGCATCTTGCAGTATAAAAGTGACATTAGCATGAGCTAAATGTATGGGGAGCCAATCCAGTTTGTAAGGATCGTCTATAGGCCCCTTCACCGGCTTGCAGTCAGAATTGTGAGCGAAGACTCCACGGATGCAATCCAAGTCTTGCAATGCACAGGGTCGGTAGATCCTATCGTGTTTATAGCCTGCAATGGACAGCAAATGAGCGTTATTCTCGAACATTTCGAAGTGAATTTGGTAGTGGAGATATCAAGTTTGCGTTTTGCGAAACATGCTGGTATTAAAGATTGTATTGTGTTTTGTTTTAATGTATTCCAACTGCGAAATTGTTGTAGCTTTCAGTTGTTTCTTTTTAGCTTTATTATTCAAATAGATACATGGATTAAAATTATTTGCTTGATTGGTTCTCTAAGTACCTATATAGAACCAATGCCACGGACTATAAAATCCTTGTAGCATTATAACCAAAGCCCTGGACTCCCTGTAGCTATGGGAGTAAAAAAGAGATAAAATATAATAAAAAATATACAGTACTCACTATTAATTCTATCGCCATAATTTTCACGATGAACCGAATGCCCTCTTTGTGAACAATAGCACACACTCAAAAAAAACACGAGAAAATAGACAAGAATCCTCATATCGAAGCCTTGTTTATGAAAATGGTGTTCAATTAGGTGAACAAATTATTATATATGATGATATTTGCATAATTAAGCTGCATAATTGATAAGGGAAGTTATAAATAAACATCAGTCAGTGAATTGAAATCGCGGAAATCATCGTTTGTAGTTTGATAGTCATTATTGTAATGCCTGATTTCCTTTATCTATATCATGTCATGACTATATTCCATACACACAAAGTATAGAGGATATGGGAAAATCTAATTTCACTTTGCACGAACCGGATATCGAACCTCTTGCTCACTGCTCAGCAGTACACACGGCTACACATCAAGCTATACATTTCCACTTTATGCTGATCTCGCATTGTATAGGATTTCCGTACAATGCGAGGTCAGCTTATACTGGAAATGTATAGCTTTATGTGTAGCCGTGTGTACCTATCACTTGCAACTACTACAGTAATAGCAGTAGTTCACTGAATCAGTCTAAGTAGAATAAGAAAAATGTGGATAAAAATAACGGGTACAAAAAGACGCATTACGCAAGGGTTACATTACTCCCATCATTGTGATATTTTTTTTTTTACTGGACTGTACCTGAAATCCTTTTGGGTATATTGAAGGTCCAAAGTTCCAACATTGTTTCACGAAAAATAGGCTTAGTTTTTATTATTTATGTACGCACAGTAAAATACATACAGATACGACATAATTATAATTTTGACTATAAATGTTATAACTTAACTTTAAATACTACTCCTGTACAGTTGCCACAATGTTTTGCGTTCATTACATTACGCGCTGCCGTTTCGCGCCAAAAATAAAAGTCGTTTCCCAGCAATAGTTTTTGCTCAATAGGTAAGTTACATTGAGCGAAAAACTATTTATTATTTTACTAGTTTGAAGTACAGAATGCGTAGATAACGGTAATGTGATGGGTTTATTTACACCCTGTATAATCCGATTCAGTGTTCATATCCGCAATACGTTGTCACTCAGAGGGTTATATGAACGGGGCTAAAAAGAAGTACAAAAAAGGCATAACTAAGGGCTTGTACACAAAACTGCGTTGCGACGTCGCATCGCAAAAATCAGCGACGGTACCCTAAGATTTTCTTAAGAAAGCTTCTGAGTTGCGAATTCGCATTGCGCCGATTCTCAGTTTTGTGTACAAGCCCTAACCTGGCAGCTTAAAGTATGAGCCAACGTCTCAAGAGTTCGCTTATGATTTAGAAAGATATAATAATAATAATAATAATAAATCTTTATTTTCCAAAACAGTATACACAATTTTTTACATTTTAGGAACATGGCTAATTGGGCCAGGCCTATAATACACGCAATAATAATGAAGTTTGCCTAGTACATAATTTATTTATTTTATTTTACTATATCATAAATAATTGGTTGGTTGAGAAAAGGATTAAAAAAAACTTGCTGCATATTCAATCATTTATTTCCAAAAGTTTTATAGGGTGAATTTATTTATGTCAATTTTCAATAGTAGGAAATTACAGTAAAGGTGCTCTTCCGGAGGCGACCGCAACCACAAACCGCAGCGGCAACGACTGACTGCAATTGCAATGACAGACTGCAGCGACACAACTGGTTTCTATATAAATCTACGAAAACGGTAACAGGCGGTATGTCATTGCGATTGAGCGGCGGCATTGCGGTCGCCATCACAAGAGCATCTTTACAGGGTTCAAGGTTTTTTTCACCTATTGAAGAAGAAAAAAAAACAAAATATTGGGTAAAAATAAATTACCAAGCGATAACAAAAAAAATGTGTTGGTGTTTTTTTTAGGGGGTCATCGACCGCAGGTAATGTCGTTACTTGAAGCATGAAATTAGACAATCAATATTATTTTTTATTTAAGTAATCGTGTTTAGATACGTCTGCGGAGTTTTGCTAGATAATTTTATTTGACATTCTATAGTCATTGATACGCTAGCGGTGTCTGAAATCGCAGATGGTGCTTTGCAGGAATATAGACATGAACGCAGGACCTTGGCTCGTCCAGACCTCTTGCATAGTCACGCCAAGATTATCTAGCCAAACTGAAATAGCCTTAATGAAACCAGGATCTGCAAAGATAACGACACAAATACGTTAAAACTATTTTCTCCTTTATATTTTTTATGAGTTTTTTTTTCTTTTATAGACGCTCCAACATAGTTGGGAAAAAGCTAAGCAGATTATGACGATGATCTTATTATGAGTTTTTAGAGCGCAGAACGAATTTATTGGCTTCAAAAACAAAAGTTTGTGACAACAAACAAGTTTGAGACATAAATTCGCCAAATAAACAATTGATTTCTCATAAAAAAGAGGCTATCAACACATTATCAACAACATAAGTAAAGTAATAATAGAATTCGCATAATGACAAATACTTCATACTAAGCGGTCTTAGAAAATAGAAAACTTCCTATTTCCTTTATGTTTACTATAGAGAAAAACTACAAATGGAACTACTCATCTAGGAAAAAAAAAAAACGAAAACCCAACTACGACAAAAAATTCAACTAAAAAGGTATAAACAAGACATCACTGACAGACAAATTAAAAATCTCAGAGTCACACGTGTAAATCGTGTTTCATAGCGAAAGTTGTATAAATCACAGGTAGAATCACCCCCATGACGGATGCAGGTCATGGGCGCTAAATCGCCACCCTGTATGGACAGTTCAGTTGGTAGTCAATTTACTTACCAATTAATTTATTAAGTAATAAAAAATTGCCAATAGTTGCTCATAGTCCATTATGTTTCCAAGTGTTAATATAAATTATAGTTACATAATCTTTTACCTTTGTTGTTTTGAACCGCGGGTCCCAGCGTATAAAGAGGAGCAGCATCAGCTACATACGTAAAAACGTGGGCTTTAGATAGTTGCAGGTCCTTGATGTGAGGAATAGTCAGAGTAAACGATATACCATCTGTAAAAGGAGAGGATATTAGGAGATGCTGTGTTATATTTGCCAATGGGGCTAATTCTCCATCACTCTTGGCTTTAGATATAATTTCAGATTGAGAACATACTTCGTAGATAACGGTATGAAATGTTTTACCAAGTTTGTCTTCTTCATGACCATTTATACTCTTAATATTGTCACTGTTGTCTTTAAGCCGCTTTTTTCTTGTACCATTTCTATATATTTTTATCTCCCTCTCATCATTAGCATAAAGACTCATCTAGGTGTCATCTCAGATAGGTGTCAACAGTTGGAAAATCATCTCTAATTGCACGCCTCTCTCCGAATTCAATCCTACGTTTTCCGATTTGAAATCTCCCACCATTGTTTTATGTCTATTTTAATTTGTAATTTTAATTGTATGATCCAAGGTTGATTGAAATAAAGATAATAATAATAATAATAAACACGTATGTCCCAATGGTCATCGGCACCCCAATTACATCACACTTGCGTCCAAAATCCGAAATATTTTGAAGGAAATTGCTAAGCCATTGCTTCATATTGATTGAAAGATTCGTCGTCTCAACAATGTAAATAACGCAATGAATTTTGTTTAACTCTCAATATGAAAGGCATTGCAATTGTAAATGTGTTACGCAACTGCCGCGCTGATCGACGACTAATGGTCATTCCATTGCTGCTTCAGCCGGGCTATTATCGTGGTTTATTTAAATTATTACTGAAATTATTTAGTCAATAGTTTCTTACAGTATTCAATGATGGAATAATCTGTTACTTCGATGGGTTCCTTTCCCTTCCGATGGAAAGTTGTTCTGGCTCCAGGGGATGCCACCACTATCCTGTCAAATACTATTTCTAGGACTAATCTGTCTGTGGCCTTGTTTATGCTGAAATAGACAAATATTATATTTTAAAATTTCTTGAACAGGTATAATATTTTAAAGCTTGAGTAAAGAGTAGTTTTTATTTTATTTTTTATCTGATGTAGGTACATTATATTGTGTGTCTTTTAGTCTGTGTTAAATAATAAATGTATTTAAAAAAAGGAGATATTCTACAGAGAACCTCTACAAACTTAGTGATGTACTGTCAGTTAGGAAACTATACATTACACATTCTAATTTAAAAAATGCACAAAACTTTACCTTACAATCCGGATATACTCTCTAGGAGAAGAAAACACAATATAGTTCAAATACCTTTAACCAAGACCAAATTCGGATCTACGCAATTTAGTAAACGATCAGCTCAATTATATAACAAAATAAATAAATAAATTTTCATATATGAAAAATCTTATCATTTAAGTAAAGAAATGTTGATTGACTGGATAAAACCACTGACATATGATGATACGGAAGCTCTCCTACAAAACGTAACTTAACAAGTATACGACCCGCTCATCCTACACATACATTCACACACACATACTCATATAATCACACATTCAAAACACTCATGCACACTCAACAGCACATACACACTCATGCACACGCTCACACAAGTTCACATAATTATAATTTGTCTTTTTACTGTATTTTTTTGTTTTTTTTGTACTGTTTTTTATTGTGTTTTAATTAAGTTCTTACTGTTGTGAAGGAGCGGAGTCCTCTAATACAGGCATTGCTTAAATGAAGACTCCAAACCCAAAATTGTTTATGTATAATTTTTTTGGACACAATAAACGTTTTCCATGTCCATCATCAATTATTAGATTTATCGTGTATAATAATTTGAATTCAGAACTAAGTACTAATTCAGAAGTAGGTAAGTATTGTTGTTTTGTTTTGATTTCCGTGTGAACTACATAGAGCTGTAAAACTATTTTATTTAAACTATTTTCTCCCATTTTTTAAATAAATTACATTAAGTTAAAAGAGTATTAACAACTCTATATACTTCCAAGTCGATTGAGAGCGTCCGGTCTGCACCAAGTGCAAAGGGCAACTGATAGAAATCCGACGACTGACGAAACACGAAGTTTACCGAGGGGCATTAAGAAAAAAGTTGTACTGCACTAGTACGGTAGTAACAGGCACATGAGACATTTCAGGGTTGTCTTTTGCATGGCAATGTAAAGACGAAGGCTCTAGTATTGGAGATACGTCTTTAAGAATCGGTGACCACTTAACATCAGGCGGGTCAGAGAGTTGTTTCCCATCCAATAAGATAATATCAAAATTACTATAATACTCGTACTATCATGAAAATCGAAATACATACAAGAACTTTTTAATCTTCCATTCATTAAGGCCTTTAACTTGAAAATTTTGCAGTGAAAACGTCAGATTCGCTTGTGGTATTGGCAGGTCCAGACGTCGCAGCATATAGGGGTCTTGTGCTGGTCCTTCTACGGGCGTGCATTTGGAGTATTGGGCGAAGACACGACGGATGCAGTTCAAATCGTGGAGAGGGCATGGTCGGATGATGGGGTTGCGATCATCTCCGTAGGTTTTATGGTCTATAATCAGAATAATGTATATAAGAGGGAGTCTGATAGTGGAACTGGTGACTGTTGTGTAGGTTGTCATGGTATTGGATGTGAGCACCATGTATCTGATAATTAATTTATTTGTAAAGAATTATAAATGGAGCAATCCATTTATAATTCTTTTAACCATTTGTGTTACAGTAATCTTATTGTAGGTGCATCGTCTTCATATATAATTATATAATTCATGTATACAAAATATTGTAAAACATTTTTAAAAGAGTAACGGTGGAGTTTCTTGCCCTTTCTTCCCCATACGAAAACTACCTTTTGGAAGGGGCAACTAGAATCAGTTCTATTTCTTTGTTTCTGACGTTCAAAAGTGCCTTTTATGTGCCTAATTGAAATAAATTATTTGACTTTGACTTTGATTTGCATGTGATGCGGAAGAACTAGGAGAGTTTTGAGTATGATGTGGATGACTATAAGAATAGGGGAAGACCAGAGAAACGATGGATGGACTGTGTGTAAGATGATATAGCTTGAAAGATGATGATATACCGAGATGACGACTACTAGTTAAGTATGGAAGAAACAGACAAGTCGCGAGCACTTGAAATAAATTGGGATAAGGTCAGGAGAATTATCATGAATCAGAATATAACAATGGCAAATCCTACTGTGACCAACTGTGACAAATCCTATGATATGGGTTAATTTTCTAGGATGAATAGATTGACCAGTCGTGGAACTATTGTTAAGATGCATGAGAGACTTCGTTACCGGTAGTTTTTTTTTAAAGCAGTCGCCTAATCGATACCTAATCATCGAAATACCTACAGAAAATGGAATTTCTAATTATTTTGGCATTCAATGAGTTTACATCAAGGCCATTGTTGGCTTGATGTGAAGCAATGATTTATTCGACAGTGGTGCAACACACTTGTCTAAAAGTATATTTAATAGGTTACTTATGACTTGAGTATCCTTTTTCAGTTTCTACATTATCCATTTTAAGTAAAATACTTACTACCATTTACTCACCATCATATTTTTTGACATTACCACGGTATATCCCCTCATGCAGATTTCCCCAGTAATGCTCAGATCTCTTACTGTCTTCAGTACAATCGCAAATATTAAACAAAATAATAAAACAAAAAACGATCTTCATTTTGTCACTTTCGTTTGATGAATGATTGAATGAAATTAGTTTGAAACGCAATAAAGTAATCATTGGTTGCGTGAGTTTTGAAGGAAATCAAATATTATGATAATTTGAAGGGTTAAACGGTAAAGAGATCTATATGATAATGAAATTGGTCAATTTGTTTCTAGAACAATTACTTAGTTATTAAAATGTTCGTTGCAAATGAGCATTCACATGAACTATCATCACCATCATCATTTCAGCCAAAAGACGTTCACTGCTGGACATAGGCCTCCACCAAGCACCGCCACTGCGACCAGTTCTGTGCTTCCCGCTTCCAGCGGATTCCTGCGGCCTTCACAAGGTTATCGGTCCACCTTGTGGGAAGCCTTCCAACGCTACGTCCCTTTTGGGCCCATCAGCTATCTGTTCTGCGAACAATGTGCCCTGCCCACGGCCCCATAAGTTTGGAAAACCTTCGGGCTGTCGGTTACTTTATTTCTCCTGCGGAGCTCTTCATTTATTATTCGATCACGTAGGAAAACTCTAAGCATAGCCCCGTTCATCTCCCTTTGGGTGGCTTTTAACCTTCTAATTAAGAGATTTGGCAGTTTATTTTACTACTATCCATAATCATCATCATATCCACCATACCTGTTATTTACCCACTCATCATGTACCAGATAGCTATGAATTCTGTGCATCAAACTAAATAATAAATTAAGAATGTCGTTTGACGTTTTGTATGAATTCAAAATCATTCGAGATTTTCCCCAATTTAATGAATATAAATATAATTGTTTAGAAACACACACAGGATGAAAAACTGTGATAATACGTATATATCTACAATTTAAATTAGTGTTGCGCTGAAATCGCGTTCAATTCCTAGGCAGTTCAATGTGCAACAGCTTTTAGTTCGTGGGCGACAAATCTTTCACACGGCCGATGACGGATTGTAAGCGAGCCGTAATACTGCTGATAAATGGGATACACGCTTAGAAAATGAAAAACAGAGGTTAAAAAGGCAGATTATTGATTTATTACAATAATACAAGTAAAAATTAATCATTCTATGGACGATTGATATAAAAATGTCTCAGAGCCTAAACCAAAAAAGAGAGCAATAGTGATGAAAATATTTGTCATATTTGTTAAAAAAAGCCCATTACCATGGAGAAGGTGTCATTGAAATGACTAACACTTAGGTTATTGAATCTAAAAGAGTGTACAATGCACGATAGTCCATTTGGTACGCTAGTAGTATCTAAAATCACAAATGTTGCTTTTAAAGAACGCGGTAAAGAACACGGGCCCTTGGGCCACAAAAATCTCCTGAAGGGTTAAGCCTAGCTTGAGCTGCAGTTCAGCTACAGCCAAAATAAAACCAGGATCTGCGAAATAAATAAAAAAGTGAAAACTTAAAACTGGTATTAGCGCCATCTAGCTTCTATAGTTCAGTACTACTGCGCGAGCATGTCGGTGACGCGAATCCGTAAGTACCCCCTACCAAAAATCGCTCAACGTGCCTAAAGAAGTTTTCACTTCAAGAATAATTTATTGTGATAAATATCACAATAAATTGGCTGCGCTTGCGCAGAAGTATGCAAGTAGATAGTAAGTGATTCTGCTATAAAAAAAAAATATGATTGATGATTTCTAAAACCAATATCAGAAGATTCGAGTGAAGATTCATTTTTGTTTGACCCCACGTTCACACGACACCTACATTTTATAGGAATGAACGTCCATCTGGTCCTTTTATTTAATTTTTCGATCATTCGTTATGCGAGTGAAAGCCGAAATCCAACATATTTGAATCGGTTCACTAATGAATTTATTTTTCAGTTTTGATTTATTTTGTTTTAGGACGTTTCACTTTAAGTGAAAGATACCGAATGAAAGACAAACATGAACAAAAAGTGAAGCGTCAGATAGTGGAATAAAATTTGTTAACAATGGCTTGCAGTTGCAAGCTACTTGCATAGTTCTTGTAAGTACTGGTATGTAAAGAACCAACGATTTAAGAGCGCTTATTCTGAAAGTGGGCAACGTCGCAAATATGTAGATGTCAAATATTTCGCTGTTTTGATTAATTTGGCAATATTACTGTATGGAAATATGAAATATGGCTAGACAACTGTCTAAAATATTGATTATGAATTGCAATTATAACACTGAATTTCAGTTGTAACCGGTTTTAGGTGTAAAAAAGGCATTTGGAAAGTAATACTAGAAATACTTTGGGACAATTCACCACAGTCACGTGTATATCAAATACAATTTCCTCCTCAAACTAAATTTTTACCTGTACTGCTGTACGTTGCGGGTCCAAGTGTGAATTTAGGAGCAGCATCATTAATGTACGTGTATACGTGTCCATTTGATATCTGCAGCTCCTTGATGTGTGGAATTGTCAGCGTGAAGGACAAATCGTCTGTGAAAGAAGTTTATAATTATTTAATTATGATACTACTACCCTATAATAATATATCTTATTTCAAACTAGCGACCGACGAAACTTTATTGTTATAATATGTTAGTTTTTAGAAGTAAGTCGATAAAACTACGCTGCTTTTGATTACATAGGTACAATTTTGCAGGAGTCGCTACACTTGACGGAAAATGAGTCGACGCCAATTCTGTAAGTAACTCATTTTGAGCAACTTAAATTACGCTAACTTTCCACTGATAACTAAAGTCACATTGAATTTGTAAAACATTTTCGATATTTTTGTTTTTTTTTTCTGTTACATCTTGCGATCGGCTTAAATATTATATCATTAGTTTTCGGCTTAAATATTATTTCTTTTTAAAATTATTTTATAAAAAGTGTTTCTCACTATATTCAATGACGGTGAAATCTGACACTTCAAGTGGCTCCTTCCCCTTGCGATGGTACTTTAAATTGGCTTCAGGACAAGTCACCACAATCCTATCAAATTGTACTTCTAGCACCAATCTCTCTGTAGCCCTGTTTATGCTGGAAACGAAAAAATATAAACTTATTATAAAAGTCTAAGGTGCAACATACGGTGGTCATAGTTTATTTGTGATCAGTGTAGTTTTTTCTTCCTAATCTTTCTCTTAAGCGTCATCGTCATGCATCCAGCGTTCGGCGTGGCAACACGTCGTATTCTGGTTTGCGACTGGTCAATCGTCATCCTGAGGATGCCTCGTTGACAGGTGAAACACGAGTTGATTACTTACAGGATTTTTTGTGACTCTTAAGAATAGTTAGCGGAATAAGTTAATTAATAGATCTCCGTCTATTGTATTGTATAATGGATTTCCGGACAGTCACGCCTGAATCAACTAACTATCGTCATCTCAGTGTTCCCTCCATTTCTGGCTATAGCATCTGCCACATAATCCATTAAGTATAATTATTTTCTTTACTTTGTCTCTTTTTACCACCGACCCCTCACCCTCTACCTCCTCCTCTCCTCTCTATCTGTCTATTTATCCATACTAATACTATAAATACGGGACACGAGTCACCAAGCGTGGGAGTGATTAGACACTCACAGTCATTAGTTAGTAGTTTATTTATTTTTATGAATATGGATCTGTTACCTTTTCACGCCTTAACGGCTAAATTGATTCGGATGAAATTCGACACACAGGTAGACCATAACCCGGGCTAGGACATAGAATATCCCGGTAGTAAGTCTCGACGATCTTAAAGCGACAGCGCGGCCAATGTGGAAGAGGAAAGCCCATGACCGGGAACTGTGGAAGAATATGGGGGAGGCCTATGCTAAAGCAAAACAATCTTCTGATGAAACCGATGTCTGAAGAATTAACTTTATTTTTATTTTTATTAGTTAAACAATATGTAAATAGGTTGTAAGATTTTTAATAAAGGCTATTCATTCATTCATTCAAGTCTCCATGGGATAAATTCCGACAACCACGCGGGCGAAGCCTCGAATAAATCTAGTCTGATATAAATAACTATAGGTGGTGCGCGACTGCTAGTCACCGCTTGAGGTATGTGAGCGGTGAAACGGAAGAGGGCGCCATTGACAAAATTGGCAGACTAAGTTAGCTTGGGCTTTGTCTACCTCCCCCGTCTCACCACTCATATACCCCAGGCGGTGACTAACAGTCGCGCGCGATACTCACTAAAACTCCATAATCTTCCATTTATTAAGGCCTTTAATTTGCGGATTATTCAGTTGAAACGTAAGATTTGCATGTGGTACATGTATATTTGGTAGTACATGAAGATAATAAGGATCTGGTGCTGGCCCCTCAGCTACCAAGCATTGAGTGTAATGAGCGAAGAATCCTCGGATGCACTTCAAATCCTGGAGAGAGCATGGTCTGATGATGGATTCTTTATCCTGGTCCTTACCTTCGAGATTATCTGAAAATTAACATATTTATGAGAAGTAAAAGTTGAAAAGCCCAAATAGGCTACAGAACCTTCAAAACTCTGACAGACGTCGTTATAGAAGCAGAAGCAAGACTGTGGGCATACCAGCGATGCAAGCATGGTTCCTTTTTATTAATTGACATTTGTATCAGTTCAAACGCTCGATCAATCAAACAAACATTCGATATTTTGAACACTCGATGTATTGAATGTTCGATATACACACATAACAATAATGTTATTATAAAAAAATAGAACTGCAGCACATGCAGTTGGTAATTGCATAAATTGGCGTTTATTATTAGTAGTGTGTATTCACCATTCGATATTTAAGAACGTTCGCGTATTTAGACGTTCGATTTATAGTAGTCGATCATTCGCCAAGTGTGCAGACTATAACGTGCAATAAGAGGAACGTTCCAAAAAAGGTCTTCTAAGAAGTATGTTACTCTGACCATCTTTTTCTTAGTGTGTCTGGCAATTTATATATGTAGAGTCAGCCCAGAATTTGGCTGGGAGTTTGACACCTTCAGTACTGTCCATCAGCTGAGGAGCTCGTGGCTAAGTAATAACAGCCGCTCGGGTCGATCCATCAGGTTAAGCTACGCTTGCCGGGGTTGGTCCGTGGATGGGTGACCATTTTCACATATCGAGACTCCTCCGTGCCTCGGAAAGCACGTTAAGCCGTTGGTCCCGGCTGTCATTTGTGGATCTTTGACAGTCGTTACGAGTCTGACAACCAATCTAACCAAGGGGTATCGTATTACCCAGTTACTGGGTTGTGGAGGTCAGATAGGCAGTCGCTCCATGTGAAATACTGGTATTCAGCTGCATCCGGTTAGACTGGAAGCCGACCCCAACATAGTTGGGAAAAAGGCTAGGCAGATGATGAGTACTGTCCATCAGCTCCTGCATCGTGCAGGCAACAAACAGGACACCCAGTTTTTGAGGGTGGGAAATCATCAAATGACTTCTCCCGCTCTGGGTGGAGCAAGAGGACGTGGCAGACTTTTACTGACTAAAACCCACCCGTGTTCCTTCTGTTGCCTGTTGCCACGGTCCCGGTATCCCTTTTGGACTTTCCTGCAACCCTGGACACGATATTGAGTGCCCCATTGATTGTGGGACAGCACCACATTTACACTCTAGGGCGGTGTCATCTGTGAATCTCCACCTGAGCAGATTTTCCTTGCTTCGACTTACGAGGGTCCAGAGGCCCTAGACAAAGTGACTTTCTATAAGCGATAACTATGATGGAAAAGGCAAAAATGTATGGGACTGACATAAGCTATCGAAAAGCTTATGTCAATTCTGTTGAAAGTCGTTGTAGAAATACGAAACGCTTTCGAAACGATTGTCACTTGTCTAGGCCCGCAGAGTCTGTTTAAAGTCTACTTACCGTCATATTTGTATAGATCACCATTGACTTGCCCAAGCCCACCACTATTTTCAACACATTGATAAAAATAAAACAAAAGAAAAAAACAAAAAACGGTCTTCATTTTTACGCGTCGATTATAATTATTATTTTGTAGCTGAAACACTTTGTTTTATCCATAAGGGGACTACTATAAGATGAGATAAATGATGAATAATTGATCAATAAATAATAGATCGCATGATTTTTAAAGGAAATCATCAACTATTTAAATTAGCTAATTATATCAATCTAAGACAAGTAACATGATATGTAAATAAGCAATTATTCAAATTCAATCATAATGAATTACAAAATTATTAGGTGATTTGCTTACAATGGAACTAAACACGCGTTATCGATTAACAAAACGATTATGCTGAAGCTACTTGTAAAACAAGCGACATTAATCTAGGTTTTCAGTAAGTTAGATAGATGTAGGTATAGTCTGTTCAAAAAGTATCTGCTGATAGTGTAAACATACCCTGTTTAGGTTAATAATAATATCTTACGCTATCACTCACTTATTAGTAACACATTCACCTGTATTTAGAAGGTTTCAACTTTATATTATATTGAAAATTTAGATACTAAAATTAATCTATAGTCAAATAAAAAACATCTCGTTGATTCAAAACTAAAATTTCGGGTTTGGGTATTCACATCAAAACACGCAATTTCAAATGGCACTAGAGATTGGCATCAACAGGTAAGTTTTCTTATCTATTAAAATAAAAAAATCATTAAATTCAGGCGAAACCCGTATTACATAAATTAAAATTTCACAATACTGTAACAAAATACATACACACAAATAAAACACACACCCACACGAAAATACACAACACGAATACATATTTGTTTACATTTACATGTACTTTTGGAATGGACCAAAGACTTCGTTACATAAACACCTTAGACCTTATTAATATCCTAGCTATTTCTTCGTACACAAGGTAACGTGCTTGGAGACGATATTATACTCTAGGTTTAGGGGCAACGATCGTCACTTATTTCCTTGCTCATGCAAAATCAGCTAGCAGGGGGTCAAGTCTACTAATTTACAAACGTGTCAGTGGTCTCACAATGATCAGTTTTTGACAGATATGCCATACAAAATCTATCAAAAACTCATCATTACGAGACCACTGACACGTTTGTAAATTAGTAGACTTGGCCCCTAGATTGGTAGCGTTGCGGCGACTCACTGCCCAAAATCAATCGGTCTTCTAATTCCGTCAGTTGATCAAAAGGATCAGCAGTATTCTCATGCGTACGACATATAGGAACAGTGACCAGTCGGGCCATATCATCGCCCTTATTCATATTCTCCATGTGTGTTCTAAATACCCAAACTCCATTAGCTCGGCAAAAGCGTTATGGAGCCGACATAGAGCACAGCAAAATGTCAAAATCAAAATATTTTATTTCAGCCTACATGGGCACTTATGAAACGTCAGAAGCTAGGTGCACGGTTCCAATTGGTCGTTTCCTATGGAGAAGAGCCGGCAAGAAACTCTATGGTTACTCTTTTAAAAGATAATTGGCTTTTACAATATTTTCGAATTACAGTGTTATGGGAGGACAGTGTAGACCTTTCAAAAAGTTTCAGGTAGGTAAAGAGGTTGTCAAAGAGAACATGACCATAAAGGCTTTTACATATTGGCGCGACGCGACGCCGCCGCATTGTTCAACGTGAAGTTTTCTCAGAAATTGTTTTGTAGAAATTCGCGTCGCGTGGCGAATCGCGCCAGTATGTAAGAGCCTTAAAGCATTAGAGTAGATTGTAGATAGCATCAGCCAGAAACTATCCCAGTGCAGGGCAAAAGTCTCTTTTCGGTGTTTATAATAAAACGCAACATTCTTCCTCTATCAGAGATTTATGTCGTTGCGGCATCTACATCGCCAAATGCGAGCTACGCATCACACTGTAGCTACGCAAGTCACGTAAAACCCTGCAAGCAAGCAACCTTTACCACGCGACTAGCATATACGAGTATACACCGTCCCGATCGTTCTATTGTCGGGCAGTAGCCCACTAGGCACAACACCTGTCTGGTCGAAGGATCCTCCCTTTTCTATGAAGGATGAGTGAACTTTACACCCTGTTCCTCTCTTAAATGCCAACCCAAGCCAACAGAACTGTAAGCAGGTTTATAGAGGCAGGTATATATAGCTAGGTTTATAAAGAAGGGATACTATTTGTAGGAGAGAATTGCAAAAAGACAAATACCAATCATAATATTTTATTTCATCAGAAAACGACTTTAACCTGCTGTATTTAGTAACTGCAGATAAAGTTTCGCAAGAACGCAGACATTAATATTGGCCCCTTAGTCACGAACACTTCTTGTACACTCAATCCTAATTTGTCACTCAAACGCCTTAAGACCAATCTCACTTGAGGTTCTGAAAAACAAAAGAAGATCTATTTAGGCTGGAGACCTATTGGGAAGGGAAAGACAACTCAAGAGATGTCATCTATTGACATCTCTTCCCATGAGAAGGATTTCCCTTTTTTGCCTAGTCTGAATTTGCCAGCTAATGATCATCGTTTCAATCAATTAACTCAGTCTAAAGCATTCCTCTGCTGGACGTAGGCATCTCTCAATCCAGTCCGTAGTAGAATCCAGTCTGTTCCGGCTACCTTTTTAAGGTCGTCGGTACATCTAGCTGGGAGGCGTCCTACGCGCTAGTCATCGCTAAGCTTAATATACATAACGGGTATAAAAAGACCCATTACATTATCATTAGCCATTATCTTAGCATTCTGTACATCTAAATAAGTAGAATTTAGCAAAAAAAAATAATGGGATACGACTTTATTTTTGGTGTGAAAAATCGCTTCTTATGGCAGCGTGCAAATGCAATGGTTCAGGAGTTTTGGAGGTACTTAAAGTTTAGTTATAACATTGAAAACATGTCTCCGGTAAAAAAAAAGTTGGAACTTTGGCCTTTAATATCTCTGTAAACAGAAGTATGATCTAGTACAAAAATGACGGGAAGAACGTGACTGTAGATTTCGATAAGCGTCTCTTTAAACCCATTATATTTAACAAGAGACAAGCAGAAATAGATAATACCTTTACTCTCTGTGAAGTTAGGACCTAGTTCCTGCTTTGGGTTGGCATCCGAAATGTAAGTGAAGACGTGAGCCTCGGATAGATTGATGTTCTTGACGTAAGGAGCTGTCAGTGTGAACGATAGATCCTCTAGAAAATAAGACAATAATTTAAAAAAAATATATAAAAAATACATATTTTGTAAACGTGGTAGCGGTAGCTTTTCTCTGCTCCATGAACAGTAACATGGGACAAGGACAAGCAGAAGCACAAAAAGAAGACTTAAATAATAGCTTTCTGTTTAGGTACAGCTATAATTAATTCCGCCAAAAGATCGATAACATTTAGTACACCGTTTACGATTTTATAGAGAAGGATTTGGTCCTTCCCGTCTCTTCCGTGTTCAAGTGAACACATTTTAAAATAACTGAGCTTTTGAACATAAGAAGAATCCCATGGACAGCTAGGGCTTCTAAAACGAAAGTGAATCTTCTTTGAATACGTTTAATCTTGTTTACATGAACGCGGTTGTAGTAGGGTTCTAAACCGGAGATACTAAGTACAGAAGACTTCTCACAAGAGCACCTTCAGGGTAGAGATAGACTGGAAAACCGTAATTTTTTTTATAAAGCCAGACATTCTTGCAGTTTTAGCACTGATATTGGCAATGTGGCTAACAAATGTGAGTTTAGAGTCGAGGTGGACTCCTAGGTCACGAATCGTGCTTACTATTTGTAGTGTTACCCCATATGAAAGACATGCGGTTTTTAAACACCGAGCATGAACTGCGTCGAGGTCAGCCTAGAGTAAATGGACGTCGACGGATGAGTTTATCCTAACTAATCTCTTCATAAATCTTTAAATCATCAGCGAAAATATAGCAATTGCCGTGTTTTACTGAGAGAACTATGTCATTGACGAAAATAATTGGGCCTAGGTGTGAACCTTTGGGGACTCCAGATGAAGAAAAATGAACTGGTGACTCAAACCCGCTTACAAATATCCTTTGTTTTCTTTCTGTGAGATATGATTTAAACCAAAGGAGTAACTGACTAAATATGCCGAAGCCTTCAAGCTTCTTTAAGAGCATTTTATGGTTCATCTTGTTGAACGCACTGCTGAAATCAGTGTAAATTGAGTCGACTTGGAGTCCATCAATTTACTTACTTCATTGACGTAGTGGACCAAATTAGTAGCCGTACATTTACGGTACTATATTGATGGGGCACTAACTGAGGAAGAGGATTGATGTGCGATGTAAGTAAAGGACATAACAAAACTTAATGAAAACTGAGAGTATCACAATAGGACGGTAGTTCTGCACGTCATTAGATCCTTTCGCCACGACGATTATAGCCACGAGCCCTACAAAAAGAAGTCTATGCCTTATTAAAAACAATACTCAGTGTTAATAATAATAATGTTGTTCACTAACTGTACTCAATAACCGCGTAGTCTGCCAATTCCAAGGGCTCCGTCCCTTTACGATAGAAAGTAATGACGCTGAATGGTGATAGCACCCAAAGCTTGCGGAATTCGACTTCTAACACCAGTCTGCCCGTTTCTTTGTTTATGCTAAAACATTGGAAATGAGGTTATAACAATGCCTTTAGAACAGAAAGTAATCTAGCGGTCTAAGACCTTGTCTTGGTTTCAGTTTTTTTTATTAAGATCCGCGCAATCTATTAACGAATGGTTATAACAAAAATTTTAAAGAGGGGGTTAGTGACACTAACCACTAAACCGGAAAGAGTTAAGGTTTCACTCTCTGAAAGCCTTAAAACAAATAACATAATTCTGATCAGCTTCTTCTTCATATAAACATCTTTGCGGGCTGTAGATAGGTAAAATCTGGAAAATAAATTGTTAAGCAAATCGACTATCAACTTAAATTGTCCATATATTCAAATGCCAACTGTCATTCTTTGACAGTTGTATGTAATGGTTATACACGGTAAAATCACGTAGCGTATTTGCTAAACAATAAATTTTCCTGACAATAAAATTAAAATAAGACAGCTAAATACTTACTAGAACTCCTTAATCCTAAAATCATTGAGACCTCTAACCTCAACATAATTCAAAGTGAAGGTGATATTAGCATGAGGCACAAACATCGGTATGATCTTAATCCTCTGAGGATCTGGAGCCGGTCCATGGACAGGGGAGCACTGAGAATTATGGGCAAAGTACCGCCTGATACAGTTCAAGTCGTAGAGAGAACATGGACGCTCTATTGGTCCATATTGTTGATAACCTGGGAAATAAAGGCACTGATATAAAGACAATATCCCACCCAGAAGACCCAACCAGATACCTGGGTTATAACCTACCCAGAAGAAGAGGGAGGCCTAGGAAAAGATAAATGTTTATCTATTCATTATCCATACTAATATTATAAATTCGAAAGTAACTCTGTCTGTCTGTATGTTACCTTTTCACGCCTAAACTACTGAACGGATTTTGACAAAATTTGGCATGGAGATAGATGGCATTCTGGGGAAGGACATAGGACTTTTTATCGACATAATGCGCGGGCGAATGCTAGTTATTTATAACGCAATACCTTGTGAGTTCAGAGGCGCATCATAGGTTTTTTGCCGCGTCCCCCATCACCCGGTAAGACCATGGGACTATTAGCAACGAAATTATCAGCCTAAAGTAATTATAACGCTGGCCTTTTTTGTTTTGAAGAATACATTTAGCCATCTCGCGCACTAGACGGCTACGCCTCCGGCCAGTCGTGGTCCGTGGTCCGTGACACGGTCTGCACCTAGTTGGCCGTTGCGACAAAGTGCGCGATTCGTATCGGTTTCTATAGTTTCAGAGGGTTTGGACAAGTGACAATCGCTTCCAAAGCGTTTCATATTTCTACAACGACTCAACAGGATTGACATAAGCTTTTCGATAGCTTATGTCAGTCCTATACATTTTTGCTTTTTCTATCATCGTTATCGCTGATAGAATGTCACTTTGTCTAGGGCCTCTGGTCGCTGCGAACACTGGTGATCCTGGTCGTCTAAAGTGCAAGATCCCTTAGAAGTTTACATGAAAATATCATGGGTCTCTTACCATAGTTTTCGTCATCATAAGAAATTCCTCTAAAATACTTATTATACGGGTCACTGTCGCCCAGACAGGAACAAATTTTAATCAAAAGCAAACACAAGAAAATCTTCATTTTAAATTCAAATGAACGGTTAAAATATGCGGTAAGATCGTTTTATAGCCTTCTAAATGTTCGCGTGAATATAAAAGGTATCATGTAACTACTTACTGATTAAATTGATTATTTTTGTTCAAATCACATAATTAATAATTCATGTGCTATCAATTTATGGTACCTACTTGTTCTTTTAACGGACGATACTCCCCGTGAGCATTCAGTAAAAAGGAGGATTTTTTGACAAAATTATATTTGGTTTGTGATCTTTATTTACATAAACATAACATAATCAGCCTATAATGTTCCCAATGCTGGGACACAGGCCTCCTCTCTATGAGAGGGAGTGGGCCGTAATCCACCACGAGGGCCCAGTGCGGGTTGGTAGATGTCACATGCCTTCGAATTTTAGGTTTTTCTTCACCGTTTTGAGAGCAGTGGTGATGAAATTATTTACACAAAGTAAAGCGCCTGTCGGGGTTCGAACCTACGACCTACAACTCGTAAGTCGCGGCCGTTAACACTGGACCACCACTGCTCGACATAACAAATTATCTTTATTTACAAAACTTCAATAGTTTCTCGACTCAAATGTATTATTTTTTCGCGATTACGATGTTGGTCCTGTGGCGGTATCTACATCGCCATATGCGAACTACGCATCAAAGACCTGACGTCACACAAAAATCCTGACGTTACATAAATCCTGCATCGCGCAATTAGAGTTTACCGTGCAGTGAACATATATACAAAAACCCAATATCAATCGTTGGGCAGTTGCCCGCCAGACACAACACCCGTCTGGTCGGAGGATCCTCCCTTTTCTATGGGGGATGAGTGAACTTTACACCCTGTTCCTCATACCCCTAAAGTCCCATGGAGAAAGTTATTCAGTTTTGATGGTCTGTACCACCACCGTGTGACCGGGAGTGCCCGGTCCACCGGTCACGGTCACTCCGTTGGTCCCGGCTGTCATTTGTGGATCTTTGACAGTCGTTACGAGTCGTCAGAAGCATTCGTGCTTCTGACGACTCGTAACGACTGACAACTAGTCTAACCAAGGGGTATCGTATTACCCAGTTACTGGGTTGTGGAGGTCAGATAGGCAGTCGCTCCATGTAAAATACTGGTATTCAGCTGCATCCGGTTAGACTGGAAGCCGACCCCAACATAGTTGGGAAAAGGCTAGGCAGACGATGGTCTGTACCACTCCCTTAAATATGACCACACTTTTCTGATACATTCTTCCATTTCCTGTTAATATTTGTATAAGTCAATAAATTATGATTTATTGGCATAAATAAATATTAACTGACAAATTAACAACGACTAAGGGCTGTTTTCATCAAAGTCAGATATCTTTTATCCGTGAAATAAAATTGTCGTCTAACAGTTTTTGTATGAAAAAACTGTCAAATATTCAAAATTTATTCGCAGGATAAGACTTATACTCAGTATAAAAGTTTGGTGAAATTCGCCCTAACAATGAGTGAGCTGTCAAATGTAGGTAGTAGCATACATACGAAGATACTATGGTGTTACAACGTTACAGAGGATAGCCTTAAAAAAATAACAACGATTTAAATACATTTAGGGGTATGAGGAACAGGGTGTAAAGTTCACTCATCCACCATAGAAAAGGGAGGATCCTCCGACCAGACGGTTGTTGTATCTGGTTGATGTCGGGTTCTTGTATTAGTCCATTGCACGGTAAACATTAATTGCGCGATGCAGGATTTCTGTGACGTCACGTTTTTTGTGTGACGTCAGGTCTTTGATGCGTAGTTCGCATGTGGCGATGTAGATACCGCCATATACACATCTAAACTTATTTATTTCGATTTCCTGTGTAGCTAATGTTGCAATTCCGCTACCTAATTGTACGCATCCACCGTTTCATATTAACTGGAATTAAATACTGTTATGACTTAATATTCGATAATGATGTGTTTCAGTTAATAGGAAAAATTATGTTGTTTACAAAATTAACCTCGTAATTAATGTTCCAAAGATTATCGTACCCGCGGTGAAAGTTTCTTATTCTTGGGGATGTAAATTCACTAAGGTACAAAAATAAAACAAACGGCAGTCAGAAAAGATTTGGAAAGGAAAATAATCAAATAAAAAAAGCAAAAAGAAGAAAAAAATTGTTTATTTGTTACAGAAACACGTTTAAACAAAAAAAAACTTGAATAATAAGACAAATAAAAAATAACAAAATTAAGTACATGAATGTGCAGTGGAATTAATAAAACATTACGAATAGGCGCGCTCACAACGCGACCATTCGATCGCGAGCATTCTTTTATAAGCACAAAGTTTCTTTGTTAGGGGCGGTCCAGTGAGCACAGCCCTTTCAAATCACTATCATTTGTTTGCAAACCATATTTTCACAACGACGCGAACGAACGCTCGCAGAGGCATACCTCATGAAATCTACTGAAGGCCAATTTTCGTACTTAAAAAACGTTCATCTTCAAGCCGCAATCTGTCAAACTTGTCAAAAAAATGTGTAAAGGCTCTTACATACTGGCACGATTCTCCGCGCGACGCGAATTTTAACAAAACAATTTCTGAGTAAACTTCACGGCGAACAATGCGGCGGCGTCGCGTCGCGTGGCGAATCGCGCCAGTATGTAAGAGTCTTAAATTGATTGTATTTTTGACATATTGCGAATGAGATGCGAATACGAACGTTCTTAAAAATTAGGGAATTGCGTCTGATGTTTAAAATCGCAGATGTTACTCTGTAAGTACACAGACATGAACAGGGGACCCTGAGTCAGCAAGGCTTCCTTCACGCTCAAAACCAGGTTGCCCAACAGCTTTTTGTTGTTGTTCCTCACTTGGCGATCTGTGAAATAATTCCATCATTATTAAGATGATACATACTTATACTATGATTATCGTGAACCATTTCTAAGTTCAATTAAGCAACTCTGCTTATACAGTCTTCTGCTGGACATAGGCCTATCCTAAGTTGTGTCATTACACCCAGTTTTCCGCCGCTTGTTTTCAGACTAACCCAGACCGACCTTTTTAAGGTCGTCAGTCCAACTATAGTAGACTAATTTGACAGGGGCAAATGTCAACGAGATTAAAAACGCGGTCTTCCCTTTAGGACTCACCTGCTCCAACGGCTATCGGTCTCAATGCCAATTTTGATAATGAAAAACCTTTGGAAAATTCACACATTCCCACGCAATAAACGTAGCTGAACGCCATCAGTTGGCGCCACTTTGACCAAGAGACTTGCTGTTTCGACAATTAATTATGACGTTCATCGTTCGTTTCCTTCATTTGTTCATCATTCAGGCACGACTATAAAAAATAGTGGTGTTTTGACACTTAAAATGGGTGCCCGGACCTGACGTCTCAGTGCTGCCACCTAGTGAATGACATTTAAAAAAGCCCTCATACCTATCCCTCGTTCAATATAAATCTGATAAAAGGTTACAGATTATAATCATTACCTTTGCTCTCAGTAATTCCAGGGCCTAATTTGTATGGCATGTCAGCATCATTCAAATAGGCGTACACATGGGCTCTCCATACTTCTTGTCCAATATTTGAGATAATCAGGGTTAACGACAGTGATTCTGAAAATTAACATTGAATTGATAGAAAGAAAAAAGAAAAAAAAATAGGTTGGGTTGATTGGTTGTTGGTTGTGGTTGGTTGGTTGGTTGATAGGTTGTTAGTTGTGGTTGGTTGGTTAGTTGGTTAGTTGGTTGGTTGGTTGGTTGGTTGGTTGGTTGATAGGTTGTTGGTTGTGGTTGGTTGGTTGGTTGTGGTTGGTTGGTTGGTTGATAGATTGTTGATTGTGGTTGGTTGGTTGGTTGATAGGTTGATACGGGTTTTTATCATAAAATGTGGAGCCGCTGTTTTTTAGGGAAAATATTTAAATGTTCCTCTAAAACTTTATTGACCTTCTATGATAGATACTTTTTAACCGAACAGATTTGGATGAAATTCGACACACGGGTAGACCAGCGCATAGGATACTTTTATCCCGATATTCCCACGGGATCGAGACATATATGTACGGGTGAAACCGCGGAGCGCAGCTAGTAAAGAAAACACTTCAACGCGTGTCTAATGTCTGTTTTATGTCAAACTCCATACAGAAATGTCATGTTTAAAAGGTGTTTAGGCTAAATCACTGATAAACACGTTTTTGTGGTAATAAGGTAAAAGTTCAACTTACTATATTTAATAATTGAGAAGTCGCCACTTTCAATAGGCTCCTTCCCTTTGCGGTAGTGACTGACAACGCTTCTAGGAGAAAATACTATGATGCTGTCGAAAACGACTTCTAGCACGAGTCTGTCTGTGACTTTATTGATACTGAAACGTGAGCATACATTGCATTGAAAATGAATGAATGAGAGCAGTGATAGCCTAGTGGTGTGACCGTCAGACTGCCAAGTCAAAGGTCTCGAGTTCGAACCCACGCACCTCTGACTTTTCGTATTAATGTGCGTATTTTATAATTATCACTGGCTTCAAAAACGGTGAAGGAAAACATCGTGACGAAACCGGCCTGAGAGATATTTCTGGATAGCATGTGAAGCCAAGTCAGAGGCCCATGGGCGGCTTTAAAACTCTCACACTTGGTTAGTTATAACCACACTAAAAGAAGAAGATTGAAACTGAATTGAACTTGATTCTATACAAAATCATTAATAAAACTCTCTAAGTTCATACATTACCCTATTGAATGTCTATTTCATGAAATCATAACATTTTGAGGCCAATCCTAACTTTATTAATGATTCTAATGATTATAATTCTATAAATACACATTTGATATAGTCGCTAATCATATTTTGATCAACATACAACCTGACACTGGCTTGGAAATTGCAAAAAACGTAAGAAAATTTGAACTTCACGGGTTACCGCATCAACCCTAAATAAAATAAAAAAATCATGCGAAGCAGTCTTTGGGGACTGCTGATAGAAGTGAAAACTAAGCAACAATACGTAACCTCAACGTAGTTCAAACGGTAGACGGTAGATGGCGCTAAAAAAAACAAATCACTTCATGCGTGACGATGAAGTGAGTTCCATGATTTTTGTTCACCCAAAAAGTGCTCAACGTGCCTAAAGAAGTTTTTACTTCAAAAAATCCAACACTTACTAAAACTCTTTAATCTTGGCAGAACTAAGGCCCTTAATCTTCGCATCATTGATAGTAAAAGTCAGGTTACTATGAGGTATGTCTATATCCAGAGTATCAGCTATATAGGGTTCAGGAACTGGTCCATGGGTTGCCAAGCAATTGAAGGTGGATGTGAAAACCCTTCGAATGCAGTCCTCGTCTTGGTATGAACATGGCCGGATAATGGGGTCGTCGTGGTAGTCCCTATGATCGGTATGGGTGTAATAAGGTTCATTGTAGTCTGGAATTAAAGGATTAAAGTATTATGGCTTGTATCTTCTTATTAATTGAAATATTACCCACAGGTTAGGGGGGATCCTAACCTCTGAAGATGTCAAATGAAAAAGAACATCCAATCCTCCATTTACACGATACTGCCTCGTTGGTTTAGTGGTCGCAAGCAGTACTGCTGAGCATGAGGTCCTAGGTTCGATTCCCGGGTCGGGTAAAGTGTTATTGGGTTATTCCACTTGGAATTTCTAAGTACCAGTCCGGAGTCTGGATTCGTGCCCGGTTCAAAGTCAAAGTCAAAAAAATTACTTCAAATAGGCACATAAAAGGCACTTTTGAACGTCAAAAACAAAGAACTAGAACCGATTCTAGTTGCCGTTCCAAAAGGTAGTTTTCGTATGGAGAAGAATGGGCTAGAAACTACATCATTACTCTTTTTAAAAATGTTTTACAATATTTTGTATACATCAACTAAATAATTCTATGTGAAGACGATGCACCTAGAATAAGATTACTGTATCACAATTGGTAAAAAAATCAAGTAATAAAAACTAAAACCCAAGTACGACTTAAAAGGTATAAACAAGACACCACCACAGACATATAAATTAAAAATCCGGAGTCACACGTGTTAGGGCATAAATCGAGCAGATTACGTGTGACTCCGGATTTTTAATTTATATGTCTGTGGTGGTGTCTTGTTTATACCTTTTAAGTCGTACTTGGGTTTTAGTTTTTATTACTTGATTTTTTTTTAATTCTTTTGGGGTTATAATATATATTTTTGAAATGTGCTCATTAAGCCCTTTCATTTGATACCCAACAAGGTACGATTAAACCATTTTTTTTTCTAAGTTCCTCACTTTATGTCCTCTAGAGGGCGCCATTTTTAATTTAATGTGACTTCACATAGCCTATAACCAGCGGACAATCACGACGCTTCTAACGATACCTCATTTGTCAAATTGTGATAAGTGGTTTGGAAGATAGGAGGGAACAGATGAACATACATACATACATACATACATACCAGTCAAAATCATAACCCTCCTTTTTTCTTCGCCGGTCTGTTTAAATAACACAAAAAATCAATACCTCCGTGCGAAAATCCGTTCCAATAGCTTTCTTTCACTGGCGCACCTATAATAACGGCATTACTTGCACAAACATTGAAGAACACAAAACTCACGAATAATATCATCATTTTCAACTATTAACTGATCACAATGATACTCATCAGATTATATAGGCAAAAAAACATAGCGTGATTTCTACAGGTAACTATAAATTCTAATACTAATTGTATTTATTTATATACTGAGTCACAGGAAAATAGCTAGTGAAACTTCGCAGTCATGATGGGTATTGATATCTATTCATAATTCTGCCTATTCTTTTCCCAACTATGTTAGGGTCGGCTTCCAGTCTAACCGGATGCAGCTGAATACCAGTATTTTACATGGAGCGACTGCCTATGTGACCTCCACAACCCAGTAACTGGGCAATACGATACCCGTGGGTAAGACTGGTTGTCAGGCTTTCGGGCTTCTGACGACCCGTAATGACTGCCAAAGATCCACGAATTTCTGAAGCACGGAGGAGTCTCGGTATGTAAAGATGGTCACCCATCCACGGGAAGTGGTGAAGGGTGGGCGTTTTGGGGGACTGTCTTATGTAATTTTGACGTTCGAAAAGTGCTGATTCTCAGCCTAGTTCGAATAAATGACTTTTGATTTTGATTTTTGACAGACTAACCCAGGCAAGCGTAGCTTAACCTGATGGATTGACCCGTGCAGCTGTTACTACTTAGCTACGAGCTCCTAAAAAATCTAAACACGACAAAATAAAAGGATTTCATGATTATTTTGGGTTCAATGACCGCTGGCACTGCAACTGTTCCATACAAAAATTAAAAACCTATTCCACCCATAGGAGACGGATAACGCCCTCATACAAGCTTGGCTCAGAAATAGACACAAATGAAAAAAAATGTAATAAGAAGCTTCAATAGTGTTTCATAGCCCTGTATAATTGTTTTTGCCGTAAAACTTTGTGAACGGACAAAGATCCTTCTCAAATCTCATAGAAATATAAATGTCAAATTTGATGACTTCAAAAAAACTATTTAAACGTGTTGATTGCAGAGTAAGTAATCCACTCTCTTCCAGCAGATTTAATTTCATTCAAATCTATGGGACGGCAGATTGCTTTCTTGATTTGATGTTGGTCCCATGGTTGATGATGGTCTATATCACACCTTTCCGATTCATACTGTACCTTTATGTACAACTAGCTGCGCCCCGCGGTTTCACCCGCGTAAGTCTCGATCCCGTGGGAATATCGGGATAAAAAGTATCCTATGTGTTAATCCAGGTTATAAACTATCTGTTTGCCAAATTTCATCCAAATCCATTCATTCGTTTTTGCGTGATTGAGTAACAAACATCCAAACACACAAACACACAAACTTTCACATTTATAATATTAGTAGGATTTCAAGGTATCAAGATTTTGTAGGTACATAATTAGATTGGTTAACTTATCGATTCAATATAGCCATAACGGCTCTTTGTTCTAGCGCAGTCGGGTAGAACATTAGCGGTACTTTATCAGGTGAACATAATTATCAAATTAAATAGACTACTCACATAAAACTTACATTTATTGAAGGTTTTGTTGAGTTTTTTTAAAATACATTTTGTTAAACTACTTTACACTTTATTTATCCATAATAATATTATAAATTCGAAAGTAACTCTGTCTGTCTGTATGTTACCTTTTCACGCCTAAACCACTGAACGGATATCGACATTTGGCAAGGAGATAGATATCATCCTGGGGAAGGACATGGGCTACTTTTTATCGAAATACCGCGCGGGCGAAGCTGCGGGCGGATGCTAGTATGAAATAAATCATATGTCCTAATCCGGGTCATGGTCTAGCCATGTGCCAAATTTCATCCAAATCTGTTCAGACGTTTTCGCGTGAAAGCGTAACAAAGAAACAAACAAACTCATTTTCGCATTTATAATATTACTATCTGCGCCCCGCGGTTTCACCCGCGTAAGTCTCGATCCCGTGGGAATATCGGGATAAAAAGTATCCTATGTGTTAATCCAGGTTATAAGCTATCTGTTTGCCAAATTTCATCCAAATCCATTCAGCCGTTTTTGCCTGATTGAGTAACAAACATCCAAACACACAAAGTTTCACATTTATAATATTAGTAGGAAGGATAGTAGGACTAGCTTCCGCCCGTGGCTTCGCCCACGTGGTATGTCGATAAAAAGTATCCTATGTCCTTCCCCAGGATGCCATCTATCTCCTTGCCTTTTATCGAAATCCGTTCAGTGGCTTAGGCGTACATACAGACAGACAGACAGAGTTACTTTCGAATTTATAATATTAGTATTCCCTATAAAATACGAACTGGTATTCAGCTGCATTCGGTTAGACTGGAAGCTGACCATAGTATAGTTGGGAAAAATCTAGGCCGATGATGAATAAAAACGTGTTAATAAACACCTTGCCACAAACCAGCGCACCTCTGCATAATAATCTCGAACTTAGAAGTCCAAAGAAATTCGTCACCAAGTAGCTTCCCGAAGTCGGGACTTCGTTCAGCCAAGATTACCATATTTTAAAAGTAATTCACACCTGTTCTGCTTCAAAGTCGACCGCGCGCCGGAAGTTTTGAAAGACACGGAGTAAGGAGTGATTGGAGTGTTAATGTGCAGGAGATTGTTTCTTGCCCGTAGCGTAATAGGTTCGTATGGAGAAGAACTTCTCCATACGAACCTATTACGCTACGTTTTGGACTAGGCTTCAATTTTCTGACTGACCGACCTCTTAACAATTCAAAAGTAACTGTAATATGTACTGGTTACCTTATTGAAATAAATGTATGAGTTTAAGTTTTGACTTTGAGTTTTGAAAAGCATGAATAGCAAAATACGTAGTAATCTACGTATAGTGGATATATTAATTTACAAAGCGACGCATGACTGCCGGAAGTTTCGCAACAATAGATAACTTTCATGTATTAATTTTACATGCCAAAGCTTATTTAGAATGCTCATACCTCAACTATTATTAAAGTTACTAACTTCTTAGCGTGGTAAAAATTACACATATTTATATTATTCTTCATAATCAGCCTATAATGTTCCCACTGCTGAGACACAGGCAAAGGAAGGGAGTGGGCCAAATAATCCCCAGTCCCAGTGCGTGTATTTGTAGAAGTCACATAATTATGTGTGTTCAAGTTTTAAATTAAACAATTAAAACAATTTGAAACACTAAACACAAATCCAATCAAATCGCACTCCATTAACTTCTTACTCTGTGGTAAGATCCGTAAGTTCCGTAGTTCCGTATGATCCGGGAAAACCGCCGCCCCGCCTGCTTCAGGTGTTAATTTCACAAAATTGTCTTACCGCTTTCCTCTGATTACTGATTCTCGGTAATATTAATTAGGAGTTGAACTTTTTGTCTTGAGCGATTAACGGCTTTGTTACTTGATGCATTTGTAATTGTTTTGGTTTTTCTATGCATTATAAATTAAAGCCCGGAGTTTGGTTTATGCCTTAGATAAAACTAAATTGTTTATTTTACAATTCATCTAAGTATAGGCTAAATCTCCAATATTCCTATTCCAATTCTCCACACAAATATCGCGTGACTTTTCTACTTCCAATTTGTCTACTAAATTATTTATTTATTCATAAAATTTCTCAATCCAGCACTTGATTCGCGTATATTAGCATAATTTGCTACAATAAGATGATTTGCATACAATTAGAATAATAGCTATCAATGATAAGAGTAACTACCCACTGAAAACAGCACAATAGAATGCAAACATGCACATTTTGACTAATCATGACATCACCCTTTTTCATGATTAGTCAAAATATGCATGTTTGCCCAGAAAGAGTTGGCAGAGATGTATACAATATGTAACTGAATTAATGCACATTATAAAAGTAGTTTGTTCAGAATCGTTTACTGAATCGATTTCTGACATTTTTAATATAGGTTTTTTTTTCTCAAACATGCTTGGAAGTTGGAGCATTATTTTGACAACCTTCTTTAAGATAAATCGTAAATGCTGTTCAAATACATGCGAGTAGGTGGCTGGCAATGTTTGTATGAAAAGCCATATCTGTTGTTTTTAGTAGCCGAATAAATAACTTTGAAAACTCATAATCTGTCGTGTAATTTAAAAATAGAACGAACTTTTTACACGAAACCTCACAATATGTCGTATAATTTAAAAATCGAACGAACTTTTTACTTCGACACATGGCAACCATGGCATAGAGGTAACTTATCAAAGATTTCGATTTTGCTTGCAAATAGAGCTGTTTAAAGTACCGAAAAAATCAAATGAACAAATTGGCTCGTGATAAATTATCGTTGTTCGTCATTGATTCTGGAATTTATAATTTACTAGCTTCTGCCCGCGGCTTCGCACGCGTGGTATGTCGATAAAAATTAGCCTATGTCCTTCCCCGGGATGCCATCTATCTCCTTGCCAAATATCGAAATTCGTTCAGTGGTTTAGGCGTGATAAGTTAACATACAGACAGACAGACAGGGTTACTTTCGAATTTATAATATTAGTATGAATTTACGATGTTTCAATTTCCGCGCATTGTTTGATAAAAATACTATACAAGGCTTGGCCGCCACCAGGCATTGATGGACGAACGTTGAAATGTAAGCCGAGCGATAATTGTTGACTCTCTACTCATGTTGGTATTAACTATTAGTGTAGGTAGAGAGTTATTGAAACAAACAATAACTAGCACACCCACACTACGCCACTTATTATGATTAAGTTTCTAGTAATGAGGAGCGAACTATGTAAACTCAATTCCAGAATCAGAGGCCCTAAACAAAGTGACATTCTATCAGCGATAACGATGACGGAAAAGGCAAACATGTATAGGACTGACATGAGCTATCGAAAAGCTTATGTCAATCCTGTTGAAAATCGTTGTAGAAACACGAAACGCTTTCGAAGCAATTATCACTTGTCTAGGCTACAGAGATAAGATAAAGATAAGATAAAATTTATTTAAACATTGTTACAATTATTACCTTAGATTATTAACATAGTAATTCAATCTGTAACTGTTGGTAACATTCATTTTGTTAAAGCGATGGTCCCCAAACTAGGCAGTGCCTGTATCTTGGGGACCTGAGGTGTGATACATAATTCAATTATTGCGTGATACGGGAGTACGTAAATAATTGCAAACAAATATAGAATTTCATACCTAATAGAAAAAGTCAGTACCGTCCACTTTGCCTCAACGGTAGTAAACCCAAGATCGCAGTCATGCTTGTTGACCACTAGAGCAAGACAAGATAATACGTATTGCAAATTGAACATGAAAACTTTAGACAAGCTCCAGATATAGGTACCTATTATGCGTTGGCAGTTTAGTTTCCAAAAAAGTAAACAAATATATGTATTTGAATAAATAAAGTTGACGGCGCATCTAAAGATATTACGACGCTAAACTTACGGAGTTGATTTTCGATTGATTGTGACAGCTGTCAACTTGACGTAACCCCGGGTACTGGGGAGGCGGCCCCCCGCCAAAATATTGGAAGATCGCGGAGATGGATCGAAACCGGAAAACCGGCAAGGATTCATGGCGACTGTGGTATTGGTGATCATGGTGACTACCCTGGCAGGGCAGTGAGTTGATTGATCTGCGCTCGCGCCTCACGTACTTGGTGGAACGTCGTTTACATTATTGTTAATTCCCATTTATTTACATCTCCTAGCCCGCAAACCCACGCATAATAAGAGACAATAAGACCTCTTTTGATAAAGACCACGTATTGCCTTTAAAGTAATTTTCAAAAAAACTACAAGGTTAATTTCGCGCTATAATTTCAACAAATATGCCTTTGTCAATAGGTAGTCATTCTAAAAAAACTTAATAAACATAACGATTAAGTTAACATTTGTCTAAGGGGAAATAACGTCCATTGGAAACAAGTTTATGAATAGACTATAATATAGTTTCGTTTTCATTCGCCGAAACGTACTTACCTACAACTATAAATAACCAAAAGCTTGTTGCTTTTAATTTAGTTAGGTACCTACATGCAAACTATGAAGGACGTTCGGTGTTACACATTATAACAGACCTTCCGGTTTCCTCCACATAATTTCCTTAATACACCTTTATAATGCGCTATAGAGGTTAAATAGATGTTAAATGGACTATCCATTATCTATAAATTGATTTTCCTTGACTTTAGAACCGACAAAAGCCCAATGTCCCAAGTTTATTCGACTAACCTGGGTCCACTTTTTGCGACCAGACGCAGGGTTCACTTTTATAGACCAGTCAGGGTGGGTACACTTTTTTCGACCTGGCAGGGATTTCTAGGGCCAGGGTATACTTTTTAATGCGGTATTTGCCAAATGCTCTTCGTTTATCTAATGGAAAGTGGTGGGTCCACCATCTATAGACCTACATACTCACTAACTTAGCCAATTTATTTATTTACTTTTTTTTTGTAGGTTTCTTTAATATCCATTCCATATCCATTTCCATAACTTTCTAAACAAAGCGTTGTCGTTATGGGGTACACCCAAAATGGAGTGTATTTGGTTGCTTTAGTTATAAATTCAACATTAATGATTAATTAAATGAAACTAAATCTTCTAACAATAGTGTCCATGGAGTTTCTTGCCCGTTCTTCTCCATAGGGATCTACTACGCTTTGGAATGGGCAACTTCATCTTTCGGAATGACCGACTGCTTTGACAATGCAAAAGTGCCTGTAAACGGTTTAATTAAAAAAAATACTTCGAATCTGAGTTACTCATGAAACTTGGTAACTACTTTGTAGCACCCTATTTGCGTAACACACTATCAATCACAATTTGAATGATGGATATTGCTAATCATATTTTCGAAAAATGTATCTGCTCTATGGCGTAATAACGCAATTAATGTTGTTAAACTGTCAAAATTAATGCTATTGCTAATGCAAGTGTATTAGATTCATTTTAACGCTCCATCGAATAATTTCCAGCACCAATCCACGCCTTTCAATAAAACCAAACCCAGTATTATTTCCTCACTATTACCACACATCGGGGCGAAAAATTCCGCCGTTCAAAGAACATTTATATCTAAAGTTTAATACCATTAAGTCGTCGCCACCGAGTGTGACGATAAACAAGCGACAATGCACGACCGAATCCACTCAGCTAAATTAACTCAGTGGTAGCTCCCTGTTGCTGCATTAGGATGTACGTTGCACGGTGGCGTAACATTCGAGTCTTGTTCAAGTGATATAGATATTTCTCGACGGCATGTGAAGCCAAGTCAGAGGCCTATGGGCGGCATAAAAACTCTAAAACCAGGCTGGTCACTAACCCACCAAAAAAGAAAAGAAGATTCGAGTCTTCGTCTTTTCGAATAGATGGTAAATAAATGAATAAAATGGTAAAAAAATATATATTATGTTAAATGAGCTGGGTCTAGGTTAATCGTGACATCAGTAACGTTTTTAAGGTCCTCAGAAGTGAAAGTGTATGAACATTTTGACAACTCCAACATTATGGGACATGGGGTTTGGTTCTGTGGTATTTATAATCCACCATTTTGCTAGATTCGCGTTTTATTTTGCATTCGTGAGAACGAATTATCTGATGTTTTGTGTCGCTTCCCGAGTAATGCAGGCTTTGCTAAGGCTAAAATAATCGAAAAGGTATGCAGATGTCCATTTGCAAAACGCTCATAATTTCAAAGTTAGGCTCTCCTGTTAGTTTAGCTCGAAATAACACTGTCTGTTGTAACTTTCTATAATACTCTGTGGTTGTGACGCACAAACTTGAAACAACTCAGAATTATAAACATTTTAAATAACTAAACTTTCTCTAAGTCTCGATGTTTCATTTCTACCCAAAATTCAGTTGATTTCATGAAAATAAATACGTTGAAAGTTATAACGTTGCAATACTTAATAAGATCACAAATATAATTAATTTTGTAATACTCATCTCAGTTTAATAATATTTATTCTGTACATCCTTCGCCAACTTAAAGAACATCACAAAAAGTTCTCTCAAAGTCCCGCTCGCTTCGGTGTGAGAGGCATCCACATTTATTTGTATTTCGTATAGGGGAATCCGATACGCGCCCCCACCGAACAAGCGAATGTATTGGATTGCTCGGAAAAATTGTTCGCCAAATCCTTTGTGATCGTTTTAATGGTATTTTCTATTTCATGAGCGGAGACCGTTTTGATTCCATAACGAGAACTCTGTGGATTGTTCGCTTTTTAAGAAAGGAATATGGAATGAATTTGTGTAGAAGATGGATTGCGGATTAAAATTTTGTTTACGTGTTTGTGTATATTGTACCTATTTGAAAAAATGTCCTTGATGAAAAGAAATTGGTCATTTGGGCTGGTGATACTCTCATGTGGAAAGGAGGACGAATTGAATCAGGTGCTACAATTACAATGACGTCAGAAGATGTTTTTGGGAGACCTATGTCCAGCAGTGGATGTCTTTCGCCTGACATGATGACGATGATGACTGCTATTTTGATCATCATCATCAGCCTATAGCAGTCCACTGCTGGACATAGGCCTCTCCAATTGCACGCCATTCAGTTCGATTCTCGGCAGCTCTCATTCAGCTGCTACCAGCCACCCTGCGTAGATCGTCGCTCCGCTCCACCTAGCCTGAGGGCGTCCTACCTTACGTAGGCCGATTCGCGGTCTCCACTCAAGAACACGTCTACCCCAACGGTCATCGTTTATTTTGATGGCAATGGTTATTGAATTAAATTGTATAATGATGACTTACAAAATTTAATCTATCAACTGAAGAACAGAGAGAAAATTACCGTAGAAATCCACTAAAAGAAAATGTCTCTGCATTTGTCTAAATTAGCGATCATTTTATATCAATACTCGAGATCTCGAGTTCATCGCACTGTTGGCGCCAAATCGTCGCGACTCCGCGTCTCCTGCTCACCCCTAAGGAAACTGTATCTGTCTGCTGTGTACAGGGTGTTGTTTAGTAGAGTGAAGCCAAGCTTTATATGCGATATGGATGCTCCTTGGGTGGAGAAAAGTAGATTTAGCCTCTCTTCTTCAAGGTATAATTCAAGTGTCCTGTATATAAGATAAGCTTTTTGGAAAGAATGGTAGAAAGACTGGCTGAAGTGCGATACACTTTGGAATGGGCAACTAGCTTCATTCTTCTGACTGACCGACTGACGACTGACCCTTGTCAGTTCAAAAGTGCCTGTAAATGGTTTAATTGAAATAAATGCTTGAGTTTGAGAAGTCGCACGTCATTTGTAAAAATAACTGTATAAATCTAATCTATTGAATCTCCTTACTACGTTGGCCAGCTCAGGTCAAAGTATTAGAACTGAAAAACGGAGTCTTGGAGTTTTTTAAAATCTTATCAATCAATCTGCCTAGCCTTTTCCCAACTATGTTGAGGTCGGCTTCCAGTCTAACCGGATGCAGCTGAATACCAGTATTTTACATGGAGCGACTGCCTATCTGACCTCCACAACCCAGTAACTGGGTAATACGATACCCCTTGGTTAGACTGGTTGTCAGACTTTCGTGCTTCTGACGACTCGTAACGACCGTCAAAGATCCACAAATGACAGCCGGGACCAACGGCTTAACGTGCTTTCCGAGGCACGGAGGAGTTTCGATATGTGAAAATGGTCACCCATCCACGGACCAACCCCGGCAAGCGTAGCTTAACCTGATGGATCGACCCGAGCGGCTGTTATTACTTAGCCACGAGCTCCTCGAGGGTCAATTGTCAATCTCAATTTTTTTAAATCTTATATAATTATCAATAATATTTTTAAAAATTCTCAATTAATCTGACATCGCCCCTTAGCTGTCGGACAGACTCATTGAAGGGGTATTATCCAGGTTATCAACCAAATAACAAATAATTTGCGTTGGCCCCTTACATCTCCCCTGGATGGACGAACATACACCCTGTAACAACTTTAGTATATGTGTGTGTATACTACTTGCAGTAATAATATTATGGGGTACGGTTCCCCTGGAGATATGATTCAGGGAATTTGTGATTTACGGATTATGGGGGTACGTAGTAGATATTGTAGTGTGAAATTTATTGTGCATTATTTGGATTGGTGATAAAATTCCGTTGGAATCTGGTGGTGTGGCTACATTATTGATAAACTTTATGAAGTCCAGTGTTTGAAACTACATTATTATTTTAATACAGGGTGAAATTCAATTCATGGCCTATGAATTGTTTCTTCAACACAGCAAACCCGCTACAAACAAGTTTTTGTAGTGAAATCTTCTTTCGGTAAAATTGTAGATTTGCGTCACCGCGCGCGGTAGTGTTCTTCTATAGAATATAGATGGCGCTTATACCAGTTTTAAGTTTTCACTTCCGTCGGCAGTTCCCATGACTGGCTGCATGCATGGCTTTTTTAAATGATTTTATTGTAACTACGATTTTACATTAAATAATAAAAATACTTGTTTGTTAATCGCCTAAGTTTAACTTATTCATGGAAAAAGCCTACAGTAACTGTTAGTTACGTCAACAGCAAGTTTCAGATACACCCACATCCTGTAAACAACGAGCTTTGTCTACCAACCGATGTTAACTTCCGGTTCGGGTGGGGCCATGACGTAAGCGTTTCTGAACGTGGCGGCTGAAGAGGGGTTCTTGATAACAATCTGCCTAGCCTTTTCCCAACTATGTTGGGGTCGGCTTCCATTCTAACCGGATGCAGCTGAATACCAGTATTTTACATGGAGCGACTGCTTATCTAACCTCCACAACCCAGTAACTGGGCACTACGATACTCCTTGGTAAGACTGGTTGTCAGACTTTCGGCTTTCTGACGATCCCTAACACTGTCAAAGATCCACGAATGGCAGCCGGGACCAACGGCTTAACGTTCTTTCCGGGGCACGGAGGAGTCTCGGTATGTAAAGGTCTCCCACTCACGGACCAACCCTGGCAAGCGTAGTTCAACCTGATGGATCGAACCGTGCGGCTGATATTACTTAGCCAGGAGATCCTATATTACCTACTTCACTTTATAATTTTAAACGTATTACTTTATTCTTATTCAATTAACCTATATCCGGCTGTTTTCGTGGCCCCAAGTAACAACTGTGAGCGCTTTTAACGACTTAACATAGCAATAAAACAGTTCTGAGACTTATTTCTTAAGGCGCAAGGTTCAAAATGGAATAAAACGGAAGTTAGTGTAGATTTATGATTTCTGCAAATGTATTTTTTTCAGTGTACCGTTTCTTTACTGAGAAAAATGTTATGTTTAATGAGCCATTTGTTATTTTTTTATGTATTAACATGTATGTAAATAAGGTTGGGTCGCGATTTACTACCATATTTTTTTCATTTAATTAGTTACCTATATCTTGGAGGAGCTCGTGGCTAAGTAATAACAGCCACACGAGTCGATACATCAGGTTAAGCTACGCTTGCCAAGGTTGGTCCGTGGATGGGTTACCATCTCGACATATCGAAACTGTGCCTCTCCCGGCTGCCATTCGTGGATCTTTGACAGTCGCTACGGGTCGACAGAAGCCCAAAAGTCTGACAACCAGTCTTAGCAAGGGGTATCGTATTACCCAGTTACTGGGTTGTGGAGGTCAGATAGGCAGTCGTTCTATGTAAAATAATGGTATTCAGCTGCATCCGGTTAGACTGGAAGCCAACCCCAACATAGTTGGGAAAAGGCAAGCATGTCGGTGACGCGAACTTTGATTTTCCCCAACCAAAAATCGCTTTACGCAGCTAGAGAAGAAACAAAAGACAAAGGCCTAAAAGTGATCAACTCAAACTCAAAGCATTTATTTCAAATAAACCAATTACAGGCACTTTTGAATTGTCAAGGGTCAGTCGTCAGTCGGTCAGTCAGAAGAATGAAGCTAGTTGCCGATTCCAAGCGTAGTAGGTTCATATGGAGAAGAACGGACAAAAACTCCATGGAAACCCTTTTAACGCTTTCATAAGTTGATTACATCAAGAAGATTGGCAGACAACTACACACAATGACGTCATAAACATTCCCTCGGTGCATATAAAACAAAAGCACAACCACTCGAAAAGCGCCAATTCATCTTATTTGAAAACAAAAATGTGCCAAATGCCAACCGACTCGGCAACTCCGCTCTCGCCGTGTCGCCAGACTGTCTGGCACCAGAATTCGTCTGCCACCATTTATAACAGTTCTGTCTGGCAAGCGAACACTTGGCAATAATATTTTCATGTCTTAAGTTTATGTTTATTTGTGAGGAATATTAATGTTCAATAGTTCTGATAGATTGTTTGAGCGATTGAAACTTTAGCTTTTCAAGTAGGTAATGTTTGTTGATGAAATAAAAGGTTTTTTTCTAGACATTTTCTTGGTTAAAACAGAGATTACGTGGGACTTAAACATAACTGGCGAAATATGGGTGTACCTTCTATGGGTACACCTCTGCTTAACCCTTCGGGGAATCAAGGCGTGATGTTATGGTATGTAAGGTATTAAAATTTTCTCACTAACAGCGATGCGAAAGATTTTTTTTTGATGCCAGTTGAGCTCTTCTATTTTTTTGTTTATAATAATATACTTGTATCTACATAATATACATATTATATTTGTCAGATTGTATATTGTACTTATTTAAGATTTATCAAAATAAAAATATCCAATGTTTAGAGGATTTCCATAATATTTATGCTCCATTTCAAATATTTGTCTTGAGATAAGGTTCGCACAAAAAGGCGCGATATCGTGGGCGCGACAAGGGTAGCGCTGCCTATCGCGCCCGCGATATCACGCCAATTTGCATCAGCCTTAGGCTCAGAAAGTTTTGGTACCCTTTTTGGCAAACTTGACTAGGTACCTACTTGTACCACCAGATAAACTGAAATAAATGCTTGAATTTACTTATATTTTACATTGATGATTACTTTATATGACGTCAATATTAAAACAACAATTCAAAGCTTCCATTCAAAATGAAACACACAGGAACCCTATACCTACCTGCCAATGATTTAACCAATATTCAATTTCCTCTAACGCAAAATACTAGTAAAATGATCACAAAGCACATGTTTATTCCAGTTAACACAATTTGACCGAAATTACATCGAAATTCGATGTATTTAGCTCATTCAATTTAGTTCCGGTGACGTTGACGTACAATATTATTGCTTTGATCACAATCAATCTGCCTTTTCCCAAATATGTTGGGGTTGGCTTCCAGTCTAACTGAATGCAGCTGAATTTTACATGGACCGACTGCCTGTTTGACTTTGACAATCAAATTACTGGGTAAGACTGGTAATCTATAAATGACTGCCGGGAGGAAATAGGTTTGGTCATTTCTCCATACAAAAAGTCATAATTCGAGGTTTGGCTCTCGTCTCTATTTCCTCCTCCAATATTGGTCAATTTGAAAGATATTTTATAAATTTAATAAGAAGGATATTTACTGTGCACCTATGTTTTTCTTTTTTCATTAATAGTCCAGCCAGTAGTCATAAACCAGAGAGAAAACAGGCGAGAGCGTTTGTATGGAGAGGTGACCGACCCTATTTCCTCTTAACGTGCTTTTCGAGGCATAGAGGGGTCTGGATATATTATGAATGGTCACCTATCCACGGACCGACCTCGGCAAGCGTACCTTAACTTTCGGCCAACCGTGCGGCTGTTATTATTTAGACACAAGTCATATTGCTTTGTTCACAAATGGATTCAAAATGATAGTGTAGCTCGTTAAAGGGTGAATCTTGAGCATCGGAAGTAGATGCTATCGGGGTAACACCGGACGTGGGCGGGGTAACGACTCGAGATTGCACCCTCGACTCAACACCGCGAAGATTTGCAGGGTTAACTTTCGAGTGGATGATCACCACTTTGTTGTTGTTGATGGTTGGATTGATAGTTGTTTTGCGTTTTTGTGTTGATTAAGTGGGGTTTTTGGAATTGATTATAGTAAAATAGATGGACAGATAGAATTTTATTGCGCACCAAATAAAGGAAATATTTTTTTTGGGTGCTCTTATCGCAATCAGTGATCTCTGGTAGAAAAGTGGAAACCATAGGAAATACCTATGTATATCATTTCCACGAATGGTTGGGAGTAGTCCTGTGTCTATTTTCTATCTTATTAACAGGATGGTAATTGAAGAGTTTTGTGGTTTAGTGTTGCTTGTGATTATTAAATTCAATAAAACAACTGAGTGGTAAAAACTGTCTACATATTGTAAAGCGTGGCAAAATCAGCGAGGAGAAATAGACACAACTGTCATTAAACATTTTGACGTACCTGTCTTAGAATGTTGCTATTATAAATACAATGAACAATGTTGCATTCATTATTTAACAGTAATTCCCGTAATTTTTAAGAACGTTCAGCGTTCACTTTCGTATCTCATTCGCAATCTATCAAAAATACTTATATTTTCTCTATACCGATAAAAACTTTGCCAAGTACCAGGATAACAGAAGCCATAGCCATAAGCACTACAACATCTTCAAGTAAAGAACAACATTAAGATACTACCTAAGTATTAGTTCAATGGTAATTAGCAAAGAAAAGGGGAGATCAGGCAACATTACCCCTTATCTACAAAGATTGCCAGTTTTAGATAAAAAGGGTAATTTCCTTCGTACAATGTTGTATCTTTTTAACCAGGACTTTAGATAAGGACTGGATCCTAAAGGGATACGCTGGTGAATTAGGGGTCCGCTGGTAAATTGGGGATCCAGTGGATTTGTGCAAGACAATTGGGGTTAGGCAGAAAATACTGAACGTCGCGTGCTTTTTAATTAGTCCATGTCAAACTATATGGTACATACTAATTCTATGGTCCATGTGTTGTTTTATAATATGGTCCCTACATACTAAAACCCATTGACATTAGCATAGGTAAATGCTTTGAAACACCAAAAATTAGTCTTGAAAAAACAAACTTCTAAATATTCAAAAAAATAACGTCTGCCACAAAAACTTGCTAGGTGAAAATGAATTAAATAGTTGTTGCAATTAACAATAGCTATTAACTAAAGACAAATAATTATGAGGAGACAGTGTTAATGGGCTGTAAACATGCAAGCACAATGACCCTAGTCAAATTAGAAGCGCATTTTTGTGTTGGTAGGGATAGCTTAAAAACCAAAAGCAATTATTTTTGCACAAAATTACTCTCACAAAATACAGAATGCGTAGATGACGACACCGTGCGACTTTTTATTACAACCTGCATTGTATATATATTATTATAACGTTTTTTTTTCTTTAATTATCCCCTCTTAAAATTTTCATCTCGGTTTAAAAATAATTTAAATATCTACGAGTACCTCATTGAATCGATATCAGTGCAATAAAGCCCATATATTACACGATGCCAGTTTCTTGGCGGTGCACGGTGGCATAAAATTACATTGAAGCAACAAATGACTTGTTGATACTTGGTTATGTGTTGTTCTAAAACGGCTTTCTTTTGTTTCAGTAGTGTGAGCCAAATGAGTGGTCCGGTGTGACCGCACGCATCAACACGATGCACCAATGTTCGCTCTTCATACTCACTCTCCTATGCGTCTCCGTCAAAGGTGAGATTATAAATACCAATTATTTTATAGGTGATTACACCAAAGTGCAACTGTCCAGTTTCTGGTAGACCTGCCTTAAATAAACTTAAATTGTCTTGTTTCATTTTTCCGTTCTTTTATTATTTCTAATTTTTACGGCCGAAAATTAATTGGAGGTTTAGTGTTTGGTTTTTAACCGTGTCTGCGGTCTTGTGGTAAGACTACCACTGTCTCAGACCCAGAGGTCCCTTGTACGATTTCCAGCGGGGGCTCTTTCAAATCTTATGCCTTTTTACCCGACTGCCCCAGAAGGAGGGTAATGTTTTAGATTATTTAACAAAAACTTTATTAATATAATTGTATTATTTACAGATATCTCCGGTAGCTGGGAAGAATGGTGGACATACGACGGGATATCAGGTTAGTATACGTAAAATCATGAATTTGTTGACTGGTAATTTTTATGGTTCCGTCCCTCAAAAGGAAAACGAAACCCTTATAGGATCACTCGTATATTTTCTGTCAGTCTGTCCGTCTGTCACAGCCAATTTGCTCTGAATTCAATGGACCGATTGATACATATATATATTTCTGTGACCCGAACATGGACGTGTAACGTAGAAGAATAAAATTTGATTATTAGGGTCACTTTTGGGGGCAAATTAGAAAAGTTTTGCTAACTGTACCTTGTGACATATCAAATCTCAAATCAAATGGGAGAACGGAGGGTTATGTCGGACTCCTACCGACTAAAACCCCACTGTTCTTACTACTACCATGAGCCGGCCCCGTGTGGATGGATCCGGGTGTTTTCTTATTAAAAATTAATTTCAAAGCGCATAGCACAGCTAGGTTCGATACTAACGCATTAACAACTAAACATCACGCCTGTAATCCCCGAAGGGTTAGACAGAGGTGTACGTATATTACACCCTCATTTCGCCAGTTATTTTTAAGTCTCATGTAAGGGAGCGAGGCTGGTGCCATCAACCGGGCACAAATCCGGACTCCGGGCTGCAACTGAGAAGTTCCAGATGGAAAAACCCAATAACACTTTGCCCGACCCGGGAATCGAACCCAGGACCTGAGCTCAGCAGTAGCACTTGCGACCACTCGACCAACGAGGCAGTCCTAACGCATTGTACATAGAAAATTTGAAATTCCACACACAAAGCGCAATCAGATATGAATCAAACCATTATTATTCTCTTATCATTACCACTAATTTGACATATTTCTGTACAATAGCTAATTATAATCCGTTGAAACAAAACATTTTACATTTTCCGAGTATTCAAACTAAACGTGAATTTTGTATTTTACTGAATTCAGTTTAAACAGCTTGTTTGAGGTTCTCGTAGCTAAGTAATAACAGCCGCACGGGTCGATCCATCAGGTTAAGCTACGCTTGCCGGGGTTGGTCCGTGGATGGGTGACCATCTTTACATATCGAGACTCCTCCGTGCCTCGGAAAGCACGTTAAGCCGATGGTCCCGGCTGCCATTCGAGGATCTTTGACAGTCATTACGGGTCGTCAGAAGCCCGAAAGTCTGACAACCATTCTTACCAAGGGGTATCGTATTACCCAGTTACTGGGTTGTGGAGGTCAGATAGGCAGTCGCTCCATGTAAAATACTGGTACTCAGCTGCATCCGGACTGGAAGCCGACCCCAACATAGTTGGGAAAAGGCTAGGAGTTTAAATAGCTTGTTTACTGGTCGTTAAGACCTCTTGTACACGATACCGGAGCCGCACCGGCGCCGGACCGGACTGCATGTTTGTGTATACGAATGAATATCGGCCATGCGCCGCACCGGGCGCCGCATAGATTTTACATTTTCTTTCTGAGATGTTCTGAAATTTTTTCATCTTGCGGTCCGGCGCCGGTGCGGCTCCGGCGTGATATACAGGAAGCCTAATACCGGAATCCCACGATCCGCGATTTTGCGGACGGATACCGACGAGCCCGGATGACGGACCGTGGGAAGGTGTACGTGCGGGTATCGTAGACATCGGAAGCGCCTCGGTGCGCGGTGCGTGGCGGTCTGTGGTCGGCTGCCGTGCGTGTCCGTCTGCAATATTGCCGATCGTGGGATTCCACCATTAGACCCATACATCCATACTAATATTATAAATTCGGAAGTAACTCTGTCTGTCTGTCTCGGCATTATGCCGAGATCCGACGATCCGCGATTTAGGGCTCCAGAGAAGAAGTAACCTCACAAACGTCCAACAGTCTTTTGTTTTTTTTTTTTTGAAGCTGGGAAATCATCCAATGGCTTCTCCCGCTCTGGGCGGAGCGGAAGGGCGTGTCAGACTTTTACTGACTAAAACCCCGTGTTCCTTCAGTTGCCTGTTGCCAAGGTCCCGGTATCCCTTTCGGACTAACCCGCAACCCTGGCAGGACTAACTCGCAACCCTGGCAGGAACGTCCAACAGTCTACCGTATCAAGCTCTTGGTCCAAATTGCCTAACGAGAGCCCCCTGAATTTAGGTTCCGGTATCCCTTTCGGACTAACCCGCAACCCTGGCAGGAACGTCCAACAGTCTACCGTATCAAGCTCTTGGTCCAAATTGCATAACGAGAGCCCCTGAATTTTGTTGGAGGCTCTTAGCTATTAGACGCAAATGCAATAAGAAATCGAGTATGTAAGAGGAAGTCTGAAAGTTGTGTGGAAATCGATTGTCATGATACTATGTGCATGTCATGCGGAGGAATGATGGAAATGTCATGAAAAAAGATTGGGTATGAATTTGGATGGTAAGAGTAGGATGGAAGTCCATCCATCGTTTCTTTGGTCTTCCCCTACTTTAGTCTGTGGAAGATGTTAATGGTGCCGACTCTGTTGTTCACAAACTAAACTAAATTTAAGTTCAGTGCATCTTTTTCTTTCTATTTCATTAAGAAAAGGACAGAAGATAAATTTTAGTTTAGTCCTGTCAAATTAGTCAGCGCCTGCCACTACTCCATACAAGTTTAGACGTGATCAAAAACTTGCCTACTAAAATTACGTCAATTTACGTCAGGCGCTGATTAATTTGACAGGACTAAACAAAAATTTACCTTCTGTCCTTTTCTTAATGAAATAGAAAGAAAAAGATGAGTTTAGTTTGTGAACAACAGAATCGGCACCAGTGGCTAGAAAAGGGGTGACTACCGAGATGACGACTAATAGAGAAGTATAGAAGAAGACTAGCGCCGACATTTTTATTCTAAGATGTTCTGAATTTTTATTCATTTTGCGGTTCGGCTCCGGCGTCATGTATAGGAAGCCTTAGGGCAAGATAATAATGATGCTAGTACGACTATCATCTAACAACTATCATTTCAAATGACTATTATGTATACATAATAGTCTACTACTATTATGTATACATATTATGTGTACATATTATGTATACATATTATGTATACATAATAGTCATTTTGATAGTCGTTACCTTTCCATTAAATATCCAAATGAATTGAATATAACTTGTTCATCTGCACACTTAAACTAAAACCCTTTGAAGTGTCCACTAATTCAAAACAACCTAACACATGACCTCCATTGACCCAAGGACAAAAAGGTCAACCTATTACGTCACGCAGGTGGAATCACAGCCACATATTCTCAATGGCATGAATATTGGGGTCATAGTAACATATCCATATAATGGAGGAACGGTAATGATCAGAGATAACATCTTAATGATAATGCGCGCTCAACCGTGTCATTATATCGGATAGTCGATGTTCGACCGACCCGAAATTTGGACGTACTTATCTATTTAGAACGGAATTTGAAGATTTCTTTTTATGTATTTGCTGGGTTAGTTTTTGTCGACGGGCAGTGTAAGAGCGAATTTTTGGGGATATTTGAAAAAGGAATTTATGATTTTGTTAATAGAAAATAATACTGGGTACCTATATCGCTACAGGAGCTCGTGGCAAAGTAATAATAGCCGCTCGGGCCGATCCATCAGGTTAAGCTACGCTTGCCGGGGTTGGTCCGTGGATGGGTGACCATTTTCACATATCGAGACTCCTCCGTGCCTCGGAGAGCACGTTAAGCCGTTGGTCCCGGCTGTATTTGTAGATCTTTGACAGTCGTTACGAGTCGTCAGAAGCACGAAAGTTTGACAACTAGTCTAACCAAGGGGTATCGTATTACCCAATTACTGGGTTGTGGAGGTCAGATAGGCAGTCGCTGCATGTAAAATACTGGTATTCAGCTGCATCCGGTTAGACTGGAAGCCGACCCCAACATAGTTGGGAAAAGGCTAGGCAGATGATGACCTATATCGCTACAATCCTGTAGCGATATATATATTTTGACGCTTGCCAAAAATAAGAGTTAACGCCGCCATCTTGTTTTTCAATAGGTACATTTCACAAAAGCGCGAGCACCAGAATATCCAATAGTTGTGCCATCAACCGCCTATGTAACTTAATTGTTCAGACTTATTACCGAAAATATTGTTTATGTTATAGGGATTATCACTTTAAACTACATTCCTCAATCTATTTTGCCATACCTACTCTAGCAAATTATACTATACTAGCTGCGCCCCGCGGTTTCACCCGCGTAAGTCTCGATCCCGTGGGAATATCGGAATAAAAAGTATCCTATGTGTTAATCCAGGTTATAAGCTATCTGTTTGCCAAATTTCATCCAAATCCATTCAGCCGTTTTTGCCTGATTGAGTAACAAACATCCAAACACACAAACACACAAACTTTCACATTTATAATATTAGTAGGATTAAAATAACTTACCAACTTAATATTATCACCAATTTGATGTGAAAACTCTGGCTTATGAATTAAAAAAACAAAATACTTTAATATTTGAATATTCTGTTAGATTTATCTAATTATGTTGTCAGTTAATAATTAACGTGTAATATATGATGTGAATTATGATTATTAATTACTTTGTTTTGATAAATAGCATTAAGCAGATTAAAACTGGTTAGTCCATGCATTTATAAATCAGTAGGGAATTAATTATGTAATAATTATTATTTATTCGAAGATTTAATATACATGTAACAAAAATATCCCAATTAACAAATTTTTTGGATCCACCTGGATTTAACTGAGTATTCTATTCTATTCTAAAATACGTAATGTTTGTGCCAAGTGTATCGAATGATACACTTGGCACAAACATTAACCCTTTTAAAGTTTACACTTGTAAACTTTAAAAGGGTTAATTTCTTACGCAATCACTCACTAAAGCGAATTAGTAACACATTCATCTGTATATAAAAGGTACTTTACTTTATATCTCACCACTTTCGAAGAAATTTTGGATTATAAAATTAACCTCAAATGTCAAATGAAAATCATCTGCGATTTCAAATTAAAAAATTAAATCAAAGCACTCAATTTGAAGTGGCTTTAGAATTGACATCCACGGGTACGTTTACTGATCCATTTGTTTACATTTTCATCTGAGACTTATGGAACAGACTATAGGCACGCCAATGAATTTGCGGTCAAGCTAGTTCTGTTATACACCAACACTTATCACCTACTCTTCCTAATCAAAGCAAATGCTCGGTCCTAACATACTGAAAACCAGCCAACATTAGGGTAATGACGAGCCCACTGCGGTAATGATGACCGATATTGTCTACTGCGGGTACAGTCGGCGACAGAAGCCGATGATTTTGGTCATAATCATAGAAATATAAAAAGCATTTAATTCTAATTGAATTAAATTAATTAATACTGATTTATTCTTTCCTAAATATATGGTCATAATCTACACTAATAATAAAAAGATACAAAATGACGATGACAATTTATGCCCTAATCGATTACAGCCAATTCATATTTTTAAATATCCTTCATTTATTCAAACTAGATTTAAGGTAATATTTTGAAGTCAATGCTTAAAATGAAGAAGCCTATGTTTAAAGTTCGAATAGTATTTGTAGTTCCGGTTACATTTTCGATTTAATGGCGACGATAAGTGACAGATTACAGTTCATTTCGTTCATTCGGTTAATGTGATCAGATTAGTGGTAGGAGTATTCATTATTTTTGAGGTACAGGATATAACCATGGAGGCCACCATATTATTTATTTATTTATTGATATGGCACTTCAACCAACACACTAAAACATACACAAATAGAAATCACATACAGTTAAGGTATTGTGAATTCGTCACATACAGAAGTGCACAGCACTATATAAAGAACAACATGCAACATATTATTAGTGTTATAGAATAGATTAATATGTTCTGTTGTAGGTATAGTATTTTTTCCGAAGCAGATTCTTGTTGTGATTCTTGATTTGTGGGTAAAAATAATTATCTGTCTCAAAAACCTGATATTAGTTGTCACTCACTCATTCAGTCACTTATGTCACTCGTCGCCATAGAAACCTACTGTTACGTTCAAACGTTGAGCTCTTTGGTGTGTTATTGTTTGTTTGTTTATTTATTGTTTATTAAACACTTAGCCGCACATTTTTTTCACTTTAAACTCGATATACACATTCTTGAAAGCGATATCTCATTGACGATTTTGGTTTTCTTACTGGACTTACGATACGTTTCAGCTTATCGGTAATTGGATACGATATTGCGGTGCTCTGATGATTGAAATCGTACATCATTGTTTCGGTGAATCAAATGTGTTTTAAGCGTGCAACGTATTTAGAGACGTGCATTCAATGAATTATCCGCGCAACTACAAAGCATCTTGATGGAAAACAACATGACGTCTTGGCTAAATGGTGCTGATCCACGCATTTTGTTGGGACTGCCAATACTACTTCGTATGTGGGACTGCCCATCTCTTCACTGCCATGGCTTATAATTATTTAGGTTTTTGAAATAAACGCTTAAAGATTGAATAAATAGACGTACCTACGCTGTTTGTGAGAGATTTGTTGTACTTTCCTTTGCTCTGATCGCCTTACTAGTATGTGGAATATTATTCGATAAGTTACAAGCATCTGGTAGACCTACTCCAGATGTTTTTAGCTATCCTAAGTCAGACTCCACCAGAGACGTGCCTAGCGATAGAGGTATATCTAATAGAATCGTTTGATTTTCATAGCATAGTTTGATTTCATTCTGTCTCTCCTAGTCTTGGTACATTTTAAGCTGGTCCCAGCCGCTGCCGAACCTAGTGGCGAGTTATGCCACATAATGTTGTTATTTATGTTGCTCAATCTAGTCAAGCCCTACTAGGTAAAGCCAATTGTTACTTAAATCGAAATTCGTTACTGAACAAATTATGTTTAAAAACGCCTGAAACAAAATGATTCGCAATCAATAGTTTTTTTTAAGTGTAACGGACCAAAAATGCCAATGCCAATTACCGAATATACAAGAAACTGCTAGTTTATCTGAAACAGGAGGAATTATTTCAAAATGTAGGTCAAAAAGTGCTTTTAAATTCACCATGTGCAGCTTAGTAACGTGATCGTTTTAGTAAGGGTATGCATGTATAGGACCTTGGTCATGGTTCTTTGAGAGATTTCCACAAAAAATTGTTTTACACGAATAATTAAATAATTTGCAAGTTTTTCATTTATATTTAGTAGTATCACCATACTGATATCTACCAGCATGCAGCGTAGTAATTAGAGACACATGAGACATTAATTAGCTTTGCCTCTGGGACGGCAATGCAACAGCAATGCTGATTGCTGATATCCTTCGGTGACAGTGGATTCCTTACTTTCGTGTGAGCTACCTGCTTGTTTGGCACTAACTACATGTCGTTTTCTTCCATACTTCTCTATGAGTCGGCAGTCAGCCCCTTACTAACCATAAACATCGTGTTTCACACAGTCCATCCATCGTTTATTTTGTCTTCCCCTGCTGTTATTTTACTCGAATCTTACTCCTAGACATTTTCCTCATTCCTCCTCTTCACCTGCCCAAACCATGTCAAGAAAGAAAGAAAGAAAGAAAGAAAATACGTTTATTTGCGGTAAATATGACGCAAAAAACAAAAAAAGAAAATAACCACGAAGTAAAAATAAAAAAGGTTGGGGGAAACATGCGTCACATCCACGCAAAACAACAGATTTCCATATAACTTTTCAGTGACCGGTGCCACTTCCAATGTTCTTCATATAATGTTGAGACGATAATACTTCATATAAATATTAAAAATGTGAAAGTCAGTTTGTTTGTTTCTTACGCTTTCACGCTAAAACGGCTGAACGGACTTTTTATCCCGATATTCCTACGGGATCGAGACTTATACGGGATAGATACGTGAAACCGTGGGGGGCAGCGACGACAAATATACTGCGTATATCTAATGACGTTTCCAGTTGCATACAAAAATCAACCTTTATCCAATAGTTTATTTTTAAACAAGATAATATTTACATAATATATACGCTAACAGACATAAAATAATAATAATATATATAATTATGTATATTAAAAAAGGAGGGGAAAGAATAGGGCATTAAAAAATTCGTCCCCATCGTTGGCAATAGGAAAAGTGCCCAAAAGGCTGGCAGCACTGCCACGTTGTATGGCGATGCTGATTTGTTAGCCAACAAATAGGCTGGGTTATTATTTTCAAAAGTTTTGTCACTATATTAAGCAAGTCAACGATTGGTAAAACCCATTGTCGGACCATCACTACTATTTAATTTGTTTGAAAAAAAAACACTTTTTGAATTCCGATGTTAGGAGTCATTTGATAGTTCCAAATACTCTAAGCATTAGTATTGCCAGTATTTTATTTAAAATCTGGTCATATTGTCGTCTCCACGTTGTATACTAATTTCTTATCCTATATTTACATTAAAAAATCTTTTCAGATAGTGTTTACCCACTTTTGTGGTCAATAATAGGGCGCACTACGCATTACCCACGATTCAATACACTATGGTGACCAAATTTTGCGGTCCCAAATCTCTATTGAATGATATCACGGTGTATTATAGGGTTGAATGGGCTTTCCATTTGAATAACGTTTTACGCAATTTTGGATTCGTCATCGTTCAAAACTAATTTCTTTAGAATTGTGTGTAATTTTATGTCATTATGTGTTTTGTGTGGACGCGTATTTCAATATTATATAATATAATATTACAAAATGCGGTGGTTACCAGTAAAAATTAGGGGATTCTGTTAGTTAGATAAATAATAATTATAAATATATCTATGAGACAAAATAAAGGAAAATAATAGCAATTTAGGTAACTATATTTATGTAAATAAAGGAAAAACCCAATATAGGAAAAACCCAACTGGGAATCGAACCGCTCTCAGCCGTAGCGCTTTTGACCACTAGACCAAAAAAGCAGTCAGTAATCTAACAATATTTATGTAAATATTATAATAAACATACCAAAATGGCGGACGAAAAAACAAAAAATAAAATAAAATTGAAAGTTGAATATATAAAATTGTGGTCAGTAGCAAAAGGTCAGTAAAAACAATTAAAGTCTTTGAATTGATAATTTTTTTTCAATATTACCTTCGATTTAAAAAATAAAATATTTATCGGTACATTAAAGGGCACAATTTAAATCAGTCGATATCCTAATTACGTGTGGAGTGTCATAAATGCGATGACAAGTGAATGTTATCGCGATAGCATCTTAACGACTGGATCGATAGACGATGGCAATTCTACGACATATTTTATGATTTTTAAACCATTTGAAGTATAAATACTTACTTCAAATGGTTCGAAAGCAAAAATATGTGTTTAGTCTTTAGTGAATGTGTAAATTATAAATATGATATTTCATGATCTGAACTATGAACACTAACTAAGTAGGTATGATTACTATTTACGACCATAATTCTTTAGTTTTCATACTTTTAGTGTCTTCGAGTAAGTATAAACAAAACAGTTATTTTTAAATAAAACAGGATTACAGTCTACAGTCCTGCAGCAGCGTTAAAAATATTCAAAACGTTAAAAATTTGAAGGCTTACGTTAATTTAAAGTCAATAAAATTGCCAAACTGAATAAAATAGTGAAAATTTTGTTTACGACTGTACCTTTAGAATTGCCATTGAATAAAATAAAGGCTATAAAAAATACCCGTTGAATCTCAATGGCACTGGTCTGTTTTTACGAAAAGTTCAGGGGGCTTAAAATAGTCACTTTGGCAGAATCATAATAGGAAAATATTATGAATCATATCGTAAAATGTCACAAACTAACAAATGATCAGCGTGCGATGCATATTACGAAATAATTCATCTGTTTCACAGTTTTCTATGGAGATTCTTAAAATGGCCCACATTATATTATGATATGCTTTTTTGTCAAATTAGAGGAATTGCTCAAATGAAGCTGGAAATTCAGAAAATGAAATGCTTTTAGAGGAATTGCTAATGTGGCCTTTTATGCTCTATTTGTATGGTATTATAACATAACGTCTGTAATCCCCGAAAGGTACGGCCAGAGGTGTACACACGGCTACACATCAAGCTATACATTTTCAGTATAAACTGACCTCACATTGTACGGAAATCCTATACAATGCGAGATCAGCATAAACTGGAAATGTATAGCTTGATATGTAGCCGTGTGTACCTGTAGTAGGTACCTGCAGCCCAACTTCACCAGTTATGTTTAAGTCACATGTTAGGGGCAAGCCTATTGCCATCAACAGGGCACCATTACACTTCGGCCCGCTACTAAAAAAATCCCTGATGGAAAAACCCAATAAAAATGCCTACCTGGGAATCGAACCGCTCAGAAGTAGCGCTTGTAACCACTAGACCAAAAAAACCGGCCAAGTGCGAGTCAGACTCGCGCACGAAGGGTTCCGTACCATTATCTATACGTATAAAAACGGCAATAAAACACGTTTGTTGTACGGGAGCCCCCTTAAATATTTATTTTATTCTTTTTTTTAGTATTTGTTGTTATAGCGGCAACAAAAATACATCATCTGTGAAAATTTCAACTGTCTAACTATCACGATTCATGAAATACAGCCTTTTGACAGACGGACAGACAGAGAGCGGAGTCTTAGTAATAGTGTCCCGTTTTACCCTTTGAGTACAGAACCCTAAAAAGTAGTCAGTACTGTGGTACGGGCGGCGAGTTCAAACTATCTCTAATGAATGCCATTCGCGAGTGCTCTTGCACTAGCTGTACGTCAAGCGTGCCTGTGTGTCTGCATTTACGCTCGTTTTAAGGAGCCATAATGTGTCCACTGCTGGGACACAGGCCTTCTCTCGGTGAGTGGGAGTGAGCCGTAGTCCAACTTCATAAAAATCTTAAATTCATTCACGCTGGTAGCACACTTCCGCCGCATCATGTTAACAGCGAAACATGACGCGAGTTAGTACAATTGAACTACTGCGGTTTCGCTGCTATGGTTTCGCGGCAAAGGTGTGCTACCGGCGTCAGACACTGACAGACAATGCACAGACTAAACCGTTGGGTTTTAGAAGCATGAATTTTACACATGGGCTCTTACAAAAAAAGTGATCAATTAGAAGGATTTTTGAAAATTCACCCCCAATAGGGGTCCAATAGGGGATGCAAACAGTGTGTATAGAAGTTCGTCATTTTATGCCGATTGGAAATTCCATCGGACACACGGGTTGTTGTTCCAATCATCCAATATATAGTCCTCCAGACCGTATTTTCAGCCACGGCGGCCAATCTCAACGGAGACTAGCCTTCGGCGCGGGAGATATTATAGTGCACAAGTGTTTGCGCAGACACATGTGCACTCTCTCTTCCCTCACTCTCATAGTCCGATGGGACGGCAATCCGACACGACCGGAGAGAGATCAGGCGTAGGACCAACGGCTTAAAGTGCTTTCCGAGGCACGGGGGTATCACAACTTCCAAACTCCGGGCTGTTACTACGAAATTCCTAATGGAAAAATCCAATAACACTTTGCCCGACCCAGGAATCGAACCCACGACCCCACGCTCTGCAGTCGCGCTTGCGACCACGAGATCAACGGGACAGTGTGTATAAAAGTTCGTCATTTTATGCCGATTGGAAATTCCGACACACGGGTTGTTGTTCCAATCATCCAATAATTGCGACTATAAAAACACTTTGTTTATCCGCAGGTCCTGGCTTCTGGGGTCTAATCAACCCCCAATGGAGCATGTGCAACAAGGGGCGGCGACAGAGCCCCGTCAACATAGAGCCTGACAAACTACTTTTCGACCCCTGGCTTCGAGACATACAGTTTGACAAACATAAGGTATGGATTTGTAAAAAGTTTTATGTACAAAGTAGGCTCTATAGTGTAAAATCCTGCTTGTTGAGCTGATTAAGTATTAGCCAATCGCAGGGCTGAAACCAGTGACAATCGCTTGGAAAGCGTTTCGTATTTCTACAACGACTTTCAACAGGATTGACATAAGCTTTTCGATGGCTTATGTCAGTACTATACATTTTTGCCTTTTCCATCATCCTTATGGCTGATAGAATGTCACTTTGTCTAGGACCTCAGCAAGGCTAAATAGGATAATGATCATTTCAACTGGATAATGAATTTATGAATTTTAATACAAAGAATTATTTATTACAGACATGAATAATGTAATTAAATTAACTTTGCCATTCCTCTAAGCTTATCTTGAACATTGTAATTTTTATAGTTTTAACATTAGTATTTTCATAGTTTGACATTTGTAATTTTCATAGTTTGAGATTTGTAATTTTCATAGTTTGGCATGTGTAATATTCATAGTTTGACATTTGTATTTTAATTTCATGACATTTTCCCATTGTGACATATTTAAATGATTGCAATTTATTATTTAATTAATTAAAATTATGGCACAACCTAAATTTGCATGCTGAATTTAGTAGGCGGAATATGAAGTACTATGTATTGTATTATGAGATCTGTAAGCACCATATTTCATGCAAATAAATGATATTGATTGATTGATTGATCGGTAGTGGCATTCTGTAAAAATTTCACCGTGAAAATTTAGGTGAAGTGAGTTTGAAGTAAACTGTCAACCCATTAGACGGGATGACCTTGACCTTGAAGGCAACGTTCATCCCAGGTTATGCCCTTCTAAAACCAGCCGTTTCGATGCTAAGAATTTACACTATTGACAGGTCACTTGAAGCTTACTTCACTTAAATCACGGTGAGATTTTTACAGAATGGCCCAACCGTTCACCACCGCCATGTTGATCCATAATTCACGTGAAGTTTCCTGACGGATAAGAAAAACTGCTTATAAAAAATATTCACACGCAAACCAGACTGAAAAACTACAGTGTGCGTTGCAAGTTCAACATCACGACCGCGTATAAAGCTCCCTTCACACTATAGGGGCGATAGTGTGCGTGATTTACCAGAACAGTAATCATTAATAAAAGCTACAGTTAAAGGTAAACTCGACGTAAATAAATGAATTTAAGGTTGAATGATACTCGACTAAATTAATATACAAACCTTTTTGTTAATCGTTCTGGAAAATCAATTCTAACACCACGTCGATCAAACTATTGGTACACACGGCTACTCATCAAGGTAAACGCTTCCAGTTTATGCTGATCTGGCATTGTATAGGATTTCGGTACAATGCGAGGTCAGCTTATGCTGGAAATGTATAGCTTGATGTGTAGCCGTGTGTACCTACCTATTCTGCTGTATTTTTTAAACCTAGAAGCTGATCCGTATCTTTGTGTTAAGTATACAATTACTCTGTGAACATACAGAAAGATTGATTGTTCTAAAGCAAGTAATGTAAAGGAGTTGCGTAATGTATTAAGTATTATAAATAAAATACAAAACATTGCGTATAATGTATACAGGAGTATTTAAGCCCTCTGCAATGGAATCTCGAAAATCTCAAGAACCCGATGAAATCAAGCTTACGACTGAATACTTTATCTTTTAATGACAGGAACCAATTAGCCGTCCACAGAATATCCAAGGTATTAACTATGGATATTGACCATATTTTTTATATATATGTAAACTAGCTGATACCCGCGGCTTCGCCCGCGTGGATGTCGGTTATTATATACTAAAACCTTCCTCGAGAACCACTCTATCCATTAGTGAAAACCGCATCAAAATCCGTTGCGAAGTTTTAAAGATTTAAGCATACATAGGGATATAGGGACAGAGAAAGCGACTTTGTTTTATACTATGTAGTGATAGTGAAGAGTGTCGCTTCTTCCCCATAGTGAATTGGTGTATGGGCAAATAGCTTCATATTTCTGACTGACTGACTCCTGAACATTCAAGAGTGCCTGTATATGGATAAATGAAAAAAAAGCTATGCTTTCAGTTTGATTAAAAATAACGTTTAAAAACCGGTAAGCCAGCAACGATACTACAAGTTTACATGGTTTGTAGTTACATTACCATAAGCTTACAAGATATACTACTGCAAGTTGGACTGTTTTTTTCCAAGTTGAAATTATTTCATCAACACTGTACCATGTAATTTATTGGGGTGCGAGCCTATTGCCATCAACCAGGCACAAATCCAGACTCCGGGCTGCTACTGAGAAATTAGAAGTGGAAAAATCGAATCACAGTTTCCCCGACCCGAGAATTGAGCCCAGGACCTCATGATCAACAGTAGCGCTTGTGACCATTCGAACATTATAATACTTACGTAAATGCCTTAGGTAGGTACTATTTCGAAGAACCAATAATATCATGATTTAGTTTCAGTATTATTGCTGAACATATCACTAACCTGAATAATTATGATTCCACGAACCTTATTTGAAAGCATAGCGAATGAAATGATTTACCGGGTTTGATTTTCAATGCAATGTGAAAGTTTCATACCATGTAGCTTGTTTAATAATACTAATTATAATAAACTCTGTAGTTGCATTAAATATTAACGAAAAGACAATCCTGATTTGAGAAGTTGTAGGTCGTGGGTTTGAACCCATGTAGGCACTTTGTATAAATAATTTCATAACAACTGCTCTCAAAACGGTGAAGGAAAACATCGTGAGGAAACCGTCCTAGAACTATAAATTCGAAGACATGTGACGTCTACCAACCCGCACTGGGCCCGCGTGGTAGACTACAGCAGTCCCTGTCGAAGAGAGAAGGCCTGTGTCCCAGCAGTGGGGACATTATAGACTGATGATGCTAATCCTGATTTCCGCCATAATTTCTGCCATTAAGCAGCTTTTCTGTGAACCAGGCTCTTATTACTTTTCAACCCTGTCTCTGGGTAATGCGATATCCAATAACACGTATTAGGTAGGTACCTACACTTGACTTAAGAAATATAACAGAAGTGACAGTAGTAATAATAGTCAAGGTTACCGTTTTAGTCAACTCAGCCAGGTGGACATACAGGGAACCGCTGCGCCGCGCGTTGTCAGCGCCTCGTGACGCCAAAAGATCAATCAATCTGCCTAGCCTTTTCCCAACTATGTTGGAGTTGGCTTCCAGTCTAACCGGATGCAGCTGAATACCATTAGCGTCTGGAGACAGCAGTACTAATTGAATTCGTGGCACCGAGAGTGTTTTGAGCACACAACTTGAGTTCAAAAGCCGTCAGTTTACGTCATTTGTGTGTATGTGTCGTAGTGTGAGTATTTAAGTAGTAAACAGTGACACGCTTGTTTAAGGGCGCACCCTACCTCAGATTTTATCCCGCTCGCACCATACTACTCGCGACCTGAGTGTGAACGAGACGGAGTGGGGCGCTAGCGGCTCTAAAGCGGCGAAAAGTTTAGGTAATTGCTTTTTACGGTGAAAATAATGGTATTTAAAAAAAATCAAAAACATGAGACCTGCTTTATAGATAGTTCAGTTACTATCCAAAGTTTCATGATCTAATTTGAAGTATTTTTTGAATACCAGCGGTTTATAGTTCTGTTTAGAATTTGGATTTTTATTCTATGGAGAAAATTTTATGTAATCGTGTTTTCACCAAACATAGGACCTAGCATCAATCCTCAACTTTAACATATATTTATTTCAAAATTAATGCTGCAGTATTTTCGGCATAACGGAGGATCATGCTAAACAATTTGAGGTAGGGTGCACCCTTAAAAGGAAGTGTTGAAAAGGGCGCCTCTAGCAGCCGCACTCAAGGCGTCTCCATGCTTTTCGCCTCTCTAAATTATCTCCACCAAAAAGAAACAGAGAAGGAAAAAAAAAATAAAAAAACTATTATTTGCAAAAACTAAACAGACATTCCAAAAAAAAAATGACATTCTATTCCAAGTTAAATCAGCCAAAAGACTCGTATTCATTAGTAAAAACTTTAAAAATGTTTGACAAGTTTTGGTCTGTGGTCAGAGGCCAAAGACAATTTAGTTGCGTAATGTGTTGCGACATTATCAACACCACACACATTGTTACTACACCCGCCTTATCCCCTTCGTCCATCACGACTCCTGTATTCAATCAAATGATATAACAATTTATAATCAGGTCTTTAATAAGCTGTTACCACATACATGACATATTAACAATTATCTCATTAGCTTACTTACGCTAATTTTAGAGGTTTTAATGTTTAATTTTAGCCATATTATGTAATTTCGAACACTAAAACCCCTATGACGTAGCTTTAACAACTAATTGATACCCGTGTAATTGCTACATGTAATATCCATTACTATACTGATAAAAATGCCACTGTACGCTAACAAACAGCTCTACGTTTGGTTAGATATAGAATAGGGCTCCTACAGACCACCTCACTTTAGTCAGTCACTAATAAAATTTTCGTTCTATCGGTGCCAGATTTTGGACTATTTTTCCCTCACAATATTGGTCACATTTGTCTTGCTTACAATATTGGTCACATTTGACATGTGTTTGTCCCTATATAGCACGTGTGTATTCTTGTATCTTACGTGCTGCGAACATCCGAAATCATTGTGGTAGTCGCCACAAACAGTCTTCTCAAAATCGTGTTACCTAGTAACTGGATTGTGGAGGTCAGATAGCCACACGCTGCATATAAAATACTGGTCATCTGCATTGGGTTAGACTGGAAGCCGATCTTAACATAGACTAGACAGAATATGATAGGTGCGGACTCGTGGTTGCACCAGGTTATAACACCAATGTGACTAACAGCAATGAGTTTCCTGGAGTCCGGACTCGTGGTCACACCGCTAATATTCTACACCATGTACCACTGAACTAATAATGCGGTGAAAAAATAAAGAGATATAAAAATGATTTTTTATATCGTTTTTTTTTATAAGCGGCTATTATTTTTCGATTGTTTATCTATCCATGGGAAAGCCACAAAATGTGAACTAGTATCAAACTTGCTTGCGACGTAACGCACCTTGCGCTAATACTAAATAGCCGACTGCGAGCAACTTCGAAGTAGCGCTCGCCGGCCGCAACCGCGGCACCGCTCGCTACGCTCGCTCGGCTTGCGCGCGGTTGGTCACAGTTCTGACCTAACCTAACCCATTTCACCCAGTACACAATTTTTCGAATTTATAATCTAATGGAAGTAATACCGATAGATTATTATCTAACGGTTCTCACAATCTTACGGTGACAGTGACACTTAAAAGAGATACATCGAGTTTAAAATGAAAACTTATTGAAACAAACATTTATTTCACCGCACTAGTTGAAAATGACAACTGGTACATGGTGTAAAATATTAGCGGTGAAATGAAATGAAATGAAATTGTTTATTCTGTAAATAGGATATTGGAATCACTTTTACACGTCATATTAAAAAGTTGTAAAAATAAGCTAGATGAGGTCGGCGTTTCCTATCTGACTACTCTGAGAAGAAAGGCCGAAACAAACTCAGAGGTAACCGTCTCCTTTAAAGTCCAGACATAATCTTGGTCAGGCTTGGTATGACCACGAGTCCGCACCCAATATGATGATGATGATTGTGATGTAGATAGATAGATAGATAGATAGATAGATAAAACTTTTATTTGGTGCACACAAAAGACAGCACAACATACAAATAAGGCACAATAAAATAATGTAGCCAAAAGTCAGAAATCGACGAATATCAAATACTTACCTACTTGAGTAGGTAGGTACTATAGTGAACAAAAGGGCTAATTCCGACGGCATATCTAATGAATATAGTTACCGTTCGTGCGGAATTATTCATTTATAGTGAGTTACAAGCTTGCTCAATGCGATGCTAATGTATGCGGCCCGCGATAGCCTATCGGGCTATCGGCCACGTTTTTGCAACATACACTGCGTTATACTGGGCCAGTTTTAGGGGAGGGCCGTGTGGTAGCCTTCTCGAGCTAGTCACGATATATTATTATGTTAGATAAATATACTATCGTGCAAATCCGGGCAAGTACCAATATGCTATTTTAATTCATATTTACTTTCTGAATTTGAGTACTTTTTTGATTTGAGGAGCTCGTGGCTAAGTAATAACAGCCGCACGGGTCGATCCATCAGGTTAAGCTACGCTTGCCGGGGTTCTGTATCATGATATAATATTTGACGATTATTCTAACTTATGGAGTTGTATAATGATAATATTCTGTAAAGCCATATTTTTTACGGCCGCAAATCATATTTTATTCAACATACAATCTAAAACTGACCTACTAATTGCAAAAACCGTAAGATTTTAATTTCGCGGGATAGCTAATCGCGTCCCCCTTAAGTTAAATATTGAATTCTAGTACACATAAAACTTAATAAGTGCACAGAAAATGTCGATGTTCGTCAATTCGCCATTGAACCTGTGCGAAGCAGGGGCGCGTCGCTAGTAATTCTGTAAGTTGGCCGTTATATAAAATAAGAAAATTTATTGAAAATGAAATAATTTCGCACGTTTATAAGTTTACGGAGAATCATCAATCTTTATTATTAAAATATCTAGCTTCGTAATTAAATTTCTTTTGAACTAGCTAGCTGCTAGAGTATTATACAGACGACTTAGGTAAGAACTTTTATTATTCATACATAGAATAATATACTTTCATAGTTTCTCTAGCCAATATTTTGAAGCAATTTATATTTATGATACTAGATTGAGTTTCTCAAAATCGCAATAGACGAGGAAACCGTAGACCACCGGTAGGACTTCAAAGACACTCATTATTTTATCACCTAGCATTAAGTTAAGTATATAATCATCGATCTTCGAATTCCCAGATTTATGATGCAGAGACAAAAGTAGATAGATTATTTATTGTACACTCATTTATGGGTAACTAGGACACAACGTGAATGGTGATGACCTAATTTGAGATTTTCTTCAGTAAGGTCAGAAGCGAATAGTCGCAAATGGCGTGCGTGTGATCAATGTCATCATCATCATCATCTGCCTAGCCTTTTCCCAATAGGGAATATGCATATGATTCAAATATGGGCCAAATATTTTTTTTTATAAACTATGTTACTTCAGAATTATGCTTCCATCAATATTTTTGAATAAAATTTCTTTTTGAGCGAGAAATTAATTTTTAAAAAGTCCCAAATAACTGTGGGTAATTCAAATACTTGAAAAGGCTAAGAGCGGATGTGACGTAACAATCCGGGATAACAATCAAAATGTCAATGTCAAGTCAATCAACAAGTGTCAAGTCAATGTCAAACGCTCATAGAAAAAGGAGTGTTTGACGTTGACTTGACAGTTGCTTGTCTGTTTTCACAGACGGTGACGTCACCACACCAAGCGCGCCAAATGGAGGGCGTTTAAATAGCCCGGATCGGTTGGATATTTTTAAACATTTTTTTAACAACTTTAAATTGCTTTTCTGCCGTCGATTTTTTTTTTACTATTATTTGACGATGTAAACTATCGAATAAAAAGATTAAAAAATTACATGCATATTCCCTATTATGTTGGGGTCGGCTTCCAGTCTAACCGGATGCAGCTGAATAACAGTATTTTACATGGAGCGACTGCCTATCTGACCTCCACAACCCAGTAACTGGGTAATACGTTACCCCTTGATAAGACTGGTTGTCAGACTTACGGGCTGCGTGTGATCACTGACAGCTTTTGAACGCGGTTTAGATGTGCTGGGAGCCTAGACAAGTGACAATCGCTTGGAAAGCGTTTCGTATTTCTACAACGACTTTCAACAGGATTGACATAAGCTTTTCGATAGCTTATGTCAGTCCTATACATTTTTGCCTTTTACATCATCGTTATCGCTGATAGAATGTCACTTTGTCTAGGGCCTCTGGTCGCTTTCAGTTTCATTGGTGAAAAACCCTAACAAATTGATTGCATTCAATAAATATAACGGTATTATTGTACACTGATTTATGGGTAACTAGGACACAATATGAATGGTGATGACCTAATTTGAGATATTCTTCAGTAAATTCAGATGCGAATAGTATATAACCTATAAAAAATACAATTTTAAAAGTAATTTATTAAACTAAAATGTTGTAGCTATCGCCTTACATAACATTATCTACAAGGCAAGTCACTCCCTCAACGAAATTACATGGAATTAGAATGAATAGAAAATGCTTTAAATCTGGAGAGCGCAGTTTATGGACAAATATTGTACTCAAAGTTCGGAAAATAATTATTATGTAGGTATCTAAGATCTATCGTACTGTACAACTAATTAATCACAAGATTTGTCATGATCATTTGTATTGTAACACCCGGTTTATTACTTACTTAACAAAAGAATAATTGTAATCAATTCTTTTGTTAAGTAAGTAATAAACCGATTCAGATTCAGATTTGACAGAAGATTTCGCGAGAGATTAGTCTCTCGGGAAATCTTCTGTCAAATCTGACATTGAATTAGCTGTTGTCATTATTGAAACGACACCACAACCATTTGATATACTAAAGGGTTTTTTAGTATATCAATGACGACATCCTAAAAAATCGCTCACAAAAAATCACTAGACATGAAATCTGACAGCAGATTTATATACCAAAGATGTTAGAAGGCTTTTAAAAGACACAGATTTTCCAAATTAATTTGCTAGAAAAGCAACCATCGCTTGCAACGTAAAAACCATACTAATTCTAAATTACAAGCCACTTCCACCGCCTATACAGCTTCGTCCGTCGCGTGTCAACAAGCCATACATCATCTCCACTCAAAGCGCATAAGTTGCCAGGTTCTAATCAAGGTGCGACCCATTGATTGATAGAACACCCCATGAACTCGGATCCCCATGGACACCCCATGGACACCCTACGGGGAGCCGACAGTGTGATTCATACCGGTTCGTGTTGATTATTATTTTCGTGTTGGTCTAATAGTGGTTGCTTTGATTCCATTTATTATTGCAGTTTTCAAAAATATTCAAATTCCTAAAATGAGGACAATATTTTAGATAATTGAATATTTTTAACCGACTTCTTCAAAAAGGAGGAGGTTCTCAATTCGTCTGTATATTTTGTAACGCCATTACTCCTTCAATTATGAATCAATTTTGATGATTCTAAATTAATTGATTTTTGTTTGGTAGGTCATGCTTCAGAGGTGGTCCCGTATAAATGTTATTAATTTTACTTGCGTAGTTTTTGAGTTAGCTTCAATAATAACGTATTTTTCCCAGTTTGCGTATGTAGACCACCGACCGAAGTCGGTGGCAAAAAACGAAAATGGAAAAGCAAAGACAGCGACTTCCGAAATAAAAGTTATTTTTCACTTTTTTTGTGTTTTTTTTGGAAGTTGTTTTTTTTTTTTGGAAAAAGTTATTTGTTTTAGTATTCAGAGTCACCGTTTTTGGAATTTTCTGTGGTATTACTATTTTATATCTTCTTCTTTAACAACATGTATCAGTAAAGCATGGTCATATTTAAGGGTGTGGTACATACAGACCATCAAGTTGAATTACTTTCTTCATGAGACCAACATCGTAATCGCGAAAAAATAATCAGCGATCCCATACTTTTAGGTATATTAGGTAGATATTGAAGTTTTATATGGGACAGACGATATTTTTCTTCCTAAAAAAACCCATTTCTTCCTCCAGGTCAGCGGCGTTCTCCAAAACACGGGTCAGTCCCTGGTCTTCCGCGTAGAGAAGGACTCCAAACACCAAGTGAACATCAGCGGAGGCCCGCTGTCCTACCGCTACCAGTTTGAAGAGATCTACTTCCATTATGGCATGGAAGACAACCGCGGGTCGGAGCATCAGATTGATCATCACACTTTCCCTGGCGAGGTGAGTAGATTTTCATCATGTTGTGGCGGCATCTACATCGCCACATGCGAACTACGCATCAAAGACCTGACGTCACAAAAAATCCTGCATCGTACAATGAGAGTTTACCGCGTGATCGACATTCAAGATCCCAACATCAATCGTTGGGCAGTTGCCCGCCAGACACGACACCCGTCTGATTGGAGGATCCTCCCTTTTCTATAGAGGATGAGTGAACTTTACACCCTGTTCCTTATACCTCTAAACTCTATATTGGTTGGCAAACAAGCCGACGGTTCACCTGGTGAGTGGTGCTGCAGCTAAAGGGTACGCAGATGCATTACTATATCTGAGAGGTAAAGATGAAATGTTCTATGTTTAAAATTACACCCACTCGGGAGAATTTAGTAAGATACTTCCACGAACGAGCTCGTATAGACGGACCTCTAAGTACTATAGAATCATAGAATGAAAATGCACTATGACTGTGTTTGTGAACGCAGCGAACGTGCAGGATAGGTCAGCTCATCTTAAAATCTATGGTTCAGACAGATAAACACAATTAGCACTCGAAATGGATGTAATCCAGTCCTCCTCGTAAAAGGGTTACCTCTCACCAAATGAATTTCAGAACATCTGAAAATTACCTTCTGATGTTCTGAAATTCATCAAGTACTTGACCTCAAATATTAGGTTTCACACATATCAAAAGTATCCTGCACACACATCCGCATCTCATCATGCATATTCTAAACAAACATTCAATCCATCAGGGGGCCTAAACCGGCCACATTAGCAATTCCTCTAAAAGCCTGAATCGCAGCTGTCATTAAAAACTCCTCTAATTTGACATAAAAGCAATTCATAATTTGTGGACGAAAGAAAACTGTCAAACAGATGAATTTTGTCGTAATATTGAATTACACGCAGATCTTATGAATTGTCAGTTTGTGACATTTAACGATGATTCAGAATATTTTCTTATTATGATTCTGCTAAAGTGACAGTTTTAAGCCCCTTGAATTCTAAAATGCATCATTCATGCTCAAAAATTATAAAACTTTGTAACCACAACGCAACGTACGTACAGTTTCTGAATTCCCCTTTAATAATAACACTACACGAATTCACAACAATGTTCGGAATATAACTCTATAACAACTAAACCTGATACCAGATAGTACCGGGAAATATTAAATCACCTCGTATAGTTCGTTTTAGTTGTCACAGGATAACTAAAGCTAGTTTTATAGGGGGTTAAGTTTTTAGTCTCGAATTTTAGTCCAATTGAAAAAAGACTAACTACAGAGTACAGAGTTTACTGAGTAGTTAGTCTACTAACGTTCCCAAAGTATCATGATGTTTTATGAAACTAATGAACATTATTGTCAACCATGTCAAATATTTTATTCAGTAAACGGCATGAACACTGAAATCTTTAGGTGTGAAATATAGCCGCCTCGCTCTAAATGAAAATCAGAATCAAATCTCAATAATCGTAGCATTTGGCAACGCCTAAGTAACTATTCTTACACAAGGACTGAAGACAAATTCTGACCAGTAAGAAACTGTGATGCGACCTAACCTACCTAAATTGACTTAAATCCTTTTGATCGTTTCGATCTAAATTTAGCATAAAAAACTCGTCCTTCGCTAAATTTCGCGCACCATGATTTAGTTCCACATGAAACCCCCTTTATCCACAGCCAGGTAGTCTAACTATGCAACCGTCTGACCGCAGACTGGCAACTATGCACCCACATTCCGATAACTGACTAACTTCGGGATACCGTCTTCGATTTCAAATTAATTCCGGTTTTATTAAGCAGTTAGGGGTTAAAGTATTTATGATATAGCCGGAGGGTTTGATTGAAAAGTGGGTTGTTGATGTGTAACTATCTTCTAAGTTACGTAATGTATTGGATGTTTCATAGTACGTTTATATGTAGCAAATATACATAGTCCTTACTAACTGTGTTTATCAGTTTGTTTAAGTTAAACTCGTTTTATACACATCATTTATGTATAGAGTTTGGCGTAAGATTGGCATAACCGTACGTTTGCACTTGCGAAACATTCAAGACAAAACATGTTGAAATCTCTAGATCCTGTCAAAAATTGTATGGAAAATTGACAGAAAATAGAGATTTCAACATGTTTTGTCTTGATGGCCAGTGCAAACGCACGGTTAGATGACACGTTGAACAAGTGATTACGTTTTTTTAGTAAGACCCATCCCTTATTACCACAAAACAGTGTTTATCAGTTGTTTAACTTAAACAGCTTTTAAACCTGACATTTCTGTATGGAGTTTGACATAAAACTGACATAAGACGCGTTGAATAATTGTCTAAGTTTTTGTAGTAAGGCCCAGTATGTTTAGTCGAATTCGTACCTCTGCTTTCCTACCATAAGGTTGAATTTCAGTTGCACGCCATAAAACCTAGCCTAAAGTATGAATTATATTCGATTGTTGCACTTCTATAGATTATTCTGGTAGTAGGTATTTTCTGCGTGCACATGCACACACGATTTGGCTTTTGTTGTTTTTGTTGGTACTTAGTGGTAAATTGTGGTAATTCCAGACTTACCAAGAGGTATCGCATTACCCAGTTACTGGGTTGTGGAGGTCAGGCAATGGCTCCATGTAAAATACTGGTATTCAGCTGCATCCGGTTAGACTGGAAGCCGACCCCAACATAGTTGGGAAAAAGCTAGGCAGATGATGAGTGGTAAATTGTGGTGGTGGTGGTTCTGCACGAAATCTATTTTATAATACCCATCGCATACAAAAAATAAATGAACCAAATACCACAACCAGATCTCCTTTAACGAATACCAAGTGATATAATTTCACAAGTCAAACAAATACCAAATGATAATAATTTCACAAGTCAACACTAAAACGCTACTGTTATCGAACACTCATTATTAGCTGCGAGGGTCCCAACGACCGAAGTTCGCTCTTTAACTTCGAATGCGATCGTTTTAAAGCTATTATGTCGAAATATTTCGACGTAATTTATCTGTGTCATTTTAGGGTTTTTAAATGATCGTGGTTTTGTAGTATGATATTTTCGCGATTGTTTTGAATTAAGCGGCGGCATTACATAACATAATGTACAATAACACATGACGCCTGTAATCCCCGATGGGTTAGGCAGAGGTGTACCTATATAGTAGACCCACATTTTGTTAATTATATAATTAAGTCCCATGTAAAAGGGTGACCCTATTGCCATCAAACGGGCACAAACCCAGACTCCGGCCTGCTACTGAGAAAGTTGGTAAAATCTGATTGTTTCAACAAATAGTATGCCACAGGTAATTACATCGCACTGTGTGAATCAGCTGGTCTTTCTGTAAAAATCTCAGCGTGAAAACTTAGGTGAAGTGAGCCTGAAGGGAGCTGTCATTCCAACTGATACTAGGGATTAAGAAAATTGACAGCTCACTTCAAACTCACTTCAACTTGGGTTAGTTCAAACCGCGACGTGACGCGACGCGACGCTGCGCGCACTTTTTAACAATTATCGAACTTATTTTCTTCAAGAAGAGGCATAATTACAGTGCGAGGGTTGACACGTGTCAAAGTAGGTACGCCGAGATGCGCGTAGCTGCGCAGCGCATGTAGGTGTACCTTATTGTGTAGTAAATAAATTCGATATTGTATCGGATCATAAAAAAGTGCGCGTCGCGTCGCATGTGAACTGACACTAAGTTTTCACTATGAGATTTTTACAAAATAGAACAACTGATTTATTAACCCGGTTCAGTGTATTAATTTTTCTGCATAAATAAATGAAAAATTGTTCTCAATCCACGGATAACAAAATTCATAACTATTAATTACTTACGAAACTCGAATAACTGTCACGATACCATTGTTTTTGCGTCGTTTTAATATCAATGCTTCCTAATTGGATATTCCAGCTACGCTATTAAATCACCAATTTAATCAATGAAAGTGTTTGGACCGAGCTAGTGACGAAAATTTTAGCTACAGTCGATTATTTCCAATCTGTGGACTGCGGTCTGCGGTTCTATCTTAATGACTTTTTGATTTAGCCATTATTACTGTTTTAACTTTATTGTGGTTTAGTATTTGTTAATGGGTACTTGTTTGTGGGTAGTTATCGATTGCTGCCTCATTAAAATAAATGAAAATTTGGTTTATTTTCACGCCTTTAACTCTTTTATTACAGGCAGAGGTGTGTAGGCGTATAGGTACACCCACACTCCTCCGCCTCACCTCTGCGTCCAGCGTTTGGCGTGGCAACAAGTTGTGTTCTGGTTCGCGACTGGTCAATCGTCATCCTGAGGATGCCTCGTTGAGAGGTGAAACGTTTCGATTTCTTACAGGGTTTTTTATGACTCTTGAGGAATAGTTAAGCCGAATAGGTTACTAAATATATCTACGTCTATTGTATTTATAACGCATTTCCGCAAAGTCACGCATGAATCAATTAACTAGGTACACCCTAGTTTTGACACGGGACACTTGTTTTTACATGAATGATGTAACTAAATATTTTTAGTTGCTTGCCCGTTCTTCTCCATAGGAACCTACTACGCTTTGGAATGGGTTATTGAATTCATCTTTCTGACTGATCGACTCCTTGACAATTCAAAAGTGTGTGTAAATTATTTAATTGAAATAAATGCTTTGAGTTTGCTTTTTGCCAGTTACTTCAACTACTATACCATAATCGTATAATAGAGAGTGAATCTGAGCTCGTGACTAAGTAATAACAGCCGCACGGATCGATCCATCAGGTTAAGCTACGCTTGCCGGGGTTGGTCCGTGGATGGGTGACCATCTTTACATATCAAGACTCCTCCGTGCCTCGGAAAGCACGTTAAGCCGTTGGTCCCGGCTATCATTTGTGGATCTTTGACAGTTGTTACGGGTCGTCAGAAGCCCGAAAGTCTGACAACCAGTCTTACCAAGGGGTATCGTATTACCCAGTTACTGGGTTGTAGAGGTCAGATAGGCAGTCGCTCCATGTAAAATACTGATATTCAGCTGCATCCGGTTAGACTGGAAGCCGACCCCAACATAGTTGGGAAAAGGCTAGGCAGATGATGAGAGAGTGAATCAATCACAGCCTGCGATGTGCTCGGTTAATAGCAATACCAATAGATTTGTCCCCTATTACATGGGACACTATAACTAGCGAAATGTGGGTGTACAAACACCGTCACTATGTTTGGACCCGAAAGTTTTAAAATGATACACTGCTATGATACATAGGATTTGTTACGATTTTCTTAAAGTATATTTCCAAAAAGAGCATGACGGCTCGCATGGTTTTTTAGGGGTATGAGGAACAGGGTGTAAAGTTCACCCATCCACCATAGAAAAGGGAGAATCTTCCGACCAGACGGGTGTTGTGTCTGGTGGGCAACTGCCTAACGACTGATGTTGGATTCTTGTATATATTATGTCCAGCGCGCGGTAAACTCTAATTGCGCGATGCAGGATTTATGTGACGTCAGGTCTTTGATGCGTAGTTCGCATGTGGCGATGTAGATGCCGCTACAGATTCAAACCAATGCATCGCCCAACGTTGCCATTAAATACTAGCTGTTTCGACTAACTAGCCAGCGAGCATTGTGACTACGATGAATTTGTAATCCGATATTTGTAACCTACTATGCACCTCAATAAAGTTATCGACATAGCTCACGGAATAAGCAAGCTCAAGTGGCAATGGGCCGGCCATATTAGCCGTAGAACCGATGACCGTTGGGGTAAACGTGTGAGTGGACCGCGAATCGGCAAACGTAAGGTAGGACGCCCCCAGGCTAGGTGGAGCGACGATCTTCCCAGGGTGGCTGGTAGCAACTCTTGCCGAGAATCGAGCTGAATAGCGTGCTATTGGAGAGGCCTATGTCCAGCTGTGGACTGCTGCAGGTTGATGATGATGCACCTCTGTTTATACCTTCAAGGAAAACTGATATATTAACTGTTATATTAACTAACGTAAGGTAGGACGCCCCCAGGCTAGGTGGAGCGACGATCTTCCCAGGGTGGCTGGTAGCAACTCTTGCCGAGAATCGAGCTGAATAGCGTGCTATTGGAGAGGCCTATGTCCAGCTGTGGACTGCTGCAGGTTGATGATGATGCACCTCTGTTTATACCTTCAAGGAAAACTGATGTGTTGTTTTTTAAATTATTTTATGTTAATTGAAGCGTACTTTTGTTCACAGATTCAACTGTATGGCTTCAACAAGGAGTTGTACCACAATATGTCGGAAGCTCAGCACAAATCACAAGGAATTGTCGGCATTTCACTTATGGTGCAGGTAGTAGGACTTTCTTAGTTTTTTTTCTATTTATTTGGAAAACAAAACAATTGAGTATTTATCTGAAGACCTCATAAACCGAAATTAAACAAGTATTAGACACTTCACTTGTTATTCATTTATTTTTTTGTCTTTCATCCGGCATCTTTCACTCGAAGTGAAACGTCTGAACGAAATTCGACTCAAAAGTGGAAAATGGATTAATTAATGAACCGATCCAACGGTGTCGGTTTTCAGCTCTCGGTACCTTTAACTCGAATATCGAATCATCGAAAAATGAAATGAGCAGATGAAAGTTTATTACTATGTAATTTTGTCAGTGTCGTGTGATCGTGTCACGAAACAAAAATTTACATTGACTTAAGCGATCCATTGCGGGTTTAGTGAACCCTTTTATAAAGTTTATTGGTCACAACCTTTCTAAATAAATTAATTAATTACAAAGTTTTAGTTTTGTTGATTGTGCAGAAAAATTGTTTATTCTGCACAAACAAAACGCACACACAATAGAAATAGATGATAAGAACTGTTACAACAGTAGCCAAAAGCCTCGTATTCAACCAATAAAAGTAAAATAAAAATTGTTGGTTTCACTTGTTATTATTTCATTGTTTATTATTTTTTCGCAGGTTGGAGAACCGACTAACACAGATTTTAGGTTGATCACTAGCGCCTTCAATAAAGTTACATACAGAGGTAAGCAAAGTCAAAGGATATGACGATTTTTTGTGTCTTAACGGGGATGCACTTAGGTAGCCCGCGAAGTTCAAATTTTCTTATGTTTTTTGCAATTCGCAGGTCAGTTTCAGGTTGTAAGTTTATTAAAATATGATTCGCGGCCGTAACAAATATGGCTTTACAGAATTATAATCATTAGAATCAGCAATACAACTCTCTGGCCTCGGCAAGCACGTTAAGCTATTGGTCTCGGACCAATGGCTTAACGTGCTTTCCGAAGCACGGAGGAGTCTGGTATGTAGATGGTCACCCATCCACGGACAACCCCGGCAAGCGTAGCTTACCTTTGTTGTATATAAATTCACGTTTGTTGTATGGGAGCCCCCTTAAATATTTATTTTATTCTGTTTTTTAGTAGCTATAGCGGCAACAGAAATACATCATCTGTGAAAATTTAAACTGTCTAACTATCTCAGTTCATGAGATACAGCCTGGTGACAGACGGACAGACAGACAGTTGGACGGACAGCGGAGTCTTAGTAATTGGGTCCCGTTTTACCCTTTGGGTACGAAACCCTAAATCGCTAACGAAATGAAGCAACGTTATGTAACTGCCACATACAATTTACTAGGTTTATTCTCAACAACATTGTCTTGCAGGTGCCTCATTCCCCATCAAGCACCTGCCGCTAAGTTCTCTCCTACCGAACACGCAGCAGTACCTCACTTACGAAGGCTCCACCACGCACCCCGGCTGTTGGGAGACGGCCGTCTGGATCATCTTCAACAAACCTATCTATATTTCTAAGCAAGAGGTAGTTCTCTTATTATTATTTTTACGTCTTCTTCCACGTCTACTCTCATTTCATTTTGCTCCATGATGACCTATCACCGCGATCAGGGTATTATGTTGGCTTCTAGGATTGTACACAAAAAGTTCTAGTAAAATCAAAACAGTCACAAAAATAATAGAACTATTAATATTTTCGTAAGATCCCTATAATTGTACTTATAACGCTAGATGTAGAGAAATACACTGATTAATGATAAAATAAACGAATTACTACTAAGTATATACTAATTTAAAAAACTTAAATATTCAATGGCACTTTTGTCGCAGTGGCTAAGCAATCAACTCCTGAGATACCCATGAGATACATCATGAACTCATGAGATACATTCTAATCTGTCTCAATCTGTCAAAATTGAAATTGTTTATTGAAATAATTGATTTACATAAATATTAACAAAATAGGGCCTTAAAAACTAGAGGTAAAGGTATATAATAATTGGAATATACCTGTATCTCAGGTATCTCACTCAAGTGCTTATATATAAGTGTGATCTAAGATTTCAACAAATAGTAAAATGATTTATCTACTATAATTATATTATTTTTTCATTCAAATGAAGAAAAATAGTACCTATGCTACTTTTTTGCATCAACGAAATACATTTAACAACTTTTTTTTTAGTTACCTCTTTTATTTTGCATAAATTAATTATGCTTTTGACATTAATTGTCACTGAGACGAGATTGCGACTAGATTTTGAACTTTTTTAACTACGAGACTTGGTCTTCTGGTCTAACTGTTTGCTGATTTAAGTTTAATGCCTAAACCCGTCTAAGATATAGAAGAAATTCCTAGTCATCCTAGCAAGTCATTTCAACTCCCATATTTTCCCAGATGTACGCCCTCCGTCAGCTGATGCAAGGCTCCCAGCTGACCCCTAAGGCTCCCCTAGGCAACAACGCGCGACCTGTCCAGCCCTTACATCATCGTACTGTGAGGACCAACATCAACTTCAACAAGCAAGGACTTCAGGTAAGGATTGTTAAAACTGACTTAATTATAAATATTACATCCGCCGCTAACTAAATTCGTTTCCAAATCAATGTCTGGATTACTTCACTACTCGTTTTCGCACGTAATAAAATATATTCCACAAAGTGACAAGTATATAGATAAGTTTTAAGTAACAGATAGAAATAACAGATATTAAAAAAAAAGGTAATAATCGTAGGTATAGGTATCAATTGTTCCTAACAATAAAACATATATCTGTTCCTTAAAGTAACAGATCCTCAAGACTGTTACCGCGGTTGTTACTGTTAAAACTTCCGATACGATTTCCGACTTTAAGCGAGAAGAAATAAAGAAGATACCTATTCAATTGAGATTTAAATACGTATTAATTTATCCGTACAAAAATAACACGCTGTTATTTTAATAACAGATATTTGTATCTGTTATTTTTTTGTAACAGTAACAGTGATAACAGATATTGTGTTTAACCTGTTACAACTCATCAAAGTCAAAGTCAAAGTCAAATAATTTATTTCAACTAGGCACATTAAAGGCACTTTTGAACGTCAAAATCATCTCTACCTTCATCTTTCTTTTTGGTGATTGACTAACCTGAGGCCCTAGACAAAGTGACATTCTATTAGCGATAACGATGACGGAAAAGGCAAAAATGTATAGAACTGACTTATTATGCTATCGAAAAGCTTATGTCAAAGTCGTTGTAGAAATACGAAACGCTATCGAAGCTATTGTCACTTGTCTAGGCCCTCTGGTGTCAGTTTTTTTACGCCACCCATGGGCCTCCGACTTCACAAGCCGTCGGGAAATATCCCTCAGGCATCCCGGTTTCCTCACGATGTTTTCCTTCACCGTTTTTGAAGCAAGTGATAATTAGTCATTTGTAATCTATGTAATTCTGTAATTTGTGGAGATAAAATTAACATTATTTACTTATTAAACATTATTAACGATTAGACTTTATAATACAAGGGTTATCAAAAAACATGTTATGATAGCATGACGTGGATTCAAATGATCCTACAAAATGTACAGGAATAATACGAAACAAACAAACATACACCTGTAAATCTGCAAGATTTCTCTCTTATACAAAAGGAGTGTACAATAAAAACCGGGTTATCACAAAGTTACCAAATAAATGTGATATAAACAGAGTTTGAACTTGTGCCTTGTACTACACCGCTTGTACCTTAGTGTATGAATGAGACCAGGGGGCTTTAAACGGCCACATTAGCAATTCCTCTAAAAGCAATTCATTTCCTGAATTCCCAGCTGTTAGTAGCAATTCCTGATTTGACACAAAAGCAATTCATAATTTGTGGACTATTTTACGAATCTCCATAGAAAACTGTCAAACAGATGAATTAATTCGTAAATAAGAATTGCACGCAGATCATATTATGAATTGAAAGTTTGTGACATTTTACGATGAATCATAATTGTTTTGATTCTGCCGAAGTGGCCGTTTTAAGCGTTCCTCCTTACAATCAGAAGAAATAATGTCGCAAGTCTATTGATTTGAGGGTAAAGGGAATGTTGAAAGGATCGAAGGATGAAAGAAATAATCTAAATCCTTTTTTTTTTCTAAGATCGAACTACCAAGCCTATTTTTTAAACTAACCTTGTAGCGTTAAACAAAATATTTTAACTTTAAAATATTCATACTCAAAGGAGTATACTTAGTTGGGAGATAAGACTTCGTGGCTCAGTGAGTTATGTTCCCGTGTTTAGTGATGCGAATACCGGGATTCGTAGTTGGGTATGGACGATTATTTTTGGGGTACATGGCAGGTTGTTTGTGGTACATTTTTGGATGATGATTTTAATACCCCTTATATTTTATAGATTTTGAAACGCAATTCACAATTTTTCAAGTAATATTTATGGAATAACATTTTTTTTCCATACGCTGAAATCCGTATAAAAACAAAAGTTTAATACGATTCAAAAATAAAAATATATACAAACTATGTAAGTTATATTTTACGTATTTTCTAAAAAAAAGTCTACAACTAGAAAACACATACCTTGTATAAAAAAAAAACAATTTAAAAATTATAAGCTGGCCATAACCTCCTAACACTATAATATCTAACGAATAACACAATACAGCTTACATTTATTTATAAGACCGCCACTTGCAACAGACTTAAACACAACCAAATTGCATGGCCAGTAATAAATCTTGAACAAATCCCGGTCTAAGAGGTCTTGTCCGACTCCACAGAGTAAAATAATTTACGTCTGGACACGACATGTTTAATCAAGTTGCTATAGCTTGAAACAAGGCGATCAGGGAAAAAGGAGATAAAAAAGTAGAATGTTACAACTTAATTATTTGGTTATATCTGTTTTTTTTGGTATTTGAACTTTGGTAAACTAGTATGCGATTAAAGACACTATTAAGTAATATTGTGTTCAACACAATAATAAATAAATAAAACATTAACAATAAAGCAAATGTTCCCGATACCGGTGGGCTACTATTATTTATATTTTTAAATGTTTTTTTTTCTGTTTTTATAAAAATATTTAAAAATGTAAAGGAGAATGACCAGGAATGTAGGGCACCCTGTACCAAGCGAAAAGTCCGCCTGTCACAACCAAACCTAGTGTATTTAGAGGAGAATTAAATGCTCTTCTTATATTGTTAACTTTTTTTTACATGGATTCCCGCAATTCGTATTTATTAACCATTTATCTACTTCATATTTTGAGGTTAAGTTCGAGAAAGTGACAGGCTCGAAATGGGGAAGTTGATGACAAATGAAGCGGTACCTAATATCGGTTGCTTTTTATTCTTGATTTGGCGCTTGTTTCCTGATGGATAATTATACAATACATCACTGATAGTCAATAATAATTCTTGGTGTCAGGTTTTATATATAATGATAATGGATATCAATAATCATGTAGGTAGGTACTCATAGTATGTGCAGCTGGTAGTCTGAATAAGTAATCAATTTAGTACTGTGTTTACTGATTCCTAATATCTTGAAATCTTAACATAACAGCAGGCCTGTTTTCCCAGAAGAGTTAGGCAGAGTTGTATTTACTATATAGTACACCCACTTCTTGAACTTCACATGTTAGTAAATAATAATAAGGTGATAATGTTGTTAGTACCTAATAAGGCACTTATATCAAAAATGAAAAACGCAGTTAAGATATATTCATATTTACATAACGTATATGACCTCGACCGCTACCAGGACAGAGAAAAGAAATATACAAATAAAACAATAGGTAGGACAATTGGGTTGCGCTCGGGAACGCCTTGCAACTGTTGCAATACGTAGCATGGACTGTCCACATCCAAAGCACACATCACTCCACATTGTGACCAAGTGTTAGTTCAGGTATCAGTTCGGAATTTCAGGGAGTTTTTCTTGTATCAATGCGAAACATTTGTAACATTATGAATAGGAACTACCAGGATTGATCTGAAAGCATAAAAACTGTTTTTTAATCCTTAAATTGAATAAATAGTCCCGGAAGTAGGTAGGTACTTTAGAAGCTAACTATAATATACATGCTTCTACTAGGTGAGGTAACACTTACAGACGTCGCGTCGGTACAATCTATGATGTTAAAACACGATCATATCCACGGATATATTTTCTATGTAATATATTCTAAATTGTTCTAACAATACTAGTGAACGGTTTAGGATACGTCGGCGACGCTGACTTGCTGGCCAATGTCTTACTCTAGTTGAGGGCATCGCTAAGGATTATCACACAAAGACTACGTTATGAAAACGCACCTGAGCCCCCGTTTTTGTTAATAAGTATTACAAATTATTATTCAAATAGTTCAGATGAAACCAGTATTGGAAGTAACGTCATCCATGACGGCGCCACAGAATAATTATTGCAATACGTCACAGTACAAATGACATTTTACTTTTTTGAATAGGTCCTCTTTTCATTAAATGTATTTATTTGCAATGTATTCCAAAAAAATAATAATAAATTATTACGATGTAACGCGTGACCTAAAGATGTTTTTTGACACACATAAAAATATATTGTATCCTAATATAAAATGGCAAATTGGTACAATTATCTTCTTCATTTTTTAATGTTCGTTGACAGGTAGGTACCTATATTTTTAACATAGTAGCAACATTCGGAAATGAAGTGCAATGTCAGTGACATAAGCGGAAAATACGTACCACAAAAGTAAAAAAAGACTTTTATTTTTTGTGTCCGAAAGCCGGGAATCGTTTTCATAACAAAATCGTATATCTGATTTAAAAAATAGGAGTAATTTTATGAACTGCGTTTGGTTGTGACACTCTAGCTCCTTTGTTGGTACGACAATATGGCATTCTCCTTTATAAGAAACAAAATAAATAAACGAAAATAAAGCAAAAATAAATAAAAAAGCAAAAAATTAAAAAAGAAACATTTTGTTTCAGTAATTAGGGGTAAAATTTTAATTTTGCGTGCTACTTTAGCAAACTCCCCTTAATAAGCTACTTACAATGAAAAATTATAGCACAAATAGTTATTATGTCAAATTCAGTAGTTTATAATTTTAGTTTAAATAAAATAAACCGAACGGTCGCAAATATCTTTCAAACTTATCAAAAATGTTGGTAAATTGATGGTTTTTTGACAGATTGCGAATGAGATGCAAATGTTCTTAAAAATAAGGGAATTGTCCCGCTGCTCTGCGCAACGTGATGAAACAACTGAATGAGGAGCCAGTTCATTAATTCTGATATTTTTTGTTCCAGGGTTCAAACAACTGTCCAGACATGTACCGAAATATGCATTATACAGGTATATTTTTAATTACTGTATACTAAATTAATTAAATGCACTCAATTCTCTCGCATCTTGAATGGAACTCTAGAATGGAGCATGTACCGACAAATAATTTATATCGATAATTTAAAGCACCAACTTCTGGTTAAATGTTTCGTATCAAGATTTATTTGGGCTTTGAACGAGGCATGGATTTAGATTTGTGCCTCGTTTTGAGTTTGTTTTTTAAATACAATTAATAGCGCAAACCCATTTTGTTTTTGAATTATTTTAAATAAAATCAGTACTTTGTTTTTTTCTAATATTGATATGAAACATCCATCTCATCTGAATGCAAGTGAATAGCGCTTGAAACAGTCGATCTATTCTGTAAAAATCTCACCGTGAAAACTTTGGTGAAGTGAACTGTCAATAGTGTCAATCCCTAGCATTAGGTGGGATGACACTGACAGCTCACTTCACCCAAGTTTTCACGGTGAAATTTTTACAGAATAGCACTGCAGTTTGTCTTCACTTTTCTTTCACCGTTTTAATAAACTTTCAGCACGATACCACCGCAAGAGACGTTCCAAAAAAAGTGTTGCATGCAAAAGGCACGATAAACCAAAGAAATGTCACAGGAATAGGTATAGTTTGACATGATAGTAAGATAATGTAGTTAGATATTGAGCTTTATTTGTAACTAGCTTTTCCCTGTGGCTTCGCCTGGGTGGGGGTCAAAACGAGCGAGTTACTACCGGGTTAAAGAGTCCTATGTCCTAATCCAGGCCATGGTCTACCTATGTGCCACATTTCATTGAAATCTGTTCAGCCATTAAGGCGTGACAGAGTTACTTTCGCATTGTATAAGATTTAGTATGGATATAGGCTTATGTGATCATCATTTCAGCTGAAAGACGTCCACTGCTGGACATAGTCCCCCCCAAGCACCGCCACGCCGACCGGCTATGTGCCTCCCTCATCCAGCAGACTCCCGCGGCCTTTAAAAGGTCTTCGGCCCATCTTGTGCCTTCCTTTCGGCTCCATCGGCCATCTGTTCTACGAGCAATGTGCCCTGCCCATTGCCACCTAAGTTTGGTAATTCATCGAGCTATGTCGGTTACCTTGGATCTCCTGAGGATCATGAGACTCTTGTAGATTTTGAAAATACCTTTCAGTGAATCTACATATCATGAAGAATCTACATATATTATTAGTAACGTACTTATTTTTTGTTTATGCTTTGGGTTGTACGTGTGAATCATCATTTGCCTAGCCTTTTCCCAACTATGTTGGGGTCGGCTTCCAGTCTAACCGGATGCAGCTGAATACCAGTATTTTAAATGGAGCGACTGCCTATCTAACCTCCACAACCCAGTAACTGGGTAATACGAATCCCCTTTGGTTAGACTAGTTGTCAGACTTTCGTGCTTCTGACGACTCGTAACGACTGTCAAAGATCCACAAATACAGCCGGGACCAGCAGCTTAACGTGCTTTCCGAGGCACGGAGGAGTCTCGATATGTGAAAATGGTCACCCATCCACGGACCAACCCCGGCAAGCGAAGCTTAACCTGATGGATCGGCCCGAGCGGCTGTTATTACTTAGCCACGAGCTCCTCCGGATTGTAAATGTGAATGTCTTTGTGATTCAATTGAGCTTGTTATGGTTTGTCTTGTATGTGTTTTTAGTACCAGTAAAACTGTATTATGCTTTTATTAATTTAGCTGCAATGTGTACTATAAATATCTGAAGTCCAGTTGTCTTGATATGCACGATGTATAATTTATTTTGATTTCTTTTGTTTTTTTTTATTATTTTAGCCTTAGAGTTGTCTGAAATGTCAGATTATCTAGTGGGTATTCCAATTTCTAACAAAAAAATTACAACATCAACAAGTACCAGTTTGCCTCCTACAAGTTTACTTAACGAAACCAGTTCGAGTAATGAAACCAGGTAATTTTATTTATTAAGTACACAACAAGAGTATGACTTTCTTTGAAAATAATTAAATAATTTTTCAGAATAAGGACTTTCAACATTATTTTATTTTTTTACCAATCTTATCGTTTTCATTTTAAGAAAACATCATTGAAATTCATTGTACTCACAAACGTAATCGCCAAAATTTATAAAACTGTATCATTGATATCTGTCATTCTGAGGACATAATTATTTAATAGGCTTTTTTACTATGGAGTGACAATGTATGTAAATATGTTATTACAAGCCATTTCAGTGACGTCATCGTTTGTTTTCGATTTTTATAATTTTACTAAAAAGGTATATTTATACTCTGGATAGAAAATCCTTTTCAGGATTTTTTTGTATAATTATATTATATTTTTTTTTTATTTTACAGCAACCCAATGGCCCAAGGAGCACAGCTTGCGGTACAGAAGCGTTGATGATCTGTCTCTTGCGCACAATTAAAATTAATAACACCTTTCGTGCACCTTTTTTACAATCTATTGCCATTTTTGTATCATTACTGAAATCGAGGAACACTTCTTTTCATCAAATCAATATGACATCAAAAAACGGTATATAAAATTCGTTACTGTTTATGAGACATGCCAAGATAAAATAATGTAATGTTCAACTACTGCAGTTAAACTTGGTTCAGTACAAAAACTAAAGTTCCAATATTATATTAGCAAGTAAATATTGAATGTTTTATATTCTTTTGTAAATATAAAAATATATAATCATAGCATACAATCATAGTTTGTTAGAAATATAATATAACTTAGATACAAAGTTCCAAAGGTAACGTTAAACATTCGGACAGTAGTCGCTTAGCATACATACATATTATTATATATCAGGCCATCACGAATTGATTTATTATATTGCTCATGTAAATAAAAATACCACACTGCATATTAAATATAGTTGACTATTCATTTGAGGATTTTATCAAAAGGTAAACTCAGTTACTACGCCTCAATGCAATTATTACTCTCGACGAGGCAGAGACTTATAACGAGGCATTCGAGTCGCCTCGTTCGCTTAAATGTGAGATCAAGTAAATTAACTATACTAATCAAGCGAATATATATTCTACTTAGATATTTATGAAACTATGTAGCCATGTGTATCGTTACAAAGAAGCAGAGTAGAGAATATTATTCTTGCTATTGAATCAAATGAATGTCAAGCTCGTCTACATACATTTTAGTAACAAAGATTTCTGGAACTGCCAAAATTTCGCGTGTGTGAAGATGAATAATTAAAAAAAAGAAATATAATAAATTAGACCTAAAATAATAATTATAAATCGTCAATTGTGTAGACAATATTTCCCAGAATACCTACTGTTAAAATTTTAAGCAATATACTAAATAATACGAAGCTTTGAAGTCCTATTATATCTTGGCTATTACCTTGTATTATAAATATATAGATGTTATGTGTAGAAATACAAATGTATATAGGAATGTATATACAACATTTTTGGTTTTCAATTTATAATTAAAATGAAGTATCATAATTCGTCCACACTGATAAGTGTATTTATCGCAAAATATACGACTGTAAGGCTTATAATATGTGTAGGGTATGCGGCATTTAATATACAAAATATATAAAAACGATCACTTTATAATTTATGGTAGAAATTCTCAGCGCGGGTTTTTATAACATATAAAAAATAGCCTGAAAATAGCTTATATTCCTTTTGATGATGTATAATTTATTTTTTTGCGCTTTATTATAAATGTAACATATACAATTACAAAAAGGCTTATGATTAGATTGGTATACATGTATAATTAGACGGTAGACATAGAAATTGGCAAATTATAAATTAAAATACTGTTTATATCAAAACTCCGGTAAATAAAAAAGCTAAAAGTAGGTTAAAATAAATGTGTTTTGTTAACTTTTGGTAAAAAATATATAATAACTATACGATTACTGTAAGTAACTGTAATGTACCTATGGAATTAAATGTAGTAGTTTAGATGCCTGTGTTGTATTTTTGAGTTAAATAATAAAATGTTTATCAGAATTGATTGTTTAATTTTCCCTCTCATTAAGAAAATAAGGCAGACTTTTACACGCATTAGTTCAAAGATATCTATACAAAAAATCTCTCTAGTCAAGTGAGAAGTGATCGCAGTTTGTTTTTACCCGACTACGGCGAAGAAAAAAGGAGGGTTATGATTTTGACCGGTATGTATGTATGTATGTATATATGTTCATCTGTTCCCTTCTATCTTCCAAACCACTTATCACAATTTGACAAATGAGGTATCGTTAGAAGCGTCGTGATTGTCCGCTGGTTATAGGCTATGTGAAGTCACATTAAATTAAAAATGGCGCCTTCTAGAAGACATAAAGTGAGGAACTTAAAAAAAAAATGGTTTAATCGTACCATGTTGGATATCAAATGAAAGGGCTTAATGAGCACATTTCAAAAATATATATATTATAACACCAAAAGAATTTTAAAAAAAATCAAGTAATAAAAACTAAAACCCAACTACGACTTAAAAGGTATAAACAAGACACCACAGACAGACAAATTAAAAATCCGGAGTCACACGTAATCTGTTCGATTTATGCCCTAACACGTGTGACTCCGGATTTTTAATTTGTCTGTCTGTGGTGTCTTGTTTATACCTTTTAAGTCGTAGTTGGGTTTTAGTTTTTATTACTTGATTTTTTTCAGTTATTCAATATGCGTGAATCGAGAGTTAAAAAAAACACGATTCGAAGTGACAGAAGGACTTCATAAAGAACGTCTCACATTCAAGTAGCAATATTACTCCCTTTAATTATATTAAGATGTTACCTATTTAGGGTGTAATTACCGTTTCAGGCAAGAAAATTAACCACATAATTTAGTAAGAGTCAAATGCCAAAAACAATGGTTGTAAAGCGAGAAAAATCTAAAGTCGAATCATCGAAAAATTATATAATTATGTTTTTACTTAGTCTTATATCACCACAGACAGTCAATCCGTCGCCTTATCAATAAACCCAAGAAAAATACCACCAACCTTTACAAACCATCTTTCTCACTGTATAATGTATAAACCTATGAATACACCATACATAACATTACACCGTCTTCCTCAGATAGTAGATTAGCCATGAAACATTCAGGGAGGAAGCGCCACCGATACATATGTCCGTAGGACGGATGTGTCCGCCCGTCTACGACCCCCTCTTTCCTCCGGAACCAAGCGCCCGCTACGCCGTAGCATCGTAGAGCTACGACTGCTACGGCGTAGCTATGCGTTATCGTCTGTGATACTGGTTTAATGTCGTTGCAGTTACAATTTATTAAATTGTAATGTGTTTGTGGATTTTGTTTTTAGTTCACTTTTTCTGGGAAGCAGTTGTTATTGGAACCGATAACAGAATTGCAGATATTTTTGGACCGAAGTTCCATATTGCTCGTTATATTCTGCACGTTTGGCGAATGAGAGTGACACGGAAAAACCAAAGTGCAAATAGTACCGGAAAACCAAAGTGTCACGACACTTTCACGGATAATAAACTGTTTCAAGTTAAGGTATCTAGTTTTCAGCAGAATTTTTGGTATAGTGATAAGAGAGAAAAAATTCTTAAAAGAAATCTCACTAATTATTACTATATTACACACATAACAAATGATTTTGAAATTGTAATATTTACTCATCAAAATCAATTCATTCAAATCATTTCTTTGATATAATAAATAATAAAAATTCCGATACATCAGTGGACGTTTCTCACCGTATACGTCTGTACAAGTATCAGTACATAACTTATACTAGCAAAGTTAAACCAAACCCGCCAAAACCATAACTTCATCTACCTTAACTAACTTAGCATTAACTTAACTTCGAAACAATAACAGCATTCAAAAGTTAAACCCAGCCAATGACAACAGAGTTCTATTTTTAAACAACGTTACGCATTTTAAAAAGTTATTAATGTCGCTTGTGGCCCGAAGGCGGAAACTCCGCGGCCGGAAGTGGCCGGCGGCCATATTGTTTGCGGGTGAACTTCCGGCGTCCGTCGCCACTTGTCTCCAGCGAGTTGGTTGCATTACAGCACTTTAACATGTTTTTAAAGTTCTTTTGATGTTCAGGGTTTGAATTTGTGATGCAGTTAGGAAAGGAGTAACTTATTTTTGTATAAGTTAAAATTAAATGGCATTTTCTTTATAATTAGGGATCATGCACACAGCCTTCAGTCAAGTCAACGTCAAGTCACCAATCGGTCACGTAAAAAAATATAGTAACGTAGAAGTTGTAGGACGTTGGTACACAGTCACGTCACTACCATAAACACCTCATCATCAGCCAATAGCAGTCCACTGCTGGACATAGGCCTCTCCAATTGCAAGCCATTCAGCTCGATTCTCGGCAGCTCTCATCCAGTTGCTACCAGCCACCCTGAGAATATCGTCCCTCCGCCTAGCCTGAGGGCGTCCTACCATACGTTTGCCGATTCGCGATCTCTGCTCAAGAACACGTCTACTCCAACGGTCATCGGGTCTACGGCTAATATGGCCGGCCCATTGCCACTTCAGCTTGCTTATTCTGTGAGCTATGGCGACAACTTTGGTTCTCTGCCGGATAAACACCTACTAAGCAAAAACCACTTCCTTCACCCATAATTAACCACCAAAGCTTTCAAGCCGGGCCTAGGATCCTATCATAATACAAAAAGCCTCAATAACTGCATCAACCTACCCTTCAAAACAATAGGGATGAAGTTAAAAGCAGACCCAACTTCGAAACAACGCAAACTTATAGCGACGGCAAAACAAGCGGTCATACGACAATATCTGAATTATAGCGTGAGGTCCGCTAAAAAGCCGTCTCGGTAATTTCATTGTATCTTGGCGCGGGGCGAAGTGGCCCGCGAGCAGTAGGGTTGGCAAAATAAGTAAGACATTTTTTACATTTTTTTTGGGCGTTGGGAAGTAAAGTAGTGGGCGGTGGGAAGTAAAGAAAGAAGAATTATTAATAGGAGAGACGGAAACGTAACGGAACGGTTTCCGTGGCTAAGTAATAACAGCCGCACGGGTCGATCCATCAGGTTAAGCTACGCTTGACGGGGTTGGTCCGTGGATGGGTGACCATCTTTACATACCGAGACTCCTCCGTGCCTCGGGAAGGACGTTAAGCCGTTGGTCCCGGCTGTCATTTGTGGAAATTTGACAGTCGTTACGGGTCGTCAGAAAGCCGAAAGTCTGACAACCAGTCTTACCAAAGTATCCTTTGGTAAGACTGGTTGTCAGAGTTTGACATAAAACTGACATAAGACGCGTTGAATAATTGTCTAAGTTTCTGTAGTAAGGCCCAGTATATTTAGTCGAATTTGTACCTCTGCTTTCCTACCATAAGGTTGAATTTCAGTTGCACGCCATAAAACCTAGCCTAAAGTATGAATTATATTCGATTGTTGCACTTCTATAGATTATTCTGGTAGTAGGTATTTTCTGCGTGCACATGCACACACGATTTGGCTTTTTTTGTTTTTGTTGGTACTTAGTGGTAAATTGTGGTAATTCCAGTCTTACCAAGAGGTATCGTATTACCCAGTTACTGGGTTGTGGAGGTTAGATAGGCAGTCTCTCCATGTAAAATACTGGTACTCAGCTGCATCCGGTTAGACTGGAAGCCGACCCCAACTTGGTTGGGAAAAGGCTAGGCAGATGATGTATAGGACTGACATAAGCTATCGGAAAGCTTATGTCAATCCTGTTAAAAGTCGTTGTAGAAATACGAAACGCTTATACGCTTTCGAAACGATTGTCTAGTCTAGGCCCTTTGCCTGGTAAGACAAAAAAATCTCATTTCATTTATCACGATTTTTTCTGTTGACGCTACAGCGCGGCTTCCCATCGCGTCACAACTGAGTTACCGTTCATTGACGGCGTAATGCACTGCGTACACCGTTTATTGCTTGAACAACTCACTTAGCGGGTTATATAGCTCCTAGGCAAGCTCGTTAATGTGTAACAAAAACGTATGGTAGTCAAGTGAAGAATCGAAAATAAGTAAGCACATAAATAGCCCTCTATTCCTGTATACAGGTTAAAAAGACGTGATGGGTATCGCTTCTCACTTAGAAACACCATACATACCTTCACAGTCTCTTTTAAAGTCCAGACATTATCTTGGTCTGATCACAATGAGGACCATGCAGATTATTGTCTAAGATGGTTTTTTGAATCGATCAATCGATCAAATCGACAATGTTGGCCAATAAAATCTCACTGATTTATCATAAGGCTCTATTATTTTTTAAATAGTCTCTCTACTGATATCCTTGCAACAAAAGCAATAGACTGAATTTCAATGATCTACTTTCATTATAATTACGGTAAAAATTGCTACACTTAAAAATACTGTTATTAATTGCATAGTAATAGTAGATGATGTCTTCGATTTCGAACAAACAACTTTTAGGCCTTCCATTGATTCCTCTCACGACTAAAGCAAGTACTCAAAACTTAACAGCCACTCACAAGGCAGCACAAACCCACTAAGTGAACTTATAAACTTAACTCGTCCATAAATAAGACACACACACCGCTCATCTGCCCAGAGACCGCTAATTAGGTGTTAAATCACGGAAAACGACTGAATCCCAACGTGAAAATGTGGACCTCACTGTTTACTGTGATTTACACTTGTGAATACTCTCTAACACAGATTAAGGTAAGGCTATATTGTGGATGAGAAAGCGATAGATTAAGATTTTTAATATAACATAACATGTCTATCTCGTCACGTCGTCACGACACGTCCTAGAACCAAAAATTCGAAGACATGTGATATCTACCAACCCGCACTGGGTCCGCGTGGTGGATTACGGCCTACTATCTCACAGAAAGGAGGCCTATGTCCCAGTAGCAGACTTATACCAATAGTACACCAACATTTCGCCAGTTATGTTTAAATCCCATGTAAAAGTATCAACTTTTTGATGTATGGCTCTTTTTCTTTTTTCCTTGGATTGTAAATCGCTGTTGACGTACATTTAGTCAACGCAAAGTATTTGTAACAAGAAGTATACATGTGGAAGCTTGTAATTAGCCATTTTTACTGCCTAAGAATGAATTTTAATCGTGTTACTAGCCTGTAAGCTTTCTGTAAAATAAAATAAATAAATAAAAGGGGGCGTGAGCCTATTGCCCTCAACCGGCCACAGATCCAGACTCCGGGCTACTACTGAGAAATTCTCGGTCGGAATTTTCGGAATCGAATCCAAAATCATTAAATTAATGGGACCATGAGGTTTGGAAGGAGAAAGGGGAACAGCAGTGAAACTCTTGGTAAGACTAGTTGTCAGACTTTCGGTCTCCAAAGATCCGCGAATGGTCCCTCCATTCGCGGTATCTAAAGATGGTCACCGATACATAGACCGGCCTCATCAAGCATAGCTTAACCTGTTTGATCGAACCGTGCGGCTGTTATTACTAAGCGCCTCAATTTCAAATAGATTAAATAAATATTTAAAAAAAGTTTTATTTCACACATCTTGGCCCATAATATTGTTAGTAGAAAGACTTAAGAACTATGTTAGACATTTAAAATTTATATCTACACCCATGCTATAAATCCACTCTGAAAGTTTCTGAAACAGTTAGCTTATAGCCAACATTAAAACATCCAGTGTCATAGTAACCATAATATCATCCAAACGGGTATTATAATGTTGTACTGAATTTCATAATGCAACTCATTTCCAAAAAAAGAACATTGTCATTCACGAGCGTTTCACTAACAAAGCACCGTAATTTAAAAACAAAACACATTCGAATTCGAAAAAATTTGAATTCACTTCGTACCGCGCCATTTTTGTTCGATATTGGTATTGCAAAGAAACTTTTATAGAGGATTCATAAGATATCATGAGTGTAGATAAAGTCTTGTATGCAACTCTAAATAATTAGGTATTAAAACACTCATGTGATACTATTAAACCCACATTCGTGTTTTAATACCCTTATTATATAACAGTTGCATAAATAACTATGAAACAATTAATTAAGGTATTTGCCGCCATCTGAGGCCCCGGGCAGACGCACTTGTGCTTGAACCCAGTACCCCAGAAGGGGGCTGTCCACCTTGTGGCTGACCACGCTTAGGATGGTGTTGGGGTTCCCTCGCGTGCGGAACATCAACGAAGCGATGCGGCACCGCAGCACAGTGTGAAAGCCGTCAGTGTGCGCATGCGCAAACATCGCAGACGCACTACAGTAACGTGGGAGCCCCACCAGCACCCTGAACGCGTTATTATATTGTACACGGAGAGGGTTGATTATAAAAACGCCTTTAAAGCTCAAATCGCTCCCGCTTCTCACACAAACCTAAGCCTTAACAACACGGTCCCATCTCTCGCCGGTCGCGGTCGACTCGCCCAAATGGAATTGAAACTGTGACAATCCAGTTTGCGCTTCCCCACTTTTTCTTTACGCCACCTAGATTTGATTGAGTTCGTCTCACTTTGTGCTGACATTCGTATGGAATCAAACGAATCTAGCTTAGTACGGACTAAGAATCGATAGTGGAGACAATAGGTTTGTGTGGTTATAAGTACTATCAGTTTTATTAATTTTGTATAGCGAGAGATTGTTCAGTTTATGGTGATTCGAATAATCCATTCTACTCCATAATCCATAATATCCATAAACCATAATCCATAATCCATAATAATATTATAAATTTGAAAGTAACTCTGTCTGTCTTTCTGTTTGTCTGTATGTTACCTTTACCAACTGCCCCGTTGGTCTCATGGTTGCAAGCGCGACTGCAGAGCGTGGGGTCCTGGGTTCGATTCCCGGGTCAGGCAAAGTGTTATTGGATTTTTCCATTAGGAATTTCGTAGTAACAGCCCGGAGTTTGGAAGTTGGCGGTGTGATACCCCCGTGCCTCGGAAAGCACGTTAAGCCGTTGGTCCTACGCCTGATCTCTCTCCGGTCGTGTCGGATTGCCGTCCCATCGGACTATGAGAGTGAGGGAAGAGAGAGTGCACTTGTGTCTGCGCAAACACTTGTGCACTATAATATCTCCCGCGCCGAAGGCTAGTCTCCGTTGAGATTGGCCGCCGTGGCCGAAAATACGGTCTGGAGGACTATATGTTACCTTTTCACGCCTAAACCACTGAACGGATTTCGACGAAATTTGGCATGGAGATAGATGGCATCCTGGGGAAGGACAGGCTACTTTTTGTTTAAAAAATAATCCTATAGGGGTGATATAGGGGATGAAAGTTTGTATAGGCAACCCAGCATTTTTAGACATTACCGAGGGACGATACCCGACACCCACGCGGGCGTAGCCACAGGCAAAAGCTAGTAATAAAATATTTATTTTCTTTTCACTCTAAAGCCGAAAAGAGGAAATGATCGTGAAGAAGACGGTAACATAAAATCATGCGTTATTCGCCGATGGCTTAGGCAGAGGTGTACCCATAGTAGATACACCCACATTTCGCCAGTTATGTTTAAGTCCCATTTAATAGGGGGCGAGCCATCAATTGGACACAAATCCAGAGTCTGGGGTGCTACTGAGAAATTCCTAAAGGAAATAGGTATTACCCAAATAACACATCGAACCCAGTACCTCATGCTCAACAGTAGCCCTTGCGACCACTAGACCAACGAGGCAGTCGCTTAATAACAAAGAACGAGAAGAGTGACATCCACCAATTCATAAAAGGCCCGCGTTGTGCGTGAAGTTAGCTAAAGCAATCTACATATTATATTAAGTCGCTTTTCGTGTTTGTCTGTACGTACATAATAGGGAATATGCATGTGATTCAAATATGGGCCAAACATTTTTTTTTATAAACTATATTACTTCAGAATTATGCCTCCATCAATTTTTTTGAATAAAATTTCTTTTTGAGCGAGAATTTTTTTTTTTTAAAGTCCCAAAAAACTGTGGGTAATTCAAATACGTGAAAAGGCTAAGAGTGGATGTGACGTAAGAATCCGGGATAACAATCAAAATGTCAATGTCAAGTCAATCAACAAGTGTCAAGTCAATGTCAAACGCTCATAGAAAAAGGAGTGTTTGACGTTGACTTGACAGTTGCTTGTCTGTTTTCACGGACTGTAACGTCACCACACCAAGCGCGCCAAATGGAGGGCGTTTAAATAGCCCGGATCGGATGCAAATTTAAAAAAAAAAATTTAACTACTTTAAATTGTTTTTTTGCCGTCGAATTTTTTTAAACTATTATTTGACGATGTAAACTATCGAATAAAAATATTTAAAAAATACATGCATATTCCCTATTATATCCACATTGTTCTTCTAAACCACGCAACAGATTTTGATGAGGTTTTCACCATCGCGATCGCTTAGAGAATTTATTCCGTACATATTAAAGTTACATATTAAGAAATCTCAATGTTTTGTCAAGTCGTAAAAACCTTGCGAAGCGAGAGCGGGTTGCTAGTAAAGTAATATAAAAGTAAGTATTATTAGTTATTTATGCAACTGTTATACAGTATGCAAGGGTAAACACCGTTGTCAGTCAAACCATGGGTAATTGACTTAAATATAAAAATAAATGACCTTACAGCAAAAAATAACCTTATTTTCATTAAAAGGTTTTAAAAAGTAAATATCCGTCACTGTCCCGATACTCATGGATACGCGTTCGAGAGACTACGAAACAGCTGACGGCCGGTCATGTAACGTACCGCGCGCCCCGCCCGCCCCCGCCAACCGCCGGCCGCGGCCGGTCGTTGCCCTTGCGCGTAGGGTGAAATATTCTTGTGGAAAAATGTAGATATTCTTTAAAAAAAATAATTGTGTTTTTCCATTGATTTTACGTTCTATAAATGAAACCAAACCACTGGTTTCAAGGATAACGGTGTTTACACTAACACCCTGTATAACAAAGGGTATTAAAACACGAATGTGGGTTTAATAGTATCACATGAGTGTTTTAATACCTAATTATATACAGTTGCATACAAGATTTTATCTACACCCATGATATGAATCTTCTATAAAAGTTTCCTTGCAATACCAATATCGAACAAAAATGGCGCGGTACGACGTGAATTCGAATTTTTCGAATTCGAATGTGTTTTTTTTTTAAATTACGGTGCTTTGTTAGTGAAACGCTCATGAATGACAATGTTCTTTTTTTGAAATGAGTTGCATAATGAAATTCAGTACAACATTATAACACCTGTTTGGATGATATTATGGTCACTATGACACTGGATGTTTTAATATTGGCTATAAGCTAACTGTTTCAGATACTTTTATAGAGGATTTATAGCATGGGTGTAGATAAAATAGTTTAATGAGCTGGTTCCAAGGTTTTAAAGACATATTGTAGATGGATATAATGTAGCCTGCTGTTAGTCTGAAACTTACTCACTAACAGGTAAGTTAAGCACGATACTACCTACTAAGGTAAGCAATCGTGTAGGTATCTTCACTGCATGAGAAGAGGCTTTTGTCTTACAGTAGGGTCAGATAAGCTGTACAACAATACCCATAGTTATCTAGGCAACGCACCGATCAATGTCCCGTCTGTGTTTGCACTAACCCAAGAATTTGTTTATTTGTTCTACCCCTTGTCTTATTGGCGGCTAGTAAATGCCTTGGCCACACAGACCAAGGAGATGGGAGAGACAGCTAAAAAAAAAACACAAAGACAGCAAAAAATAATAGTAGGCCGCGAGAGTTGGGTGGACGAGTAGGTATGTTTACACGTGTTTTTTAACTTGGCACCGAGTCAGTCAGTCAGTTCACAAAAATCGCGGAGAACGGTAGCGTGCTGCGAGCGACACGTAAGTGTGCCGAGAGGCGAGTACGCACCGAGTGCATGTATATACCTGCAGAGTGGCCAAGCGAGTCAGTATGTCAGTATAGCGAAACGCAGGGGTGGACACTCGGCCTTGCAAATAAAAGGGTTTCCGAGTCGCGCTTTACCTCGGCCGAGCACTCGGTGATGTGTTTACACGTACCGAGAACTCGGCCGAGAGCAATAACTCGCTCATCTACTCGATACGTGTGATCAAGGCATTAGTTAGCCATTACTAGTTTGTATTCTAAGACCGGAGTATGAGACCACGTACCTATTTGTACGAGTTTATTGACTCAAGTTTAAGTTGAGAACTTAATATGCTTAGCAAAGGGCGTACACGGTGAATATTTTTTTAAATTATTATTAACTAGCGACACGCCCTTGCTTCGCACGGTTTTGGCGACTATACAAAACATTGAGATTTCTTTATTATATGTAAGTTCTATGTAATCATCATCATCTGCCTAGCCTTTTCCCAACTATGTTGGGGTCGGCTTCCAGTCTAACCGGATGCAGCTGAATACCAGTACTTTACATGGAGCGACTGCCTATCGGAACCTCCACAACCCAGTTACTGGGTAATACGATACCCCTTGGTAAGACTGGTTGTCAGACTTTCGGGCTTCTGACGACCCGTAACGACTGTCAAAGATCCACAAATGACAGCCGGGACCAACGGCTTAACGTGCTGTCCGAGGCACGGAGGAGTCTTCATATGTAAAGATGGTCACCCATCCAAGGACCAACCCCGGCAAGCGTAGCTTAACCTGACGAATCTATCCGTGCGGCTGTTATTACTTAGCCACGAGCTCCTCGATGTAAGTTCTATGTAATATACCCATATAAACCTTCCGGAATAATTTCTCCGACGATGGTGAAAATCGCATCAAAATCCGTTGTTGGAAGAACAAAGCGGTTACATAGACAAACACGAAAAGCAACTTTAATTTATAATATGTGTAGATATAGATGATATAATCTGTATAATATACATATTCAATAATTTCTCTGTTTTTTTTTCTTTTGTGGATATTTACACTTAAAACTTTGTTTTCGTAAAAACAAAAGAGTAATGACAAGACTTTGACCCTATTAATCATAATCAATAGTAGTACTACTACTGGTAGAACAAAAATATTGCAAAGAACGGGAAGAATAATTATGATTCCCAGCTTGGTGATTGCAAAGAATTGATAAGTCTGAACTTATCAATTTTACATTTATGGAAACTATTGAGGCTCTTAACAATAAACAAGCTAAGGAAAGATGGAGACTTCTGCCTATATTATATCCTCTTTATTTATTCAAACAAGAAAATACTCCCACTCTTACTTCTAAAGCGAAGTCCCTTACAACTTCCACGGACAGAAAGGTATTATAATTCCGAAGCCATCCATTATTCGTGCTCATTCAAATTTTTATCAGCATTTCAAACAATAATTTGAGAGATAAAAATCTCCGAGAACATCTCGAAAAAGTGTCGTAAACATGATTTTTACCGTACAAAGGTAGGGAAAACAATTATGGCCGACATTGGGATCCGCTATTAAGTGCAGAACACAAACGTATCAGAGCCAGTAATGGCGTGCACTTCAAACAGTGGGGACTCAAAGAAATCATTATTCCGCGCTCTTCCTACGCGACCACTTGGAAACGTAGGGATGGGGTGATGTCGATGTTTTGGTTTTGTCACTTAAAATCATTGGCTATCGAGGCGAGTGGCGCGGGCGTGGGCGTTGCGCCGCTTTTTTCATATTTCATACAAAATGTATAAGAGCGACGAGGCGCGGAACAAACACAGGTGGCTGGGCTCGGGCGCGTTGCAAGCGAAATAAGAAAGGAGCGGCGCAACGCCCGCACCACCCCTCTTGTGTACCTATAGCCCGCACCTAAGAATGCCCATAACGGTCACCCAATAACGGCTGTCCAATTAAAGAGTGCTTTTTGACACCTACATGTCAAAAACTGGTGAAAATTACATAATATTTTCATGACGGCTGTCATAAATTGACGAATCCGCATTCCTAGGAAACCAAAGCTTTACTTACACGGTAATTGACACTAAACTCCTCTATAAATTATTTTTATTTACTCGTATATTACTGTAGCTATAGCTACATACAGTAAATACTATCGATTAGGTAACAAGCGTATTCAGAACTGCCTTTTACGTCATTAGTTCAAGCCTCGAAATAGAGGAACTTACATGCTGAAACGTGTCCAAGAGCTTTCTGCTCTCGAACTAACTAACTAAGCCTGAGGAGAGCCTCTTCAGGTAATGGTTGAGGCACTTGGCAAAACTAAACTATATTTGCTTCTAACCATCGAAATTCCCGAAACATACAGTAAAACCCGTCGTCGTGATGAATCATTTTTACCCAATTACGGCGAAACAAAATGGAGGGTTATGATTTTGACCGGTATGTATGCTTATATGAATGTATGTATGTATGTTCATGTCTTCCCTCATAACTTCTAAACTACTCATCAGAATTTGACAAATGGGGTATCTTTGGAAGCGTCTTGATTGCCCGCTGGTTTTAGAACTTATTTTTTATCAGCTCAGATAATGCCGTATGCCTAATTTCATCCAAATCCGGTCAGCCGTTTTAGCGTGAAAGCGTATCAAACAAACTCACTTTCCTATGTATAATATTAGTTAGGAAGACTACTTCAGACTTATATAAAACTACAAAAATTCATAATTACAAAAACATAGCATGCTACACCGAAATTAATTTAGATACACCTCGACAGTAGTTCAAAAAAAAAGATGTTATGTAGTTTTATGACCCCACACGTTACAAGTGAAAATATATAAGATTATCTACCTAATTTTTAAATCTGATGACGACTGGAACCGAGTATACCGGATTCAGCGCCACCAACCCGAGTGTGAGAGGTTCAGTTTCATTAACGGTTCAGAAAGAGCGCAAAGTGCGCCTAATGAAGTTTTCACTTCAAAAAAGTATCGGTAAAAATTATATCGATATTTTTTCCCCCATCCCTTCAGCAGGTACGCTCCGCCGCGGGGTAACGAAGCTAATCTGTACTCAAGTGTCGACAATTTGAGGCGTAACAACTGAAAATAAGCAAGACTTGAGCCATGTTGAACTTAATCCGCGGTTTACCCAGAGGTTCTACATAATGAACGCTGTTTATCGAGCTATTACACACAATACCCTTTTAATTTGGGCATTTTGAATAATTTGTGAGCTTTGTTAATGATATGATTCGTTGGAGGCATTTCTATTGTTTAACTGTCTGTCGTTTCTTTTATTTTTAATATTAAAAAAAAGCGTCACCAAAGTTATGGTAAAAAAAATGATAGTCACATGTGAGAGATAATGGAATGATAGGCAGTCGCCTATCTGACCTCCATCGCCAGTTACTTGGTAACACGATACTCCTTGCTATGACTTTTGGGTTTCTGATGACCCGTAACAACTGTTAAAGGTCTACGAATGACAGTCGGGACCAACGGCTTAAAGTGCTTTCCGAGGTACGGAGGGGTCTCAATAATGTACTGGAAGGTCACCAATCCACGAACCGATCGCGGAAACGTAGCTTAACCTGCGATCGACCCGTGCGGCTGTTATAATTTCGCCAAGAGCCCATACATATAGTAACTAATTTGAAAAAACTAACTAATATCTATAAACTGCAAACTATAAATACTAATTAAAACTGCAAATAGACTATAAACTGCAATGTTCAAAACAAAACACATCCTGAATTAAGTGAAAGTTCTTTCAAAACAAAAAACGCACGCTCCCTAATTCGATATATATTACTCCGGAGCCAAATAAATCATACGAGCGACTAAAGCACTGCCGAACCCAGTGCGGTAAGCGACAATATTAAGCTTCCCGTAAAATATTTTTTACCCATAAATTAAGCGAATGTAAGCGAGTTTTTCATATGCCAGCTTCGCTAGTACATCGCGAAATTAAACACATAAATTACGAACAGTACAACTTGAGGTGCATGTATTCAATTCTGTGTGTGCTTCGCCTTAATCACTTTGTTAGAATTTGTGAAAGAGGAACTAATATTATTGTTTTGTTTTAAAATTCAAAACATATTTTTTTGTAAAAACAGAAATAGTTGAAATAGTTGTGCAAAGCAATTTGCCCTGACTGGGAATCAAACTCACTACCTTACGAACTGCCAATTGAACAATAAATTAGGTGACTACACAAAAATGTTTATAAAATAGATGAAGTATTTCTTTTTTCAATAACACGAAACGAAAAAAACGAAACTGCGAAGATAAAAATAACCCTGCACAGTAAAGGAATGTCAAACAAACACAAATCTAAAAAAGAAACTATGTCTAAACGATAGCTAACTGTAACAAGAACTACGTCGTTTACAATTTTCTAAACCACCACAAGTTGTTTACAAGATCATTTGCGTAAGCGCATTGCACACACAAATCAAACAAAACATTCTTTCGCTGAAAAATTCAAGAACTGTCAACTAACTTGTAAACAGGCAGTAAATACTTACTACTTAGCTACCAAGATCCAACGATTACACACCAGTCAGTGGACGAACAGCCCAGTGAGAAGAGCTGACCTGAAAAAATAATCTCATGAAGATCAAAACACAGAAAATGTACACCATTTCGTATCATATGAAAGATATGATACTAAAGAAGAATTATCTAAAGTTTACAATATGTTTCACGTTCGGAATCACCGCTTTAGTGGTCATGATACTGCCGCATGTACTGACGAACTCACGCGCACACCACCGTCGGCACGTCAGGTATGCTACAGATTTGAAATATATATTGTTTTGGGAGAAGACTAGAAGTCACAGATCACGCTTGTCACATCATAAAGCCACAGAATTTTTGCCGGGACAAAGAACGTTTATCAATCAAAAATGTCCACATATAAACTGCTACATAACCTACAATAAAGAAACTCTGGTAAACGATGAAGATTTTGATGCAGTCGTTTTTGATGTAGACGATGTTCTCAAAATGGATGTAAGCTTCATCAATTTAACGAGGTCTCCAGAACAGCTGTACATATTCCGATCATCAGAAACACCTGAGAAGCATCCGTTATGTAATTATGAGTTGGACGACTTCTTCAATTTGACTTGGACTTACAGATTAGACTCTGATATACCGCAGCCGTTTTTGGAAATCCATAGCAAGAACAAATCGCTCGTAGGACCGAAGACCAACATGGACTGGTTAAAGAAGATGAAGAAGGGTAAAAAACTAAGTGATAAAATCAGGCAAAAAACGAAAGCAATCGCTTGGATACTCACTAAATGCAAACTAAAATCAAAGCATGAAGATTTTATCAAGGAGCTTAGTAATGAGTTGAAAGGATATAATTACACAATAGATATTTATGGTCCATGTTCTCAAAATAAATGCCCTGGAGGTAGTGCCATAAAATGTTACAAGATGTTGGAAAAGGAATATTTCTTCCAGATCGTTTTAGAGGAATATTTGTCTAAAGATTATGTGACAGAAGTTATGGTTACTGCCATGTCGCATTTAGCTATACCTATTGTTCTGGGACCCGCTGACTATTCAAAGTAAGTTTTATTTTATTTCTTAATTTGATAAGTTTTGCAAAAAGTTGCGGTTAACTTGGTTATAAGTCTTTTAGCTAAATTGTAATCAATTATTAAGAACTTTGTACTCGCTATAGAAAAGATAAAATTAAAATCTTTTAAGATTCGTGGACAAAAACCAACTACTTTGAAAATAGCCTTTGTCCTTACCCAGGTTATGGTCTACCCATGTGCCAAATTTCATGTAAATCCGTTCAGCCGTTTTAACGTGAAAGCTAACAAAACAAACAAACTCACTTTTGCTTTCATATTATTATATAGTTGGAGAGTAAGGATTATAGTTAGGTTGGTATTTATTATAAATTAATGGTCGTTCAAATGCTTAGACTATAACTATTGCATCAATCAAATTAACAATTATTATTCAGGTGATTATGACTTGATCAATGATATCACATGTCGATTCAAACTTATAATTTACTAGCGAGTCGCCCATGTTTCAGACGTGTACAATCTACTAATTTGGCGACATGTCAAAAAATCGAGATTACTGTTTTTTTTTTTTTTTAATAACCTATACTGTCCCACTGCTGAGCAAAGGCCTCCCCCAAATCCTTCCAAACATCCTTTTCTAGGGCCACCTCGATCCAACCCTTGCGGTATGCGTCTAGATCGTCCCTCCATCTCTTCCTGGGCCGGCCTCGGCGGCGCCGTCCATCCTCAGGCACCCACCTTGTGGCGACTGTTGCCCAGCGTTCGTTATGCATGCGGCTGACATGACCCGCCCAATCCCATTTTAGCTTGGCAGCCTTTTTGCCTACGTCTAGGATCCCCGTTTTGGAGCGCAACGTGATGTTTCGTATTCTGTCAGTTCGGTTTACGCCCAGAATGATGCGCTCCATTGCTCTTTGGCAAACCCCAAGGCGGAACTTTTGCGACTCGGTGAGCAACCAGGTCTGGGCACCGTAGGTTAGGACGGGCAGAATACACATATCGATGAGTTTTCGCTTCAGGGAGATCGGTAGATCGCCCTTCATTAGCGTCTTCATGGACCAGTAGCTTTTCCAGGCATTTTCGATACGGCGATCGATTTCCTTTTCTTGCCTGTTCTCGAAAGAAACTAACTGGCCCAAGTAGATGTACTCATCGACATAATGTATTTCTTGCCCATCTACCTCGACCCTACGCTTAGTGCTGTTGGTCATGGCTTTGGTTTTAGACCGATTCATCGCAAGTCCAACCCTGAGGCTTGCCGTGCTTAGGTCTTGAAGCATAGTCTGTAGTTCCAGAGCCGTGGTGGCAAAAAGGACTATGTCGTCGGCAAATCGGAGGTTAGTCAACCTTCTGCTACCGACTTCAATGCCCTTGGTTATCCATGAGGCTGCCAGTGTTCTAAATATCTCCTCGAGAGTGCTTGTGAACAATTTTGGAGAGAGCGGGTCACCCTGCTTAACACCCTTTTGTATCTTAAACGCAGGTCCTGTAGTATTCAGTTTGATATCTGCGGTGCTGTTGTGGTATATATTTCTTAAGAGGTCTATATATTGCTGTTCCAGTTCTTGGTTTTCTAATGATTTGAATGTATCGGAGTTTTTGATGCTGTCGAAGGCCTTCGTATAATCTATGAAGGCTAAGTATAGTGGTTTATTATAATAGGTCTTTACCTATGAAATTGCCGTTCTGCAGTACTGGCCATTTCAAATCAAAATATTTTTTGTTTGGCTAAGAATTCTAATTTCAAATTAATTTTATTTTAAAAACATGGAATTCTTTTTTCAAAAGAAG